>VZRZ01004218.1:184615-437801 GCA_013398175.1 Climacteris rufus
CGGCGCGTCCCGTCGCCATGGGGACGCAGGGCAGCCGGGGCGGGCCGGGCGGCGGGATGCATCCCCGCCGGCATCGCTTCCCCGCGCCACCGCCGTGTGCCTGCCCCGGCCCCGGGCACGGCTGGAGGCCACCGCCCGGGACTCGGTGTAGGTGCTGCTGCGCGGGAGGCGGTGGCCCTGCAGCCGTGGTGCCCCTCCGCAGCGTCCCTCGCCATGGGGGCAGAAGCTCCCTTCTGCGGAAGGCCGGGTGTTGCCTGTGGATGCGGGGCTGAGCCGGGCGGAGCGCACCCCTGTGCGGGCATCTGTCCCGAGTGGCCGCCTCTCACCTGTGGCTGCCAGCAGGAGCTGGCTTTGACCCCGACAGCGACATCACACGCGTGCCAAGGTGGCCCTGCTCGCACCGCCACGGCGGCCCTCGGACGCTGCCCGCGCCGGAGCCCACGCGGGCTCCCCGGGGAGCTCTTGTGGAGCTTGCCTGGCAGGGAACGTCTGGTATCGGAGCGAATCGCCCTCGGTAAAACTCAGGACAACGAATATGAACGGTTTTGTAGCGTTAGCTCATAGTCAGGTGTACAGCTTTGCCCACGGAACCGCTGCAAGTACCCGGTGCCATTAGTGTTCCCGGCAGAGATTTCTAGACCGCTACTGTTGCCCAGCTTCACTTATTTCATGCTATCACACTTCACAAAATCGTGTCCTAATCTTACACAGTAGCCTGTCCTGCCTTCTCATGCATTAACTTTAGGATGTACTGTGCTTTTCTTGATGAGACACTCATGAACTTGCTGCTTATTAATAAGTTCAGATCCGCAATAATTTGCATATTTCCAGGGCATGATATATTTAGGAAGAATCAGCAGCGGTGATGTTATAAAAAGTAATAAAAATGACAGTCTTAAAATGTAGTGTTTATTTCAGTAGCACCAACTCATGTATTCAACCACTGACTGCGTGCAGTACTAATTTGGGGAATTTTTATTTTAGCCGCTGCTTTAAGACAAATACATCATGGATAAATATGAAATCATTAAAAAAATTGGAGAAGGATCTTTTGGCAAAATATTCTTGGCAAAAGGAAAAATGGATAACGAGCCATGTGTTATCAAAGAGATCAATTTAACTAAGGTAAAACAACAAAACCTGAATTATTTTTATCAGATTGTGCTACTTACATTTAGCTGGGTACAAACTGGGGTTATATTTTATCTCCCTTGTAGTTCCATCTCGATTATATAGAGCTAAACCTTCAAAAGACTGTATTCTTTGCTAATTTGTTACCTTAAAAGCACAGATGTAATACATATTTTGATATTAAGTCTTCGCTTTTTACTGCATTTTTGTTTTCAAAGCTTCTTTCTGCCCACGTGTGACACTGCCTAATTCAGATTTTGTAATAGTTGATTCAACTACAATGAAAATATTGCCACTGAAATCACAATTTTGTTATTAATTTCTCTAAGCTTTTTAATTTCCTTGTTTCCCGCATCCATATTTTTAGACATCAGTTATTCATAACGGAGTCTTTCCAATTCTCATTTATGGTTAAGGCAGCTCGATTCATCTCATCTAGTTTTAATTCTCTTTTCTGTTCCTGTCAACATTTGAGCTGCTTGGCTAGACTCCCTTTCAAGGAGAACAAGAGGAATGTGTCTTTTTAGGAAGCTGTTGATCATGTGTGTTTTAGATTTCTGTTTTAGAATGGGCTCAATCAGGTCATAAAACTTCTCTCTTTTATCCCATTGAGTGCAGAGGCAGCTTAGGGCCACTCACTCAGGTATTGGAGGAATCCCAGTGCTGTATCTGGTTCCATAAAGGCAATTTAAAATCCCCGTTATTTCGATACAGGGGTTTTACCAGTCCATTTCAATGAATGCCTACATGCTTTTGAAAGGTCTTTTGCTATTCTGGGCCACATTAGTGAATTTCTAATGTACCAGAGAATTATAATAGAAAAATGAATTCTAGAAAGAGCTGTATAATTTCCAGATTCAAACCCAGAAAAACTGATACACGAATAATGACAGCTAAATGAAAAGCTAAGTAGTTTTTCCCTGTGCTCGTGAGCAATAAAACCCATGCATTTCTAATCTTAGATTTGGATGTACAGCTAGAAAAATGGCTGCTCATGAACTGTTATTGTGGATCCCACTTGTTCAAAAATCAGAAGCTGGATACAGAAAATTACTACTTTGAAGTCACAAGATTTTTTATATGGTAGAATGTGTTTATTAACTTTCTGATTTTTGAATCTTTGAGGATTACATTTCAAAAATATTTCTTAAGAATGAGAGTAAGAAACTTTCTATAAATACAAGAGGACATTTTGATGCATAGAAACTCAGAGAAATGAATTTTTAAGTAGTATTGATGAAGGCGTGATCATAATAAACTAAATAAACTATAAATTTTCCATTTAATGTAACAGGGCAAAGAGTGTGCCTGAAATGTTACAAGAACTTGTAACAGCAGTAAAATGAAGGACTCTTTTTTTCTTTTCACTTTAATCTTTCAACATCACCCACATTAAGATTACAGAATCATCTAGATCTATATTCTTCAAATTCTTAAGAGAATGCTTTAGAGTTTCAATTCTTTAGCTTAAGTTTAAAGGGATATGTTTTCCTGGTTGTAAAATGTCAAAATTTGGTTTGACTTCAGCATTGTTCCAATATATTTCCAAACGTGCATTGCAAATTTTTATTTTACATTTTATATACATCATCTTTTGTAATATTCCTACATGGTCTTGGTACACAGTATTTTTGTATTAGTGGGAATGGTTTGCTAATGATGTAACTATTTTTGAAAAGAGTTAAATATACCATTGCTAGCATTTAGTTTCTTAATTCTTTCTAGATGCCTGTGAAAGAAAAAGAAGCCTCTCAGAAGGAAGTCATTCTTCTGGCCAAGATGAAGCATGCAAATATTGTAACCTTCTATGCTTCATTGCAAGGTTTATTTTTAACATTTCTTTTTTAATTGTGGTGAAAGGAGTGGAAGGCAGAAAACGACCTTGTTAGTGTTGACCAACCTTGGCCCTGTCCCTGACCCCTTATTTAAAATGGGAAAAGGTCTCAGATCCTGAAAATGAACATGAGGCATCAAATTCAGGCATCACTTGTGCTTTTCATGTGTGTGAGTGGGTACTGTGGCACGAATCCAAGATCCTGGAGTGTCTGTACTGTATAAATTGAACTTTAGTCTTGAACTTTTATGGGAGTCCAGGGTTTCATGGGACTTTTTAGGAGTTTCAGTAGAAGAAGAGAGCTTTTGGGTGTAGCAAGGAATGGGCTGATCAAATAGGACCAAAGGCTGATGAAATAGGCAAGAAATAGAATGATCATTTCATCTGATCTAACCTCAGCTTCCCCATATTTTGTTTATCCACATCATATACATATGAGATTATATGAATATGATGCATACATCATATATACATACAAATCTGAGCATATATACACACACAAACAAAACAGGCAAGCACAAAAAGAGGCCATTAAATAGTAATGCAATCTATTAGTAAATCTGAAAATGTCTTTCATCCTCTGGAATGTAAAAACAGTATTGGCATTTCATACCTTGATACAGCCAGTCTTTCCAGTGATCCAATATCAATCTCATAATGCTGTGCTGGTCTTTTATCTTGAGACATATTTTGAAGTATCACTCGAGGATACAAAGTTCTTTGGGGCCAAAAGAGATAGAGGGCAGTCTATTCACCATAAAAGCTAATTCCCTCTATTTATTTTTCCTGCTCACATCTGTCATAAACATTGCCTTTTGTAATGACAATTGTAGTTACAGCTGGTGTTCAAATTTTTCTCTGTGGTAGGACTGTAAATATTTTAGGGGACATGTAAATCAGATAGTCTTCTGAACCCCAGAGAGGTAAGAATAGGGTGAATTTCCATATTTAGGAGACCCTGCTGTTTATTTTTACTGTTTGGAATACTGTCTACTTTTAACCTTTTCCCTAAGCCTAATTGCATACTTAGTTGTTATTGGGAAAAAACCCTCAACTTATGAACCGTTCTGCTAAGCACTCCTTTAAGAACATCTGCTTTTCTATCAGTGGTATCTCTTGAGGATTTTCTCATGTATTTAATATTTTGCTGAATCTCCATTTAAATATATTTTCACATCTTATTTTTGCATCAGGTTTCACTGGAAGTATCTGTTTTTTCTCAGTTAGTCTTTGAAATGGAGGAGTAGGTAGAGGTTAACTGCTACCTTTTGAAAGAAGGACCATATAAAACAAAAATAATGTATTGCTATGTTAATGAATAATAAAGGAATAAAGGAAAAATTATGCTTTTCCTTTCAGAAAAGAACAAGCTATATATTGTGATGGAATACTGTGATGGTGGAGATTTAATGAAGCGGATAAATATGCAGCATGGAGTGCTGTTTGATGAGGACCAGGTGAAAGGCATTTTCTTTAGAGGGAAGAATATATTATGTGAAACACATGGTTTGAATGATCCAGTAATAACTGAACTTTTAAAGGAAACTTTGGTAATCTTAGATGGAGTGTAGGACTTTGTTTTTAACACTCTTTCAGGTCTGAAATTAATTCGTTAGCAGTATGATGATGATGACGTTTTTTATCCCTCCTTTCTCCCATTGCTCCTTCCATCAGGGATGTATTTTATCTTAGTAATCTACCTATTGAACCACGAAGACCTTCTTTAATATAGTATTTTTGAATTATGGGAGGGATATATTATGTACAAGTCCTTAATTTGTTGATGAATATCCTGCCTTATACGAGGTTCATGGTAAATCTCTCATTCATTTCATTTGGATCAATATTTCTCTTGATGCCATTTAACTTGTTAAACCAGCACAGAGAAACAAGCCCAGATATCTGGCTGCTTTTGCACCATGCTCACATATATTTTGTTTTGTAAATAGGTGAGTATGCTAAGTATTGCAATTCACAGAAACAGAATTTCCCATCATTCCTTATTTATTAATTTACTTTTTTACTAACTCGTAGCTTTCTGAAGGAAATGTTCCCTTATGTAGGAATTAGTGTACTGAACTCTGGGGTTATTTAGTCATAAATAAAATCTACTTTTACAGGTACAATGAAATTTTACTTAGAAACCAAGTAGATAGTATCCAGCTTGCTGGTGGAAATACACTCTAAGGCATAAAAGTGAAGGAAAAAAGAAGTATTGTGACTTTTCTTTTTGCTTTAGTAGTAAAAGAGGAACTCCTTGGTGTAGAAGTCAGTTGAAAGTGAATTACTGGTTCAGTAATAGTGAATTTTAAGATCCTATTGGGAGTCATACTAGAGGTAGAGAGAACATGAAAGAAAATAGAGAGAAGACAAGCCCACAGATCATGAAAACACAAAGGAGAGAACCAACACACAAACCCCTTGACAATGACACAGAGTAATACATATCCAAAGAAAGGCGAGGGAACTACAGACAGAAGAATGAATTATAGAAACTAAAGATACATCTGCTGATCAAGAAAGGAAAGCAAATTGCCCAATTTTACATAATAGTATTAAAATAACTTTGTATTTTCAAATGTACTACTGAGAAAGCCTCATTTGTGGCATCAGCCCTATTGAGGAAATAATCTTTTTAACGTGAAGCATTAGTAAATAGAAGATTATTACTTGACTCAAAATCTTTCATATGCATAAGTTTTCCTAAATAGAGAAGCATAGAAGCACACTGTGGTTTTGTTTCTGAGTTAAGTCCAAAGGCCCTTATTTAAGAAGACACATGTATTGGAAGTTAAATGTATGTTTAAAAGTTGTACTGGATCAAGCATAAAGGATAAACTGTTAATAAGCTTACTTATTATGCAGGTTCCTTCTTTCACCACATTTCAGTCCTTCATTTTTGTTGTTGTTGTTGTTGTTCCTGGACCACATTCAGTAGGACTACAAATACTGCAACTGGATGGCATGACTTCCACCACTGAGGATTAAGAAGACACTTCCCAATTCTGTCTTAGTTATTTGCACTCCCTCACTTCTAAATAGAGGTCTATTATTCTTACTGTCCTTTGGCGTAATTCTTCAGTCCTTGTTCAAGTACATGTCCTGGCACAGTCAGGAAAAACTTGCTGGCGATAAGGGAAGGAGCAGGTATCTCTTTCCATTTAGTTTAGTGATAGCACAAAATAAAAAGGAAAAGTCTATGGCATGAATTTAAAAAATACTTTTAATATTTTACATTATATATGTTCTATATATTTTAGATTTTGTGGTTGTCTTTATTTTATGTACTTCAGTAAGACGCCCCATTACAGTCACACAAAATTCATAGGTATCTGTTCTCTTTAACTTTCATTGCAGATTCTCAGTTGGTTTGTGCAGATCTCCTTGGGCTTGAAGCATATTCATGACAAGAAGATTTTACACAGAGATGTAAAAGCACAGGTAGTAAAACTAGTACTGGAGAGGGGGTTATTTTGTCCTCTGAAAAAAATGCTTAAGAAGCTCTGCCATCTTTCATTTTCACATACCAGTTTTGGTTTTATTTGCAGAACATTTTTCTTAGCAATGATGGAAAGGTAGCAAAGCTGGGAGACTTTGGCACAGCAAGACAACTGAACAGGTAAGCACAGTTTTTAATTTGTCTGTGACTTGCACCAAACAGGACTGTTTGTGAATGTTCAGAATGCAACTGGAACATGCAATCTGGTTGTGGATTGTGCTTGTTCAAGAGGTCTCGGAGACAATGGGTCTGACACTATGTTTTTTCCTGTTACCCTAAAACATGCCATCCTGCATGTTACCCTAAAACATGCCATCCTGCATGGAACCACAGTTGTATCTAGCCTTTTAACTGGACTTCTGCTAGGTATAGGACATTGGGTAGAGAAGATACAGTCTTTGGCTGTTCTCTGTGGAACTGACATGAAGAGGTTCTGGGGGCACAGTTCCTGCTCATGCAGCTATTGGTAATAACTTCTGTTGCCTCAGAAAAACAAAAGTGAAGAACATTAAAGACTAAAGCAAGAGTAAAGGGAGACAGTTTGTACAGATGTTCTTTGTGTGTCCTCCAAGGCTGAGGCTATGTTAATTTTTAAAAAGACTCAGAACGATCACCTGGGCCTGAGAACATGGTGTGGCTGGGCTTGCATCTGCATTGTTCTCCCAAAAAGAGAGGCCTTATCTTTAATGACTTTGGGGACAAGGTTGGCCTAGCCTGTGCAGTGGCCAGGTGTGCCCAAAACATGCCAGAGTGCATGATAACAACAGAAAAATGCTTAAATTTGATCTCTTCTTGTGTTTCTTGATTATCCTTGACAGAGTATTGTGGCAAAGAAGGTCCACAATTTTAACTAGTTATTGCATGGAAAGGTAATTTCCTCTGTTGATCATTTTGCAGCTTATCCCTCTACTATCAGTCCTTCTCAGTTGCTTTGCACTTCACCTGTTGCACCTCACTTGCTAAAACGTCCTAACCCTAAGTTAAGTCAGTGTAAGTTTAGGTACATTTCTCTCTATACAGCATCAGTAAAGAGAACAGAGACCTTTGCGGAGCACAGACCTGCTCTCAGTGCCTCAAACTCTCAGCACATAAACCTCTCATGCAGAAAGTGCCTTCCTTCAGAAGTGTTCTGGGAATAATTGCTGGAAGGATTGCTCCTACACAGCAGAACAGTACATAGCATATAGAGAATAGACCTCAGAATTTGCATATCCAAGTACAGACATTTTAAAAAGTATTTAATAGGCTTATACAACAATACAGTTGGAGCTTCATAGTACTTTTCCTCATGTAACTAGTGAATTAAGTTTCTGTGGTGAGTTGACACTGTCTGGACACCAGGTGTCCACCAAAGCTGCTCTGTCACTCCCCTCCTCAGCTGGACAGAAGAGAGAAAATATAATGAAAGGCTCATAGGTTGACATAAGGACAGGGAATACTTGTGTTTTCTGTTGAAATGCAAACATGCTCCACTATTAAAATAGTGGGTCATTTTTATACAGAACTAGGACATACTGTAGTTTTTCATGGCGTGTTCTATTATTCAGCTATTTGGAGAGCAGAAATTATGTCCCCCACAGGCTTTTAGCCTGGGCTAGAGAAGTCTCTAGTTCAATTGCATGTAAGCTTTTCCAGTGTGTAAGCCTTGTTGTTCATTGTGTTCCATTAGTACTACAGAGTTGGCCCACACCTGTGTAGGGACCCCCTATTACCTGTCACCCGAGATATGTGAAAATCGACCGTACAACAACAAAACGTAAGTCTCTGGTTTTCCTTCACGTGTGGGTGAGGGTGTGCAGGCGTGAAAGAACTCATTATAGTAATACCATGGTTTAAATCAGTACTTGTGCAGGGCACCAGGAATTTCTCATGGTCATCCTTTGTGAAGTTTTGTCTTACGGTGTACAACAATTAGGTGCATCATCGTATACAACACCTACCTTATACTGTGCAGCAATGTCAGCAGTGTTTTGACTCTGTCCAGAATACAGCAATCATAGCTTTGCTGTGATTAATCTACAGACTTAACGTAATTATGTTTTTTGTTTCTATAAAAGTACTTGTATTTTAAACTCTCTTAATACTTCTTGTTACTAGTGGTGGGAAATGTAAAACAGAGGTTTTTTCCCTTTGCTTTATTTACTTCTCCATCAATTACTAAATTCCTCTCATTTCCAAGATGTAATACCCAATGCATCTTTTCAGTTCCAAGTTTATGAATTTTTGATACACTCATGTATCATTTATAAAAGTACTAAAATGAAAGCTGCTAGTTTCCCTGCTTTGGAAATTTGCAGTAGCCATCTGCAGGAAAGACATGTAGGTCTCAGTCTTCCCACAAAATACCTGATGAGACACACTGCAAAGTCAGGAGGTGAGTGGGCCTAGACCCTCTTCTCTGTGTGTGGGATGTGATCAACACCAAATGTTCTGGAGCCCAGAGTAGCATCTCAGCTCTGAGGTGGTATTCACACAACTTTACTCCCTTATTGTCTCCTTAACTATTAAGTCAGCTTTGTCCTTCATCCTGCTAGAAATATTAAGCAGGCATTCTGTATCATGTGCCTTTTCCCATTACAGTGATAATACCTAGGTAGGTATCATAGAAACACTGGTGCCATAACTAAAAATAAATTTCTAGTGGTTCTTTTTAGTGCATCTTAAGTAAAAATAAAACTTGCACCAGTATTAATCTGTGGCAGAATAATGATAATAAATTTTGGAGCTGAGAAGGGGTACTGATTGCATGGATGAAAATATTATAGACTTTTCACTGAAACTTTAATTACTTCTTATTCACAGAGATATTTGGTCTCTTGGCTGTGTGCTTTATGAGCTCTGTGCACTAAAGCATCCTGTAAGTACTGTACAATCATCACCATATTATTAGAAAATACAGGGGTCACCTTGCAAAACCTGTAGTAATAATACTATTCATAGTCAGCTACTAGAATTATTTTAATCTTTTTTATTGAGACTAAAGAATGACTGCTAATGTTTAACTTTTCATATTATGTCTCTTTTGTGCATAATAAAATAAAACATTTTATGTTGTATTCTTGTAACATATATATGCAAGTGTGTAGACACACTTTGAACATGTATTTACTCTTTAAAAAGTACTAAACTCTTTCAAGACAGGTGAACAGTGGAAAGAGTTAAAGCCAGACTTCAAGGTTTGGCTTAGGTATATAATTTTACTCATTTCCATTTGAAAATACCAGTCTGTACATATTAAAGAACTTAAACCCCACATTTCCCCAGAAAGTGGTTTGAGTCCCCAGAAGCATTTTCCTAAAGGTTTTGTTGTGTTTGAAAGCACATTTATGTCAAAGAATAACTGAGACTGCATCTTCAGGAAACTGTGATGTCCTCAGCCTGATCTGAGCCTCAGGTAATCCTCAGCCCATGACTGATGTGGAGAAGCAGCAGAACTACTCTTGAAACAGGGAGAGGATCAGATTCCTGGGGCCAGCAGATGTTGACTTTTTGCTGAGCTCAGATGTGGGAGAAGGTAGAGCAGCATTAACAGGGAGAGCAGCTGTGCTGAGCTGAGAGCAAGGGGGATACTGGTGAGGAAAACTGCTGATTTCACAGAGTGACAAAACATGAAATATTACTTTGTATGAATATTAGGTGTTTCATTCTGTATTGCTGCCCACTTTTTCACTGTAAGGGCAAGGACTCTATCCATATGTAAACAGGAGGTTGGACTTAGATGATCTTTGAAGTCCCTTCCAACCCAAACCATTCTATGATTGTGTCAGCAAGAACCCTTTTTCAGGTAGGGGTGTCTGGGTGTCTAGTTCCCCATTCTGAACCAGCAGTACTTACAGTCCTCTTTTTATTGTTTTCATTATCTAAGTTTCAAGGCAATAGTTTGCATGAGCTGGTGCTGAAGATTTGCAGAGGACATTTTCAACCAGTGTCTCCTCACTATTCATACGACCTGAGGATATTAATTTCCCAGTTGTTTAAAATATCTCCAAGAGATCGACCATCCATCAGTTCCATTCTAAGGAAGCCCTTCTTGCAGAAGCTTGTTCTCAGGTATCATCCCCCTGAGGTAAGTGGCTGCACTGCTGCTTGCTGAGAGAAAATATGTATCAAAGTGGCATGAACAGTACTGTCAGATACCTTTTTCTCTGATAGGTAGCACAGGAAGAACTCAGTCACACTGTGATACATGGAAAAAGGCCTTCAGCATCGCAGTCTGGAGCCAAGCAGATACAAGGTGACAATAATAATATTATGTATCATTAGTTCTACAGTAACATTTGCTAGTTATGATATAACTGTTGGCTGTAACTTTCTCCAGCAGTTTTTACTGCACATTTGGATACAAGAGCTTCACCTGAAGTTAAAAATAAATAGAGGAGGGAACTGCAACAGCAGAATGATTCACCCAGACTGTCCTGCTCAGGGAAAGACAACTTTAAAACTAGATCATTAGCAATGTTCAGCTAGAAAAGCTGCCATAGGAAAGTGCTGAAACATTAGTCTTAGTTCTTTAAAGAACAGAATTTCCAAAACTGAGAAGTCTAGTTTAGGTTCATCACATGAAAAACATACTTGCCATGTGAAAAAAAATGAATCTTGCAAAACATGCTCCATGGTATTTTACAAAACAGTATTTTTTTTTTTTACAAAGTCTTATAAATTAGATTAAATTGTGAGACAATGAACTCTATTTGGATTTAGTGCCCATTGATAGACCAGATTATGTATGCAGTTTCCTGGACAACATGAATGAGACTAAATATATGTCTGTATGAACTGCTGAACACCTGGCATGTTTCTGGCAGTGTAACCTTCTCCTAATTCTATATTCTCATCATATTGTAATTACTCTTAAAATTTATCTTCGGAATATCAAAGCAGTTGAAACAAATCTATGAAAATAAGCCTATGAAGTACTTAGCTACACTGTGGACTTCCCCACCTCCCAAAAAGTATTCACCAGTAGTGTAGGAACCCACCTTATTTTGGAAATGTCTTTCAATGAGATTTATCTGCCTGCAGAACCAATGCAATTTAGGCAGAAACCTGAACAGCTAAATAACTTTGGCATTAAAAAAAAAAAAATCTCTGGTCATTTAATCATAGCTTTAATATATTTTATATCCCAGACATGATACTTTACAGTCAACACTCATGAAATATTTAAGACTCACCTAGAAACGACTTAATCCTAGAAAGGACACTACTTTTCATTACTGCAGCTAAATATCTGCAGTATTTTGCAGATATTTGCAAAATACTGACTGACCAAACTGGAATGGTATTTACTTGTATTCTCCCATGTGGGAAACTATGTGATAAGGTAGATTCTTTTACCTTTCAGCCTCTCTTTTCAAATTTCACAAGTACCACAAGACTGCCTAGTGATTTGTAGAGTATGGAGGGCTAAGTTTAGGAAGGGAATGCCTAAGCAGGTAGACACCTAGAATGCAATGAAAACCAAGCCTATGAACCAGACCTCCTGTTTAGTGTTCTTGGTGCCAGGATGAAATCAGCACTCTGGCTCATAGAGGTCTCCCTTTTATTCAGTGTGCTTTGCAAAACTAATCAATAAGATCCACTTTACATGAATATGACAAACCATGTTTTCAAAAGCATGTCATTCTAAGGATGAAAAGCAGGATGCCTAGGAGGTGTGAAGTATGGTGATGATGGTGAAAGGAGGTAAGGCATGTTTGTTAGCCCAACCTGTCAGTGTTAGGTGTGGGCACTCTACTATGGTTTGCAACCACATGATCATTAATCATGTACAGAGCACAGATTGTAATTTTTAAATCTCTTGTTGTTAAAAAGCATATAAACTTCAGAAATCAAGCGTCCAGGACCCATTTTCCCTGGAGTCTGGAATGGTGGTGCCTATCAAGAAACAAGAATTATTTCAAAGAAATGAATGGAAGCCTCCTTCAAGAGGACAACAGCCTATTATTCAGGTATTGTGCATCCACATTCATATATATATGTGTGTATATATATATGCATATATATATAATCATCTACAGAATGATATATTATTATATATATTTATACTCTTCTTCAGAAGGCAAATACCTGCATTTAAAAATGATCCTTTAAAAGGCTTAAGACATTAAGATGTAAATTTATCTTGATGCCTATGCTAAGTCAGTAGAGACAGTTAAACAAGCCTGAATCCTCAGAAGAGATGTTTTAGAAAGCCTAAGTGGGAAGCACTGAATTTAGGCTGCTTTGGTATGGTCCTTTGTAACAAGAGAAGTCAGGCATGCTTAGCATTTATGTTTGCACAAAGGCAAATAAGCTTTGTGTTTGCATTTTTTGCTATAGAAGCAAAAACCCTGATCCTATTACTTCAGCTCTCCTGGCACTCATTCATGGGCAAAAACACTAGCACACATTGCCTTTCTCTCAGATACTTATTGCTGACAGCCTTCTCCCAAATCCAAAACCAGTTTTTCACAACCACTTTGTCTCTCTCTCATTGTCCACCTCCTCCTTTCCTCAGGCAGGATATCAGCTGTATGCTATGTCCAGCCTCTTCTGTAGCATCACTTCACACTTTTATGTTTATCTTCAAGAGCATGGGGTGCTGGGAAACACAAGCAAAGCACATTTAGGATCAGGGAGCTCCCAGATCTGCACACTGCAGTTGCAGTGGCTTAACTGATGATAGGGAACATGGAGTTCCCAGAACTGCATCCATCATGCAATCACTTACACTGCCTTTGGATAATACAGGCCCTGTGCAGAATATAGGGCTTTGTTTTCCTCATAGTTACATTTGTACAGATGCAGTGTGCCTCACAGTTACATTTGTGCCAGTGCAAATCCAGAGATGGATTAAGTTGGAAAGGTTGTTTCCTTTCACTGTGCACTGCTGTAATCAAAGGCAGGATTTTGTCCTCGGTGTTTTGACCTATACTGGGAATGTTTCCACATTCTTTCAACATACAAATGAAGCAAACAGATTGCAGGGTTTCAGGGATACTTGCATAGTGTCATACTTTGAATATTTTGCTTCAGAGAATCACAGAATGGTTGAGGTTAGAAGGGACTTCAGGATGTGGCCTTGTCCATACCCCTGCTCAAGCAAGGTCATCTAGGTACAGTTGCCTAGGACCATGTCCAGTTGGCTGTTGAATATCTCCAAAGATGGAGACTAAAACCTCTTTGGGCAACTTGTGCCCCACCCCCAGGCACCCTCCCCTCCAATGAAAAAGTTTCCTGATTTTCAGAGGGAATCTTGTGTGTTTCAGTTTGTGCCCACTGCCTTTCTTCTGTCACTTGGTACCAGTGGAAAGAGTCTGGCTCCATCCTCTTTGCACCCTCCCTGCAGGTATCTATAACTGTTGATAAGACCCCACCTTCAATCCAAGCTCCTTCAGCTTTCTTCATAGGAAGATTGCTCCAGGCCTTTCATTGGACTTTTTCCAGCATGTCGCTGTCTCCTTTGTTCTGGAGAGCTCAGAATTAGACACAGCACTTCATGTGTGGCCTCACCAGTGCTGAGCAGTGCAAAATGATCACCTCCCTTGACCTGCTGGGAATACTTTGTCTAATGCAGGCCAGGATGTCATTCACCTTTGAAACAAGGGCACGTTGTTGGCTAAATCTCAACACCAGGCCCGCCAGGTTCTTCTCTGCCAAACTGCTTCCCAGCTGGATGGCCCCCAGCATATATTGTTGGACAGTAAAGGACTTTGCACTACCATTTCTGAACTCTGTGAAGTTTCTGCTATCTCATTTCTCCAGCCTGTTGTAGTCCCTCTGGATGACAGCACAACCCTCTGGTGTATCAGTCACTCCTCCCACTTGGGTGTTATCAGCAAACGTGCTGCGGGTGCACCCTGCACCACTCTCTACCATGATCTAAATCATTAGTGAAGGTGTTGACCTCTAGTTACTGGCCTTCAGCTGTGCTTCACACTATGATCATCACCCTCTGGGCATGGGCATTCAGCCACTTTTCAAGCAATTTCACTGCCTGCCCGTCCAGTCCTTACTTCATCAGCTTCTCTATGAGTATCTTATGGCAGACACTGTCAAAAGCCTCCATGAAGGCGGTTGCCTGATAGGAAATAACCCCTTGCTCTCCCCTTGCCTGTCAAGACAGTCATTTCACTGTAGAATGTTACTGAGTTGGTCAAGCATGACTTCCTGGCACCTGCTTCACTAGTCACAGTTCTCAGTCCTCTGACATTTATTTAGACAGCCTGATTTGTTCTCCCTACTGCTCAGAATTGCCATACTTCTGGATACCATACTGTAGAATTTACTTCAATGAGGAACAAGAGAAGCACTTTCTGAGCTTACTTCTTCCTTGAGAACTTTATTAAGAGTTGAAAACTTTCTTCTTATATGGATATGATTTTATATTCTACTGTAATCTGGACTATACCATAAGTTCATAAGCCTATTTTTGGTGCATCTAAGAAGGAAAACAGGGAGAAGTAGTTAATGTATTTATCATCTATCAAAGGGATACTTAGATGCATTTACATTTATGTAAGAAAGTAAGTAAAATTTAGCATTCTTCTCATCTGGTCTCACACAATGGAAAAGTTTGTGGATGTCTGACCACATTTGTATAATGCAGTGGCAGCTAGATGATCATCTTCTCTCCATTGTTCTTATGAGAAATGGAAACGACAGTCTTGTCACAAAGGAGAAATACAGGGATGTTTCATCAGAGTAAGGACTTTGAGAAATGAAAGCCAAACTCCCACATGCACATAATCAGAGAGATGTGAAATGAAGTAGCACAGTGCTCCCCTGAAAGCAGCAATCAATGCCTATACTGTCCAAAACTACATCCCAGGTTCCCCTTGCTATCACATGTCAAAATGAGACTCTCCTGGAAATAATTCAGTGCTTTAGGCTCCAGAACAATGAAGTGACTCTAGGGCAATGACACTGCAGAGTACAAAGCCCCATGCTGATTGACTCACACAATATGGGCTGCTGCTTAATGACAGGAGCTGATGGAACAGGGAGAAAGGAAAAGGCAATTGTGAGATTACATAAGCCTTGAGAAGTTAGGAAGTTTCTATGACAGGATTTGAAAAACTAATGCTGACTATACCATAGACAGTCTATATTACCCTGCAATTCAGATTGTGGAGAAATACAGAAGGTTAATTAAAACTTGTACTGATGCAAATGAGAACAGGTAAAATAACATTTTCTATTACATTTTCAGCCACAGACCTCCAGATTTAAGATGGCAGAAAGGCCAGAGAGCATTAGAGTACGTGGCCATTATGGTTATTACTATGAGAAGCTTGACAACTTGCAGAGGAGAGCTGATGCACATTATGACTTTTCTCGTATCAGCCAAAGAGTTGAAGAATACTATAAACTAAAATCACAAGTTGTGCCTCCACCTCCACCGTCTGACTGGTAAACTACTTCCACTCTATTTATTTGTGGTCTTTCATGCATATTTTGAGCTATCAGCCTTCCTGAGTAGATAACAGAGTATAGCTCATTTAGTAGAATTCCTTCTCTGCTTTGATTTTTTTTTTTTTGATGTAAGTTTGTTACACAACAACACAATTCCTGTTCCTGATTGTCCAGAAATTACTTCTGAATTGTCCTGATGTTGGACATTTCATTGTCAAAATGTTTCCCAAGTCTCAGTCCAATCTTTTATAGAGTGAAAAGTAAAACCTAAGCTTATTTTAGAATCTGAGATTATATCAAGGATAAGCACTGTCTTTCCTTCACACCAGGATCAGAACAATATAAAGATCACAAGCAGTTCTGCACTGAAGGGAACAGAGTGAGAGGCAGGCCATGAATTTTTTTTTTTCCATGCACAGCTTGTATTTCTATTTTAGATATAAAGACCCTTTCTCTAGCAGTTTATTTGCTTCAAAGCCTTTCTTTTACAAAGTAGAGGTATAACCTTAGGAGGCTGCCTGTCCATTCTGTGCCTGCCTACTTTGGGTGTGGATGAACTTTGAAAACCTTGAGAAAGGAATTTTTAATACAGCCTCCTTCCAAAGGTTTTCTTTAAGGTTGATGGAATCATTAATTTTCATTCAATGACGACAGTGTTTAGAATGTTTTGGTTCCGGATCTCCAGATTTAGAACATCTTTTCTGACCTGAGTTTCTGGTGCCTTATTTAAGGACTAAGTCAATTCAGTTTGGCTCCCTGTGGCACAAGTGGATTCTGGAGGTAGGAAATCAAATAAATAGAAGATAGGGAGCTTACAAGTAACTGATGGCTATTTTAAGTCAAAAAGCAAAGTAAAAGTTTAGAAACGACACAAAGTTAGACTGATAGAATTAGGCACAGAGGAGAAAGACAATAAAAAGGTTGCTGAATATACAACCTTCATTCTGACAATTTTCACTCGTTTTGAGGATCAGGGAAATCAATTTTATTTTCATTAACAGTTTCACATACCCTTTAGCAAATAAAAGGTGGAGAAGGACTTTGCTGCACTATTCAGGAGGCTTAAGTAAGTGAAATAATAAGAAAGGGAATGTCTGAAGAGAATATGTTTTCTTATTTTCCTGTTGTGCTATATTTATACATATTTTAATCATATTTTTTTTATTCATGTAGTACAAAGAGAGCTCTGTTTGTCATATGTGATAGAACCTATGGAGAATTATTTGAGCAGAAGTTAGCAGAATCTGTGAAATGGAATGTAGTATATGCACATCATTTTCTTCTCTCAGGACTGCAGAATTTCTTCAAAGGCGGTTTGAAGCCCAGCAGTACAAGATTAAAGTGGAAAAACAGATGGTAAGTAAATACTGACCCACAGAATAAAATCTGTGAAAGAAGGAGAATGAAAATCCAAAGATTAATTCATGTCTTTCTAACAGCAAACTAACAGTGTTGAGTAGGAGGTTTTGCTCCAGCAAATTCCCTGATCTGCTCTGCCATGTTCATCTGAGGTTTTATTTTCTCATACAAAACCGTAACAATGTGAAATTCTACTGTAACTTTTTCCTCCAAAAATGTACACTTGCCTTACTGCATTCTTCAGTGGAACAGAGAGAGTGAATTGACTGAGCACTGGAGGAGAGGATTCTAAATGAAAATTCCTTTGCTCTGGGATTCATTTGTACATCCATAGGGACTGCGACCATCCTCTGCTGACCCATATCATGACCAAATGCAGCAGCAGAAAATAAAGGAAGAGCATCTCAAAAACCATCAGCAAAACATGTCTAGAAAGAATGAAATAAATGAACAGGTAAATGAAATATCTTCCTTAATTGCCTAAAACTATCTACTTATCCTACTGGACAGTAGTATTCTTGACATAAGAATTATTTTTCATCAGATTCTCTTTTCCATCATTGATTCTTTTCCAATCTTTTCCCATCTTTTTATAGAGAAACAATATACTTTTCTAGTTTTGCTTTTGGGTGGCAGAGAAGACAAACTGATACTTCTTATGTGATCTTATGTGAACATTTGTAAACACATTTCATCTTTTTATCTTTGGTTTATTAAAAATGTATTCTACCCTACTGTTCTTTAATAGGAATATTTGAAACAATTGCAGAAAATTCGGGAAGAATACCACAGTGATATAAAAGAATTCAGATTTAGAGCAGGAGCACTCCAGGTAACAAAGCTCAAACATACATGTAGTCATATTTACTTTTTCTTTTGTATGCTTAGAACACTTAATTAGGAATTGAAATAAGGATTTTATAAAAATGTTCCCTAGGAGAATGAAAAAATACAAGATAAAACCTACCTTGTGAGGCAAGGGAAGGCTGAATACCAGTCGGAAAACAAAGATAAATCTGGAACAGGGGAAGAATCACTTCAGGTATTGGTACCATCTCCATCTAAATAGGTCTTTCTGAGCAAGTTCCACACAGTCTTTGATTCATTTCCTGTGACAAATCTGCCAATGTCAGTAGTATCTTCTTCAGTGATCCTGGATCTGATTTTTACTAAAATGAATTCACACCACTTGATGAGATAAAGTAGGTTATAGGCAGCCAGAGCCACATTAGGAAAGGAATTAGATTGCCAGTGATTTAATGGGAAATGCATGATAATGAAAAAGAAACATTAGATTTTGGGCCTGCCTGATGTCACCTTATTCTGTGGGCTCTCCATCTTCTGGAGAAACTGCATAGATGTTTTAAAAAGTAAAATCTGTAAACTGTTGTGGTTTCTCCTGATATTGAAGGCAAGCATTGAGTACCACAGATCACTGAAGAAGCTATTATTTACTATTATTTACTTTTCTCTGTCAGGTTCTGACAGAAGACACAATAATATGAAAAGGAATAATTAAATATTTTTAGATGTTGCCAGAAAACAAGATACTGTGAAATATGGCTGCACTTTCTACAGGCATAGGTTTCCACTAAAATCTTGATTTTAGTCACTTCCAAAGTTTTCCAGAATGAAATTAGCCTGACTTATCTTGCATGTGATAATAAAAAAATAAAAGGTGCATTATTTATTTCTTGACACCGCACTGTATCTTTCAAACATGGGTTTTTGAAAAATCAGAGGCTTGCACTTTATGCAAGATTTTCTGTTTTTCTTTTTG
Organism: Climacteris rufus; assembly: GCA_013398175.1. Taxonomy (NCBI): domain Eukaryota; kingdom Metazoa; phylum Chordata; class Aves; order Passeriformes; family Climacteridae; genus Climacteris; species Climacteris rufus. The sequence continues at coordinate 203,615 of VZRZ01004218.1, forward strand.
CCAGATAAGCCAGAATTGGCAATGAACAGAATATTCTTACAGATCTGTGTACAAGGAAATTAGTAACTATACTTGCTACTTAAACAAGTCTCTTCCTTTATGGGGTATACACATACTCTAGTTACAAAGAGTGTAATTCAAACTGGGGTTTTTTTTTCTCTCCTTCCAGGACATAGAGGAAAACTTTAAACAAGTCAGACTCCAGGATAGGCAAGACCAAACAATATTAGAAAAGAAACATAACACAAAGGTATTCATCTTTACTGTTGTATTTTTTTTCCATTTTCTTATTATGTCTGTACATTTCAAATTACTGTGCTATTATGGTAGCTCTTGAAATCAAGTAATTTGAGAGTCAGTTAAGAGTGCTGGTTTACTGTTTGTTAAAAGTTTATATAAGAAAATAAATGAGCTTTTCTGATCATTTGATGGAGACTCCCTTTAGATATTCCCACCTGGTAATCAATCTCTACCTACTCCTCCTTAGGTCAAACTGCATTAGTAGTGCATGGGAACTCATGTTTATTCAAAGTCTAAGTGAAGTCAGGTTGCTAATTTTAAATTATTTTCTCATAAAACATGATACTCTATAGTGCTCTTTAAATTATAAAAGGAGGTGGGAATTGACTTGGAAATGCACATATCAGGAAGGTTTCTGACCATAAGATGACTGTGAGGTGGACTAAAGGTCCTTTGTGAAATATTGCATAGAAGTAGTACAGTATTCAATGTTTAGTTCTGGTTGAGGACCAGCTGCAAGAACCGACTCTGTGTATTGCAAGGATTTGAATTAAATTATTATCAAAGACACTTAAAATAAAAAATGGATGCATTAAGTTTAAAATATCACTAAAATATAAGGATTATATTTAAGGAAGTCTATTTTTGTCCAACGTATTCAACTTTGGTCTTATTAAATAGAAGAAAAATGTTGTTAAATAGAACCTGTTTTCAATAGAAGCATAATTTTCAATTTTGTAGTTCCATATAATTTGTGTACTTTCAGTTAAATGCTTTTATTTAATAAAATAAATTAATAAAATTAATTTTCTTTAGAGAGGAGTGAAGTTTGAAATTAGTTTAGATGTATGTGTTCCTGAGGAAGACAGCATTCAAGAAGCAGAGGTATGTTTTAGTTATATTCAGAGCATTAATTTGAGTAATCTGAAACCATGACAGCTCCATAATCTGAGATTCTCTACCTCTGTTATAATGAAGCTTCCTATTGAGGATTAGTTGACATGTTGCATATGTCTGACCTTCTGACCTTCTACAAGAGGATAATGGTTTAGAAAAAAATTGAGTGATACCTGGGTCAGTCTTTCACATGGTAAAATATGAGGGAGTGCAGATATTTAAATTCCACAAATTGGGTTTGAGAGGAAGAATTTATCTCAAAACTGAGTTAGTCTGCAAATGCCAAATTTGATTTGTAAATTGTTTTAGTACATTTCTGTTTCTTTTCACTAGTATTGTATCACAAAGCAAGAACAACTACAGCCAACATTATCTGTTTTCACTTTTTTAAATTATATTTGTGGCTGATCAACATGTAATAGCTACCTATTAAAATTTTTATTAGTACGTTAGAATTTTAAAATGTACACCTAACAGAAATGAAGAAAATATAATTTCTTTCTAGTATATATATTTTTAACTTATAAAGCACTATTTTGTCACTTTGTTTTTTCACACCTCTGTGGAGTCCCATGCAGCCCTCTGATACACAAATCACAATGAACTTTTGAGTTCTGCTGCTTCACTTCTTGTTACACAATTTTCTTGTGCATACATGAGGTTGGCTGGCAAACACAGTAAAATGAGAAGTGATTTGCTATTGTACCAAATTTGTTTTCTGTTTCCAGAGTAACCTATTTTTTTTCCAGGTACTAGATAAACTCAATGAGACTTTAACTTTTGTGGATGGTGAGAATCTTAAGGAGAAATTGGTGGCAGTTTATGAAAATCACATGGACAGAGCTTTGGAAGAAGTATCTGGCTACCAAACAGGTATTTATTGGGGAAATACAATGCTGAGTATCAATCCTGAAAATTACATAGGAGTTAGGTAAATTCAGTAACTCCAGGCTACAGCAACTTTATCTCATGAGCTCTTTCTTTATATCACATAATATTAAACCACATGGAAATCTACTTTACAAAAAAAAACCCAAAGAACTTTGCCTCCTCTTTTTCTTCCCTGTAGAGTCCCATAACAGAGATGATACAAAAAAACCCAGAAAACATTGGCAAGCTGGAGCCCCTCAGACACTACTGAATTTTTTAGCTGATGCTGATGTCACATCTGTAGGTCCTACTATGGCTGAAAATGAACTTGGTAAGAAAGTTTTGGCTTTCAGTGAAAGTAGTGGGCCCCTAAGATTCAGCCAAACTGAATTCATCTGTACCTGAATGTTCACGTGATCTGGCAGGCTTTTAATTGCAGGACTGCATAACAACAGAGGTTATTGTACCTGTTAAGGCACAGAATACAGCTGTCACTTTCTCCTCCAACACCGCAGTCATGTGGTGTTGCTCATACATGTTAAGAGTGCTGCATTTTATGAATCACTCTGTGGCCTGGGTTACAATGGCTAAAAATGCCAGTCTACTCAATGAATCAACACCACCTTCTGGGGCCTTGAGCTGATGACACACAAGAGCTTGGGCAGCAAGTGCCAGTGCTGTTCCACAGTGTGCTGGAGTTCTGTTTTCCCTCTGCACACACTGGTGCTGCTACCCCCAGTGTGGCTGTGGTGATGCTCCATTTCAGAAGAGAAAAATCCCTAGGCTTCTTACAGTAGCAGGCAGACAGGTATCTCCAGTGACTAATTGCTGCAAACAAGGAGCTCTTCCAGCATTCCAGCATGCTCCAAACACCCCAGACAGACAAAAAATAACCTGAAGGGTTTGTATGTACAGTGAAGACAAAGTGGAATATTATTAATACACCACCTTTTGTTCATTCTGGCTTAGATGACAGGGCACAGGGCACAGAAGAAACAGGAAGTTTTTTGAAGCTTTTTCAGCCCCAGGAAGCCAACAAGTTTCAGAGCAAGGACTGGTCAGTGAAGCTGCACCTGTCTATTCCAGGCTCAATATTAAGCATTAAAACTGGTTAGACATTTTTGGTGATGATTAGTCCAAACTAGTTTTTCTCTACGGTATAAAAGTACTTACAAAAATTTCAGGAGTATTCCATAAAGGAAAAAAAAAAAAAGGTTGCAGAATTACACAAAAAGAAGAAATCAGTGTCACAACTAGAGAGTCTGAATCTGACAAAAACTACAGTCATGTTTTAGTGACCTGACAGCCTTGCTGTTCTTCAGCTGACCATGCTATTCTGCCTGAAGACATCCCAGAAAACAGGAAGCAGTGGAAACAAACACCACCAGAGGCACTGCTGAGCATCTTAGCAAAAGCAGAGCTGTCTAATGATTCCTTTATCCATCTTGAAGAAGAAATAGGTAGGACTTTTTTTACTGTAAATTCTGCATGTTTTTTTAGTGAATTACTTCTTCTACCATTGGCAGAGGGTCTATGATGAGAACCAACATTTTGAAGCAGTTGACAAACTAGAAAAACAGGGGCAGAGCCTCTGCTCTGTCCTGAAGCACTGAGAGGCCTCTTTCAAGGCATTGCTGTTTCCAATGGCAGGGAAAGGACAAGCCCTATTTACTGGCTGTTACTTTCATATGTAATTCTTTCATTTGTTTGGGTGGACAGAGGTAAGCTACTACTGCCAGCAGCTTGGCAGGAACCACAAACCTGGATCTTGTCCCTACAACTGTTGAGGCTGAAGAACCCAGTAAAAAGCATTAATTCAAAGACAAGTTTCTGTAGAACAGCTGTTAATTGTAGTACATGGTGACTTAAATGGCAGTGGTGATTTGCTTTACAACGTGTTCCATGTTGATACAGCTGACACTGCAAGTGATTCAAACTCACACTGCAACCCAGTTTACTGAAGTAACAGACTGTTTTTAAAATTACATTTACTTTGCATCAACAGAAGCGTGGTATTTAAATTGTTGTAATTTCCACAACAAAACACTTCAAGCATATACTTATTTGCTGTTACTTTACATATACTTCTATAGCTTTCTACTATGCACCTGAAGGAAAATTTCTCTTTCTTTACAGAAGGGAGATTAACTCTGCTGCCTCCAAAAGAAAACAAAGATGATGATTCAGAAATATACTCTGCTCTTGCTGTTGATGAAGGTGGACTTCAGCCAAGTTCAGATGATGAAGACACGTAAGTCAAGCACATCAGAAGAAAAATCCATCCCACTGAAAGGGGTAAAAAGTTTTCATGAAATGACAGGTTGCATTGCTTAAAGCTTTCTTTTATGTTCTTAAAAATTCATAAATAAACTTACTTACATAGTCTGCTAATTTAACTTAATTCTGTAATATGCCACAGCCTGTCATGCTGTCATTAGAAGTTACATTATGCAGAAATATTAACATGGCTTTGCAGCTTCTTTCTCTTGCCATATAAATACAGGTAAACAATCTTACAGAGACAGAAGAAACAGTTCACATTGTGTGTGTCACTTGTATAATCTTTATAAACTGTTTAAAGACCTTAAAAGGAGAAAGGTTTGTAATAGTTATATTTAATTTATTAATATAATTCTCTTGTTTTACTTTGCAGAAATTTTGAAGATTCTGAAGATGAACTCAGACATGAGGTGGAGGAATCTCTGGAAAAACTGGCAACTTCTCCAGCAGAGAGAACCATGGAGTCTCACCTCTTTTCAATAAATAAAGCTCAAACAGATGAAGAAAAGATGAGTTTACCTCACAGACTACTTGGAAAATCTGATAATTATTTAGAAGATAATCATGGCTAATTTGGTGTTGACACATATCATGAAAAAGACAAGCAGGAAGCAAAAACTATTTAGAACATCAGCACGCTTAGTGTTCCAAAATTTTAACTTGCTTGAAATTTCAGCCACATCAGTGACAAAACTGAAGAATAGCTGACATTAAATGCCAAATAAATCAACTGCTTTTCAACAGTTCTAAATGCTCAATTAAAATTAATAGAAGGCTGTTACGATTTTTTTTAAAGGAAAAATAAATCAGGCTACTTTTCAGATGTCTGAACATTGAAAAATCCTCATCTAGACTGAAATGCAGTTTCATTTCTTACTCTAAACTACCTGGACCTATTTGACCAGTCTTGCTTGAGCAAATTTTTGAGTGTGTACTCCTTTTAACCATTTTTGCATCATGTAAGAAGGTGTCCTAGTTTGTGTATTTTATTTCTCTAGCTAAATCAACTCCATGTTTTAAGAATCTCTTCCAGCTTTTCATAATCAATGTGTAGTGCCAGTACAGCTTTGTAATCCATAGTTTCATTTACATGGTACTGACCTCACAAAGTAAAGTACCATCAACTGCTCAGCAGTTTTATATAGTAGCAATAAAAGGGTTTATTAGCACCATGAGAATGGTGAATTCCCCAGTTCCCATTAAAACATGGTATGTAGGTTCTTCCAGCTGTATTTTTTCATTTAAAAAATTTCATACAATCCAAGTGAATCTTAAATAAAAGCTACAGTCAATAGTCTGATTTTAGCAGGTTTTTTTGAAGAATCATTTAGGTTGGGAAAGATTATGGAGTCCAAATGTTAACCTAACAGTGCCAAGTCCACCACTAAGCCATGTCCCTACATGCCACATCTTTTAAATACCTCCAGGGATGGTCAATCCACCCCTTCCCACAGCAGTCTGTTCCAATGCTTGACAACCTTTTCTATGTCAAATTTTTTTCTAATATCCAACATAAAACTCCCCTACTGCAACTTGAGGCCATTTTGTCCTGTTATTTGTTACCTGTGAGAAGCAACCAACCCCAGCCTGGCTCCCACCTCCTCTGAGGCAGTGGTAAGGTTTCCCCTGAGCCTCCTTTTCTCCAGGCTGAACACCCCCAGCTCCCTCAGCCACTCCTTATCAGCCTTGTGCTCCAGACCCTTCCTCAGCTCTGCTGCCCTTCTCTGGACATGCTCCAACACCTCTACATCCTTCCTGAACTGAGGGGCCCAAAATTGAACACAGGATGTGAGGTGTGGCCTCACCAGGGCCGAGTACAGACAGACTCTACATTCTGGGAAAAAAAAATTCTGGGTACAAAAGCTATAAAACAAAAGTGTTGACTTCAAAAAGTGTGACTGTGGGTAGAAAGTCATGAAATAGGTGAATACTGAAAATAATAAATAAAATAATTTCTTGATGTAGTTCTGTTACCAAAGCACTATCATGGTTTGTGAATGCAGGGGGTTTCTAAGTGCACCACACTCTCATAGAAGCATTTATTTCCCAGTAAAAAAACCCACAAACTGTTACATAAAGCAGAAAGCTTGACAGAAAGAAAAACAACCTCTTTATTGAACGGGACCAAGGGATCATATATTGGATGTATTTACACGTGCCACACAGTCAAATATAAAAAGTTAATTTTACTCATAAACATTTTTACCTATATACATTTATTTAAATAATGGCTCCACAGATAACAGGAATGTGTCTTCAAAATGCTGGTCAGAAAACCTGTGCACGGAGCGACGAGCATTTTCTCTGATCTCCAGTCTTTTTTCTGGAGACAGAGAGAGGATATAAGCCATGGTCTCAGCATAACTGTCCTCATCTTCTGCTAGGAAGCCTGTGATACATCCTTCATAGGACACCACAATATCTAATTTGGGGCCTCCAGAATTGTGTGCCAGGATAACTGTGCCAGCTGCCATACATTCAACTACTCCTGTAAGAGATACAAAACATGCTGATATGAGTGTGCACATCATGTAGTCTGGCTTTCCATAAACACTGGAAAGGTAAACCAGCAGTAAAATTCACCCAGCATCATAAGTTACTCCAGGCTACCGTTGTAAATCAGTTGGAAAAATACACTGAAAACAGTCTCATAAGAAACACAGATTTGAGTTTTTCAGTTCTAAGGACTGAAATGATAGTTTCTCTCAAGTACAAAGAATTGAAATTAGAAATGGTTAAGCTGTGGTTCTCATATCTGATTTACCAGAGATAGATTTCATCACCATTATATATGCTGAAAAAAAAAGCTAGATTCTGAAACAAATGTAAAGATAAGCATGGAAGGTAGCTTTGTGACAGAACACTGCAACACTGGTTTTATAGTATAGTGAGAACTGCAAAAAAATTTTAAAAATTAGAGCTGAATGTGACTATTCATTTTTTTATTTACACCGAAGATTTTAAACATTTGAAAGGATACCAAGAAAAAGGTTAACTATGCACATTTCAATCAGGTAATATACAGAAGTTCAGTATTTTGTAGATTAACAGATTTTTATAGCTTTCCACAACTCAGCAAGACACTAGTAAAAATTGTTATCTCTACATCTGTATTTTTGGTGGAAGAAATTTGAATGAAATGGGAATCAGTAAGTTTTCCTAAGTCAAAAGCAGTGGGATAGGAACATATCATATATACAGCAACTTCAATTCTCCTCCATGATCCCAGAACAGACCTCAGAAATGCTAATTCTTCTCAATTCTGATTTGATTTTTATGAATTCCCTCAGCTCAAACATTGCCTATGAAAAATAATGCTCAAAAAATTTGGACTTTTTTTTTTACACATAAAAAGCCTGTTAGATGAAGGTGAAATCCTGCTCAAATTCAAAATCACTGTGATTGTACCACTTTTTTTATTTTAAGTAAATTGTTTTGTGGGAGAAAAAAAAATAACAAGACATCATCCAATATTTTGCAGTTGCTTCTGAGGATTCATTGTAAATTTTCCTATACTAAGTTCCTACAGTCCATAACCTACTACTCCTGAGATTTACTTAATTTGTATTCTAATAAAGTACGAAGACATTAACTGCAGTTTAGTCACATTATAGCCAAGTATGTAACCCATCTGCTTGGTTACTAACTTTCCCTGTTGTAATTTACAGCAGATGGGCAATCTGGCATTCTCCTTCAAGGTCAGGACTCATTTAATCCCAATAAACTAAACCCCATACCTTAATTCTGCATAGCAGCACATTGCAAACCAGGTCCCAGCTCTTCTTTGGCATTCTGCTCCATGCTACCCCAATTTAAGGGCTTGATACATTTGCCTCAGCACAGGTACCTAAGGCAATGGGATGCCCAAGGATACCTGGTGGCATCAACATGGGGCTTATTTTTAACAGACAGGCTCTGTGGGAGACTCACACCTCTGAGAGAGCAGCTAGAGCCCCATGACATATACCACACATTTCAAATGGCATTTCAGACAGGTGAAACACAACCAAAATCTCTAATGTCGATGTCTACACATGAACTGCCTCTAAGCTACCCCAGCAGTCAGTGGAACCAACGGGGCACAATCTGAGGTGCTGACACAGAAGTACCTGCAGCCTCTTGAGGCTCTGCAAGGCTGGCAGGCCTAACACAAGGGTGACCCATGACCTTACAGGGCAACAGCCTGAGGTCAGCAGGACATCTTGGGCAGCACAGATGGGACTAGCTGTCTGTTCAGGTGACCAGAGGATGCACACAACAGTCTACGACTACAGCACTTCATTTTGCACTGCAGTAGCACCTAGTGGTGCACCATCTGCACCACATCTGCACTGGTCCTGTAGGCTCTACGGCAGCTACACTCAGCTACGCTGCCTCCTCCCATGGCAACAGGAGCTGGACACCCGCTTGGCATGCAGACCTCTCTGCCCAGACACCTAGGGACAAACAGCTGAACAGTGAGGAAAGGTACTGACCGATCCCAAAGTGCTCATTCCACATGGTATGCAGCCCAATGGTGGCCTCGGCCAGGTGTCTCTTCAGCTCCCCAAAGGGAATGTTTATCCTGAAGAGCACATCGTTACCAACGCCCAGCTCCTCACACAGGCGCCTCAGGCTGTCCACGCGCTCTTCATCCTGCGCGTTACGACAGCCGCCAACCAGGACCAGCTTCAGGGAAGGCTGCTGCCCCACTCTCTTCTCTTTCAGCAATTTAGCAAAGGCTCTGATTTGCAAAGGATGATCTTTTTCAGGTCTGAACTGGCCGACAGAAACAATGGAATATTCACTGGTGCTCTTTTCCACCTCCAGCGGAATATCCAGGAAAGTCTGGACATCGCACGGTGGATACACAACGCTAGTGCAAGCCCCGGCCCTCCAGAGGGAAAGGATGTGATTTAGCGTCCAAGAGGAATTAACCATGACCACATCACTGCAGGAACCAACCAACCCGTACAGGAAAGCGAAGAAGTAGTAGTAGGCGAGTTTAAATTTGCTGAAGAAAGGACTGTTTGTGATGAAGGCTGCATTGTTAAACCTGGTGTCCTGATTCCTCACGACAGAAAGCATGTCGGTGCTGATGGTGGGGTAATGGACGTAGCACCCCACGCGACAACCTCCTAAGTATTTGAAGAGGGGAAGTGTGAAGGCATAACCCATCGAGTCAATGTAAATATCAGGAACACACTTCAGAAGAGCTTCCCAGCCGAGGAACACCGATCCTAAACTTTGTCCCAGCAAAGTGAAGTGAGGATAAAGAGAAGCTTCCACAAGGTAGCGTTTTTTTAGAAATACAAACGTCACGGGATGAATTAACTTAATATTGAATCTTCTGAAAGCACCCTCTACTATTTCTTCTCCAGTGGCATCTCTATCACCAGTGTAAACAACATACATTACATTTCTGTACCTGTAAGAATAAAGAAAAATAATTTCATGCATTCTTCTCTTCAAATTTTTCCACAAGAAACTAAAAAATAATCCACTCAAAAGTACTCAAGAAGAATGTGAGAACAAATGTCTCACCGTGAAATGATTTTAACTAAATTATACTTGTCCTTCTACTTCCACAAGTCTTTTCTGGTCTGCAGAAAAACGTGGCTGAGGACTTGGAGAACAATTTTCTTTGAGCAAAACATAAAAGGAGGGCAGTATTATTCTACAGACTTCAGAAGACCTTGCCCTGCTTTGAGAGATGTCTGTCTAGTGCACAGCATGAGCAAAATGTGAATGACGGCAAATCAGTGAATGTGCTCATGTTAAATCCACTTATTAACTTGCTTAGCCTCCTGCACTAAGAGGCAAATATAAAGATTATCAGTTGCCTACTGAGGAGTTAGGACTATAGAAAGTTCTATACCAGTAGTGGAAAACTGAGGAGGAAGGAGGGGTTCCGTCAAGGAAAGAAAGAAAAAAAGTGAGAGATGCTACAGCAGGAAAGATCAAAATCTAAAGGGATGAAGTGGAACGGTGCAACCATGTGAAACTCAGACGTAAAATAAAATGTAGGACCAACAGATTAATGACACCTATTTAAATAAGTAAAATCATCAGAAGCTGAGAATGAAATACGGTGTTTGATAAAAACATACGCTTACTTTTTCTGGAGCGTTCGTATGGCACACCACAAGACTCTCTCCCCTCCACCTCCTGCATTGCAATAGGGGTGAAAAAAGGCCACCACCAAAGGTCGCTTCCCATCTCTTCCTGCTGAGCTCAGCTGTTTTTTCCTTTGTATCCAGAGCCGTGTTCCCCACAGCAGTACCACCAAGCAGACACACAAAATCCCACTCAGAGATAATGCAGGGAGTAACAATGAGCATAGCAGTCTGAAACAAGCCAGAAATTTTAAAATATATAACTGCTTTAAAGAAATACTATGTATTACATTGAGCAAGAAGGGCTTAAAGGTAGAGCTACAGGGAGTTTGACAACTTCTTGAGTTCTCCTAATCTCGGAAATCATCAGTGTGTATCACTTTGACAATTACGGAAGTAAAATCACTACTCTATACAGTTTAGCCAAAGATCTCTTTTTTCCCTACTGTAACCTTGCAATCATTATTGTTTATTCATGCCCTGTATCTGTTATCTATTTCCACGTGCTCTACACACACTATAAAGGTTGCATACCCTTAGCAATCTAGCAATATGCAACTAGCAGAGTGGCTTCTAAATAGATTTTTAGGAGTTTTTTTCAGTCCAGTCTCCTGTTTAGCCCGCTTTGCTGCAAACTGCTTTGATGCCGAGTTACTGGGGCCAGGCATTTCCCGTCGCAACCTTCACTCCCCACTCCCTGGAGGCATGAAAAGCTATGCCAGCTGTCCGGAGCAGCTCTGGGCAGTTTCTCTGTGTAGGGAGACCTACACATCTGGCCTCTCAGCCACTGCCAGGGCTATTCCCATCGCTCTCCACCGCCTCCCTCAGCCTCCTATCCCAGTAACCCGTTCCTCCCGCTGTGGCTTAGGATGAACAGCGTTTACTCGGCCGCTTCCGTTTAGCAAAGGAGCGACCCACGCGTCACGGCTGACACGCAAGGAAGCGCTTTCATTTTCGGCCGGCAGCGGAAAAGCACATTAACCCGTGCGAGCCCGGCGGCAGGGCCATCCCGGGGGCGTGGAGGAGCGCGGCCGGGCAGGGCCGCCTCCTGCCCTCCCCGTCCGCCGCCAGGACGCGCCGCTTCCCCGCCCGGTACCTGAGGAGCCCACAGAGGCACAGCCCTCCCGCCACCATCTTGGGCAGCGCCGCGTCGCCTTCCCTGCGGAAAGGGCGGCTCCCGCCGGCGGGGCGGGTCCTGGGGCTGTGGCTCCCGGCTGGCAGGCCCCCGCCTGCCTCCGCCTCTTTCTCCGCCTTCTCCTCCGCCGTCTCCTCCCTGTACTCCTCCTCCTCGCCCTCGCCCCACCCAGCAAGCACAGAACCCGTGCCTCGGTGGAAGAAGTGGGGTGCTGCGGGATGTGGCGAGCACCGCGCTCCTACATAAAGCGTTTTTCCCAGAGATGCAGAGGAGAGTGGAAAACAGCACTGCACTGCAGTGCACTGCACTGGCATAGCTTAGTCAGACATAACCCGCGCTGCTCAGTGACGTCCCCGAATGCTGCGGGGAGGATGGAAGGGAGGGAGCTGTGAAGAGGGAGGGGGCTGTGAGGAGGAAGGGGGCTGTGAGGAAGCAGAGGCCGCCCGCGGTCAGGGGGTTTCTTCTGTGTCCACCACATCCAGGTTTTGCCTGTGTAAATGCTGGCCCTTCTCTTTGCTAGGAGGGGAAGGTGCTCGATGTCCTGGGTGGCAGCCCTGCCGTAATCTCCTGCTTGTCAGCGAATCCCTCGTTATGGAGAGGGACCTGCCTGGGGCTGTGTGCAAGTTAATGCTGTGAGGCTCAGTGAGGGCAGGGTGTCCAACACAGCCTGCGCCTGGCACCGTCTCCAAAGGGATCCTATCAACACGCTCACTGGGGACGGCTTCCACTGGAGGTTGAAGCTGACTAATATATTTTTTTCTCTCCCGGCTGCTGGAAAGTGTTGAGTGAAACTTCCAGACACTGTAGAACAGGAGAGGCTTTGGCAGAACAGTCCAAAACATTTCTGATTGCCTGTGACATGGCTACGTGCTTTTTCCCCCCACGACATTCCCCATTTTGAAATAATAAAATGCTTTATGTGGCAAATTTGATGCAGACAACTCATTCTCCAGTCCCTTGCAGAGCTGAGGCTGTCCAAAATTTGAGGGAGTTTCCAACCCTCTTTCTTTGAACAAGACCTTTCCAGAACCTGTGATCTTTCATCATTTTGAGGACAGCATGATCTATTTCATGTCCTAGACACCCATGCATTTTGAGGTCTTGGAGGTGTTAGGGATGTTTATGAAGGTCATTCTGTGTCTTCTTCATCAGAAGAATGCTGGTTGGAAGGTGATGAATCCTTAGGTTATGTGGCCATTGCTATAGCCAGAAGCAGAGACACAAAGTCTTTGCTCTAGTGGGAGTGAAAAAAGTCCAGCTTAAATAATGGTTATTTGGTTCTAACCTGCCTGGATTGAGTTTTCGACTTAGGAGGACTCAGTGTTTGGGAGTAAAATTGGAAATGTGTCAAGCCCTCAGAAATTTATTGGTTATTTTACCGGTGTTTTTCTTTAAATATATTGACTGTCCTAAATACCACTGACTATAGGTTTTACCAGGACATTTCTATTTTTATGTAAGCAAGTAAATTGGAAGAATTCTGTTGGAAATCCAGCAAGCATGGTCTAACATTTCATTTCTGAGCCAACAGCTCTAATAAGGAAGGTGCCACGGGCATTGGTTTCTCTCCCTTCATCTTCTTCCTCTTCCCTGACAAAGCAGTTGCCTTAAAAGCATGTGGAATGTTTGCAGAATAGATCTCTGCCGGATTCACATCTCAACTCAAAACACATTTCTTTCTTCAACATTTGAAGATTATTGCCTGAGTTCAGAGTAGAGGCAAGTTATTCTAGGGAACAAGAAGTTCAGACTATTTTAGATGATGAAATTTGTGTTTCTCCCCACTGACTTGAAAAGGAGTCTATGGTCACTCCCTTGGAAGGTATGAATCTTAGACCAAGTCTTGAAGAAGCTGAAGGTTCATAGGTCACAGCTTAATTAAGGTGAGACTTAAATAATAATGGTGAAGAGTTCCTGGAAGCAAGAAGACTAATTAATGAGGGAGACACCTACATACCTGGCTTTTGAGTTTCACTTGCTTGTTGTAGGGATAAATCAGCATGCTGGTGGGAGTATCAAATAGTTTTCTCAGCTCTAATAATTTAGAGCTCACAGAGTCACAAAATGGCTGAGATTGGGAGGAATTGGTTGGATGGATGCAGCCGGGGAGTTGTGGTCAATGACTCAATGTCTAGGTGCTACATCTAGGTGGGGGCAATCCCAGATATGAGTACAGAGTGGAAGAACTCATTGAGAGAAGCCCTGCAGAGAAGGACTTAGGGGTTCTCATGGATGAAAATTTGGCCATGAGCCAGCAATGTGCAATTGCAGTCCAGAAGGTCAACAGCATCCTGGGCTGGATCCAAAGCAGTGTGGCCAGCAGGTTGAGGGAGGGGATTCTGCCCCTCTGCTCTGCTCTGGTGAAACCCTACCTGGACTGCTGCATCCAGCTCTGAGGTCCTCAACATAGGAAAGACATGGACCTGTTGGAGCAAGTCCAGAGGAGGGTCATGAAGATGATCGGAGGGCTGGAACATCTCTCCTGTGAAGACAGGCTGAGAGAATTGGGGTCATGCAGTGGGAGAAGAGAGGGCTCCAAGGAAACCTCATTGCAGCCTTCCAGTACTTAGTGTTTATAAAAAGGAGGGAGAGTGACTTCTTACACAAACAGATCATGATAGGACAACAGTTTTAAATTAAAGGAGGGGAGGTTCAGATTGCACGTTAGGTAGTAATTCTTCACAGTGAGTGTGGTGAGGTACTGGAACAGGCTACCCAGAGAAGTTCTGGATTCACTGTCCCTGGAAGTGTTCGAAGACAGGTTGGATAGGGCCCTGAGCCACCTAATCTAGTGGGTGGCATCCTTGACCATGACAGAGGGGTTGGGACTAAATGATATTTAGTGTCACTTCCAACCCAAACCTTTCAATGATTCTGTGATCTCTGGAGGTCATCTTCTTCAGCCCGCTTCCTCAGAGTACCTGGAGCAGCTTGCCCAGGACTGAGTCCAGATGAGTTTTGAATACCTGCAAGGATGAACACTGCACACCTGTAACCTGTGTAACCTGTGCTGGTGCTTGGTCACCCTCACAGTGAAAAAGTGCTTCCTGATGTTCAGAGGAAATCTCCCATGTTTCAGTTTGTGCCCATTGCCCCTGGTGCTGTCACTGGACACCAGTGAAAAGAGCCTGGCTTGTCTTTGCGCCCTCCCTTTAGGCATTTATTCACATTGATGAGATCCCTCTGAGCTTTCTCCAGGCTGAACAGTTCCAGCTCCCTCAGCCTTTACTCATAGAAGAGATGTCCCAGTCTCTTAATCATCCTAGTTGTTTTATTTTTTCCTTAATTCCTCTATTGGTAATTAAAAACAGATGTATTAATACCTTCAAAGTTCTTTTGTTACCTTTTCATTAATCACAGGGTGTTCAGCTGCTGACTTAAGCAGTATGAAAACTGTGTTGCTGACAGGCCTGCAGACTGCAAGGTTTACCTTTAATGTGTAAATGTCCAACACAGGGTAATTGAGTTGTCGTCACTTCACAACTTCTCCAGCTTCGTGCATATGTAGCAGAGGATATCACATGCATGCACTTAGGGTACTGACAAGAACTTCAGCAGGAGCAGTGATGAGCTCTCAGTGGTGTTCCCACTCCAGCAGTGAGAACACTATTCAGAACCTTGTCTATAGAAATTCCATGAGGCTGACATGCCAGCAAAAGTAAACTAGGCTTGTTAAGAAGTCAGTTTTGCTTTCACCTTCCCAGAGATGTACCAAGTTTTTTAATCTTTTGTTGCCTCTGTAAGCATTTTTTGTCCTGTTTTAATTGCTTACCTTTTTAAGCTCCTTACTCTGAAGGAAAGCCTATGCAAACAGGCCTTCTGAAGTGAGCAGTATTCAGAATAAATAGCAGAATCCACTCACTGTGTGTTCTTCCCAAGCCTGCAAGGCATTTGGGACAGTTTTAAAGCATATTTTTGTAACTCTCATTCTTGCTGTCTACTCCACATATGAGTAACTTAGTAAGATAAAACTGCTGGCAAGTAATAATAGAAAGAAACTGGATTAATATTGTGTAAGGATATTCATATGACAGTCATGTGGTCTTTTATACTTTCTTATACAGTTATTTCCTTTCAGAAATATTCACTGTGTAGCACCAGGTCTCCTGTTCGTGGCTGCTGTCTGAGCTACCAAAATGCCTGGGACTGTATTTAGTAGAAGGAATCTCAGATCATTCATATACACAGTAAGTTTTTAGTAAGTTTTTTATTTTTGTATGTGTCTTGTGATAGGCTGTGAAATGTTACAGTACATTTACTCTTCATTGCATAGTAACAGGAGGCAGAAATAAAGTTGCACCAGTTCTGTGCTAAATATTTGTGAAGCAAAGTTCAGGCATTGGAAATAACTTGTGGCATTGATATACTTAGGGAGAAGCACTATGGGGTTGTTTTTAATGATATCTTGTAATGTTAAAGTTGCTAAATATAAGCAATTCTAGTAAATCTTTTTTTCACTGTCATCCTTAATTTTGAGTTACATATTCTAGGGCAAGGGTGCTTGCACCATGTATCTGTGAGCAAAAGCTGCTGTTTTGTTTTGGTAGAAGCAATGAAGAATTAAGCAGCTTGGATCTATACAGAATTTTTGCAGAAATGCCTATAAGGCACATTTATTTGTATCACCAGGCATTTTAAGCAGGTTGAACCCATATATTTTATTAACAGAAGAGAATTTTTGCACAAATTGTCCCAGTTGGGCAAGAACCATGTAGGAAAACAAATCAGTTCCTATAGATTGTGACAGTATCTTAACCTCCCATGGACTCTAAATGTGTGCTATTTTTTAGGGTGGCGTAAGGAAATGTTTTCAAGCAACTTAGAGCACTCGCAGAAATGAGATGGCAAATGATGCACCCATAAGGATAACATCACTGAGCTGGCAAAATAATGTGTAGACTCATCTTAAGTCCCAGCTTTTTCAGGTGGAGATTTGGGATTCTTGAGGAGCTATGGACCATTTTCGAGTGCTTTGGATAGCAGACCCAAACCCTTTTTGCTTTTCATTCTCCCTTATGCAGATAGTAATATATCTGTGCCATCTGCACCTAATTAGGACATGAAGGGGATCATGAAGGACCATCTCTTTCACAGTCATACCTTAACACCTGTTTAAATTGACTATGAAACTGCTTAGGGAGCTGCAAAACTTTGCTGTGAATTTTTTTATTGAGTGAGGTGCTTCCATTTTCAAACTCTAAAGGGTTCAGAGAAGTCATTCACTGCACTGACTTGTTCAGTGTGCATTTTGCCACATGTGTTTGTGTGTGCCTCTCTGCCTATTTCAGGAAGCAAGGAAAAGTGCTATTTGGATGAAAATCCAAGTTGTTTCACATAGAGCCAGGACGAAGCAGGATTTGCATTCTGTGCTTGTGTCTGGCTCCTTGGCACTGATTAGGAAAGAGAAAGGAGCCAGAAACTGCTTGCAGAGCAGGACAGAAGGGAGTTGGAGGAGACTGTTTGGCTAGTCCAGACATGAGAGATGCGGATACTGTGCCTCATCACCTCCTCTGACTTATTTCTATTCCAAGGATGAAGAAAGCTTGAAAGGTCAGTGATTTTCTCATGGAACAGATTCAGTCAAAGACTCTCTTTTGAGGGGGTGAATCAGGGCTTCTTAGAAGTAGTTCCCTGCTACACTACCTTTCTTTCAAGAAGCAGAGGTACCAGGAGAGAATAATAAATGAACCAAGCCTGCATTTCCATGGCTAGCATCTATGCTTTCCAGGAATTGAGAGCAGTTAATAAATCTCAGAAGGTTGCTCAGCAACTCTCAGAGTGGTTGCTTTCTTTTATGCTGAGCTGCAGAATGCATTGATTTTGACTAAATGTGTCCTTGGAAGAAACATTCTTTGCCTAGAGAACAGACTGACATGACCTCTGGAAATGAGAGTATTGCTGAGAGCTGAATAAACTCAATTTCATAGTTAGAAAGCTTTTTTGTGTTTTCTTTTCCTCACAACAGCAGGCTCCCAGAAACTCTTTATTTAGGAGTCACAGGTCTCCAGTTTCCTCTGTGTCCTCATTCAATAAATGAGTGCTGTTTTTACAGCGAGTTTAAATTGTGATGAGCCAGTGTGTATTTCAGAGGAAACAGGAAGCTGAGAAAACACATCTGCATTTGAACCCAGGATTTTACCTGTGTATTTCAATCCAGGTGTTAAATATTTCAGATAAAAATACTTGTAAACAGAAAGAGGTTTACTCTGTATTGCCATCTCCCTTAGATGTTTTTCAAAGCAACTGTTTGTATGGAAGAGATCGCATTAAAAAAAATATAGCAAATATATTTTCATTCTTATCTTTTATTTCCCTTCTTAGTTTCTATAAGCCTCTGCAGTGAATCAGTATGGCTCTATCCAGGCAAACTCTACTTATTTTCATGGTCACTTGGAAGTATGGTTTTTTTCCACTGATAGAAACTGGCACCTCTGTGCCTTTGGCTCTTGCCTGAGATTTAACTGTAAGTTCATGAGAGACGTTAGACCTGGACATGGCGCTGTTGTATTGTTCTTAGCCCTGGAGAGCAAATAAATTTTTAGTAGACAGGATTTTTGTAGAAAGGCAAGTTAGCTAAACAGCAGCTCACATACATCACAGTTTTGATCTCTGACAACTGGAAACAGCAAAGCCACTACTCCATGTGCCTGTAGTGTTCTCATTAGAGGTTCCCCTCCTTGCTTCTTTCCTGCTGTGGCAGAGCAGGTTAGCTAGAGAGCTGGCAAACCTTCATCCCTCTCTAAATTGGGAAGAAAAATGCACCTAAAGGCAGCACCGTGTTTGGGGAGGCCTCGGCCGCTGCCGCTCGTGTGCCTTCAGTCCCACCATGAGTACAGTGATGCTGAGGTCAGAGATGTGTGAGCAGTGCTCTGGTTTATTTGCTCAGGAAAGGACAGCAGCCTTGTCTTGGCAGCACATGGCACAGTCCAAAAGGCAAAGAAGTGGAAAGGTGAAAAAGGGTGGAAGGCAGGTGAGAAGGGCCCTCATGCCAGCCTGGCAGAGCTGTGCCTGAGCCACATGAGACAGGGTCACCTGAGACATTGTGCTCTCTGCAAGAGTGAGATCACAGAGGCGGCCCTAACAGCCTCTTGCCTTTTTCTGCCCAGTAACAGCAACCAGGCCACAGGGAGAGGAGGAAAAGAAGTCAAAGAACCAAACAGAAAGTGGAAACTTTTCTTCCCAGACAGAGGTTTGCGTGGATCGCCAAGAAAGTAGATGGGACTTTGCTCAAGGCACTGTGTTGGAGGAGCCCAGGTGCTGTGCTGAGGAGTGCAGCTTTCAAGCTTACTTAGGGATTTGGGAGTTTCTTTGGGACACTCCTCTCTTTGTGTATGTGGGTGGTTCCTGCCAGGATTAGATAGACAGAAATCACTGTTAAGAGAAACTGAATTTGGTCTTGCCTTTACATACCTAGGCTGCCCTAACAAAGGCAGTATGTTTGTATTTTAGATATGGAATTTGTAATGCAAACACAAGATAGTGTTTTATCTTTTTTTTCTTGAAATGAAGGTGATTTCAGGGGCTGAGCAGTTGACTGGCCATAGAGCCTGAAATACAAGCTTAAATCAGAGTTATCAGTTTCTTGTATTTTTTTTTTTATTTTGTAATTTTTCTCTTTTTGGTATAGTTTACAAATATTCTGTGCTTTATGCTATTTACGTTCTATCAGGTATCTCATCAAATTGAAATCTCTGTTGCTGGCTGTCAAACATGAGCACAAGAGTGATTTGAAACAAGTCCTGGCAAGAAACTTATAGTAAACATAAATGGTGTGGGCTCTATAGCTGGGGACTCTTTAGAGGGTATCTACTATATATGGAAATCACTTAAGACATAGGCTTACATTTCTGATCTGTATAGGGGAAAATTTAATTGCAAATTTGGCAGGGCCTCTTAAGGTCTGCTGTTAGTTTGCCTGCTACAGGGTGAATGGCTGCTTAATTTGGGAAGAAAAAAGAATTTAAAAATCAGTCCTCTCATTTACTTACAATTGAGAGACTTATCACTTTATTTATTCAAAACAAGTGTTAGGGATATTTTTAAAATGCTACAACAAGTACTAAGAAATTTACAAATTGAAAGTGGAATTAAGACTTTATTTCTTATTTCTAAATGTGGATAGCAAATGTTAGTTCACAAGTAATGGCTCTTTCTGTTTTCTCAGATTAGAGTTTTAAAATAGTTACTTTTGTAATATTACTCATTGTCAAGTTATATTTGAAATATTGCAGTTAAAATGGGTAAAATGTGGGTCCTTTTTCTCTGCATGGAATTCTAAAAAGCTTTTGCACAAACTTCACAGGACAAAACCAGCTCTGACCAAGAGCAAATCATGGACAAGACCAGAAAATTAAGTTGGAAACACAAAAGTAAAAATACTGGTTTTGTTGTGGCACTGTCTAACAAGTTCTGCCAGTCTTCTTAACCTGCCTGGTGAATAAGCATTAGTAGAAATCTTGATTCAAATTAATTCATACAGATTGCAATTGTTCTTTGCACTTAAACCTTGACCCAAAAGGTGTGCCTTTTCATGTGATAATAAGATCAGCCTGGTAGTTTCTAGGCCCTTGAAAATAAATTTCTGCAGTATAAATAGATAACAGAAATTATCACAATGAAACCAACACTGCTAAAAGCAGTCAAAGTACCAAGTCCACACAATTTGCAATCACACAAAAAGCTGTGGAATGAAAAAACATCAATGCAGGTTTTGGGGCTCTGATACAAACAAGGTACTTCGCTGAGTTTTGCTGGTTTCTAGCAAACAAACCTTTTTTAAATATTTGGAGAAGATTGGGTCTGCTTCCCGAAAAACTGAAGCCAAAGTCTGAGCTGATTTGGTTTGAAATGAGCTCAATTCTTAAGCAATTTTAGTCATAGCAGGTAGGAATCTGTTTCCTTGTATTTCAGATTTCTGTATAGTTTCCATTTTCCTGATAGTGTAAGAAATAATGCTAATGCTTCTTCTCTTAAAATAAATATGTATACCATTAATGTTATAGAAAACTTGTGTATCTGGTTGCTGCCAGTTTTCTTACCACCGTGGCCAAAGAGTTCTTTCTGATTTTGTGCCTCAAAACTAGGTGCAAATGTAGGTAAAGAGAGAGTTTTGTTGCTTCTTCAATACAAATGTGGTATGGCACTTTTTTTTTTAATGTTCAGTAACAAGTATGTCAGTTTGGAGTAGTAAAGGACATAGTTATGTACCATGAATATGATCGAGCTCCCACTGAACTTTCAGCTGCAACTGATTGATCCGTGGGGGAAATGTGAGGCTTGTGTTGCTCAGTAGGACTGAAAAATGATTGTGGAGCAAACACAGGGATTTTTTTGAAGAAAAAGTGGACACCTCTACTAACTACTTCTCCTTTGGCTTAAAGAGGGCACTGACAGAGGAGAAAAAGTTGTTTCACATAAGGGCTGTGTGTTTCACAGGTTCCCACTCAAGCAATGTTTAAACAATTTGTTGATAACTGTGAGTTGCCAGCACTGTTGTCTGTGATATTACTGTGAGTTTTGCAATACTTTGCTTACCCCCTCCCTTCTTTTTTTTTTTTTTTTACCTCCATGCTCCATTTCCTGCAGTTGCACAAAATATGTAAAAACCAAAGACAATCTAATTCTGTTAAGATGGGGAGGGAAATTAAAACATTTCAGCTGACTGCATCCTAGAGACGAATTAAGAATAACTCAAAATACTGTCAAATATGAAATTACTTGTGGTTAACCTCCTATCATTGTTCGTATGCCTCAGGATGGATTGTATTTTGGTGGTTTAAAATTATGTCTGAAGAGGAGAGTAGGAAAATGATTAAAATTCAAAGGCAGACTGGATTTCTAGAGTGATGTATTATTACTAATTCATCCCTCTTTGCACTGACACGAAGTGCAGATATCTGAACCGATTACCCTTGTCTGTCTGAAGGATTGTTGCTTTAAGAGTAAAGCTTACTTTTCTGTTGCGTTAAGAGGAAGGAGATTTGGCAGAAAATAGTCCCCCTTGTGTTCCAGCTGGATCTCAGGTATCAGAGGGACTTGGGACTGCTGAGTGATAGCCAATCCAGCTCTAAGCAACAGAAATGCAGAGCCAGTGTGGCACTGTAAGTGCAGGTGTCCTCTATAAGAAGCACCATGGTTACAGATGCACAAATAGTGCAACTCACTCTGAGTCTGGTTGTGCCAAATGAACTTTCATGGCCAGATTAGAAGTCTGGTGGCCTTCAGTAACTCTCATGGCTAAGTACAAGGTAGTGTCATTTACTGAGCAAGAGAAATGCAGATTGTTACTGGATTGCTGGTGATAAATACACCATCTGAAAAGCACGCGTGAATACATAAAATATGAATCATACAGCTGGTGACAAATACATTAAATTGCCAGATGGCTATATACTGCTAAAAGTATGATTACAAATATGATCTTGCTTTCTTAATTTCCTAAAGAAACACTCGGTATAGCTGAGTGTTTGAGTCCTACTTCATAGGCATCCACAAAGGTGGAGTGTTCTTTAGCCTCCTGCCCCAATTAAGCTATATTTATATTGTTTTCTTTGAGGGAGGGGAAAAAGGGGAAAGTTAAAGTTGATGTCATCTCATGTTTAAGTGTAGTTTGAGTGACTTTAGTCATACAAGTAAAGCATGGACAGGTTTTAGTTTGTTAGTATATGCAGAGGCATGAAAAGCAATATGTGTTTTTGAGTTAGTGAAGCAAAGTTCAGCTTTTGCTCACTGTTTGGGTCATTCCTATGGCTTAGTTCCTGTTAGCTGCATTGTTTTAAACAGGGCATGACCACAACACTTCCATGCTGCTCCACCCTTTGTTTCATGCCTCCCTTAGAGTGATACACCAAACTCCTTCAGTGTTTCTGCTCCTAGGGTGTGCAGACACTTTGTTCCTGTTGAACTATAGCCAATGCATGCCCTCCTTCTTACTGAACTTTGTTTTTCTTTCTTTTTTTCCTGATACAGCTTAAAGAAATATGACCTATTTACATCCAGGTTCCCATTTTTTTCTCCTTGAACCCAAGCATCTCATCTTTCAAGGCATTGTTAAGACTGTTTTAAGATGCTTTCTTTGGGCACAGAACCA
Organism: Climacteris rufus; assembly: GCA_013398175.1. Lineage (NCBI taxonomy): Eukaryota > Metazoa > Chordata > Aves > Passeriformes > Climacteridae > Climacteris > Climacteris rufus. Next base: position 226,221 of record VZRZ01004218.1, read on the forward strand.
GAGGGATTAGATGCAGGCCAGAACATCATATAAAGCCCAGGATGAATGTGCCTGGGAAAAAAAATTATATGAAACCACATCGTTCTTACATGTTTATCAAGTAGTCTGAAGAAGCAGGTAATACAAAGGGGAAAACTCAATGTTTTACCAGCTCTTGAGCCTTTAAGTCAAAGCAATTTAGTTTTCTTGGAATGTTCTGCGTTTTGACATGAAAATGCAAACACCTGTACCCAATACTATCAGAGAGCTGTGGAGGCAGCAGGCATGTTTTCTATTTGCCATCTGAATTTCATGTGACCAGGCCTGAGTGAATCTTCCTGGTGAAACTCCTGAGCTGTGTAAAATCTTGCCTTAAACCAGGCAATGGTAGCGTTATCAGATGAGATGGGCAACATTGCCTCTCCTATTTCAGCCTTAACTAATATGTTAAGTTTGCAGCTGACACAATTAGCTTAAACTTTAAAGGGACAATAATTGAGTTAGAATGGAGAAAATAATTTGGCAACCAGCAGCAGTCTGTTGGAGTGCAGCAGCAGCAGCAGACGATCGCAGAGGTTGATTCCAAGCATCTGCCTCATTTCCCTGGCAGACATTGCCAGCTTTGAGGTGCCAACATTTGATCCCTTCCTGAGCTGCCTCTTTAACCATAAGAGAGTTGTGCAGTGGTTGAGGTGGGGCAGGACCTCTGAGCTTCAGTCTCGTGTATTAATGTAAATAGGAGTTGTTTAGCTTTACAAGATGCTCAGTGGTTTCTGCATTGTGAGTGGTGTCTCCTCCAAGAGCTGCTTGTGACTCTGTCAGCTGCACAGGTGTCATTTGCCATTGCCATATAGCTCTGCTCCAGCCCACAGCTAAACTAGGTACTTTGAGTGGTTAGAATATATCTTATGTCCCTTTCATCTGAAGAACCATAGCAAACTTTTTTTCCCCAGCCAAATATTTGTTTTTAATGTAGATAAACTTGTGAACTGAATGTGTTCAAAGCACAACTTCATGTATTCTCCTCTTCCTTCAAATCTGTGGGGAACTAAACAGGAATTTGTCTGCATTGCTGTTGGAAGCAAACAGATTTTTACCTTAGGGTTTCTCAGAAGGTGAGGTGGGGAAGGGGGGAAAGGTGATTGGGAGGAATTGGAGAGAAGATACTTACTCAACATCTTGCTATTCTGTCAGTCTAAATTGACTTTTGCTGGTGAATTTGAAATGAACCTGAAATGAACAAGAAAAAAATCCAGTTGTTTATACAGTTTGTTTCATCACAGGATACTTTCATAAATATTAGTTAGTTGTGGAAACATGCTAGGTAGGGTTTGGGATATTTTTAATATTAAAGATACTGTCAGAGATGACTTTATTGATGGCCAGAAACCAGAATTCCTGTTCCCTCAGAAAATCTAGAATTTGAAGTTGCCATTATTTGGAATTAGAACACACAGCTGAATTTCTGAATATCTTTGATTTGGGATGAGAGTATTGTTTTGTTTTAAAAAGACTAAAATTAGTTTTTAACTTTATATATGTATTTAGTATGTTGATGTAGCTTTAGTATTTACAGATATTGTACTGAAATTTTTTCACATAAGTCAAATTGTATGATTTTCAATTGCTTATTTCAAAACCAGTTAAAGTCAGTAATTCCTAAAATTATTTCATTTTTAACACAATTTTATTTTTTAGTAAAGCGTTTGAGCTGCAGACAGATGTGGTTCTAATTGGTTTCACTGATAAACACAGAACAAACACACATACTTAGATCTTTGTAGTAACTCTCTTTAGAAGGCACATTTTTCACAATGTTTTCAAAAGAATCCTTTTTAAACGTTAAATATTATCACTGATTTTTTTTTGTATTAAGACAAAATAGTGCTGCAGCAGTATTTGGAGTTTAGCTTCACGGGCAGAAGATCTTTTTCCAAGAACTGGATGGCGTGAGCAGAGGTGAGGATCCATCTTTGGGGGGAAGTTATGACAGGGAGACAAGCTAGGATGCTAATGTTCTCCATGGGGGCTTTCTGGACCACCCTCTATGTGGCAGGGGTGGGAGGGATGTGCCTCTGCCTTTGGAAGTAAGAAGAATCTGAATTTGTCCTGTCATTGGTTTTTAGTAAAGCTTGCTGACAGTAGAGAGGCACATTTTAGAAAGCGTAAGTATTGTACTCACTCTTTTGATGTGTGGAGTGTCTGTTACTTATCCCTCAGGTTTTCATGCCATGACAGAGATATGCTCAGATTTTGACCCTGTGTGCTAAGCTCTGCATAGGAGCAAATTTGTTCCTTTTTGCAATAAGTCCAAGAGATTCTGATTACATGTAAACCAATCGTTTTAAGGCTTGCGTGTGCAGTGATGTCACTGCTTAGCCAGGGAGGGTGGAAATTGCTAATACATCTAGTGTATTTTATACATTTTATAAATGCATAAATCCATGGCCATTCTAAAGGTGGCCCTGTTCAGCAGTGCTTTCAGAAGTGGACGTCACTGCTGTGGACTTGGGAGCTGGAGATCCCACCTACTGTGTTAGCACACTGCTGTGAATTTGCTGTGGGCAGTCTCAGAGAAATATATTCAGGCTCAGCTCAAGACACTTCTAGTGGTGGTACCTGTCAATTGTATGGCTGTCTAATTTAGATATTCCTGTTGTTGCCCAGAGAATTTAAGGGACAGTGAATTAGCCATAGGATATATATTGTTTTCCTTTACTTTCTGGCACTAATTGCTCATTTAATTTTGTTTGGCTCGTTGGTTTTCAGTAAAGCTTGCCGACAGTAAAGAGGCACATTTTAGAAAGTATAAATATTGTACTCACTCTTTTGTTTTCCCTCTTGAAACAAAGAATGAGTGTTCTTGTGCCCTGAATGAGTGAAAGACCTTTGGTCTAGGAGCCTTATCTAATTAGGTAATCCTAGGCATGTTTTCAGTGTTGGAAGGGACCGCGTTTTCTCCGGTAGTTTCAGAGCGGGAGGAAATGGAACAGCGTTTCCCCGTGTGGGAGCCGTGGTCGTGCACATGGCCCCCAGGAGCTCCTGGCTGTCAGTGCGGGCTGATTAGGGGCTGGCTGCTGCACACAGGTCATGTTTGAGCAGCTTGTGCAAGGCAGCCTGGGCTGAGGCCGCTGCAAGGCCGTGGGCAGAGAGCAGCGGCGCCGGACGCAGTTTGGAAAGCACGAGGGACGCCAATTGGTGGGAAACATTGCAAGTGGCAGGGAGGGCAGGCGGCTGAGTGCAGCGAGCAGCGTGCATAAGGATCAGAGGTTCCATCTGGGATTTCGTGATGAATGCCTAATGAGCATGTGGATTAGATGGGCAGGACTCTTCAAGCTGTTGTAAATGTAGCTGAAAGAAGCGTGGCTTATAAGACACAAAATAACTGCTCTGGTAAAACTTTCGTTTGGTGTTGCAATATTTCAAGTCCAGAAAAATAATGGAGAGAAAACTGGACAATAAAATGAAAAGGGAAGTGTCCTACTTAGCTACTTTAAACGACAGAAACATTTCCCTGGTGTCTATTCGTAAGCAGCAGGCAGCTCGTGATGTGCCTGAACTACTGATTATTGGTGAAAAGTCCAAGACGGGATCTCCGGTAAAAGCAAGCAGTAACTTGCAGAAAGAAGAGAAACTTTTGCAGAGTTACTCCATGGGAATGACAGAAGTCAATACAGTTGAAAGACAGGTCAGTGAGCTGGGGTGTGTGTGTGTGTGTGTGTGTGTGCACATTGGGAGGGAAGTGATGTTTCTGTACTGGTGAATTTAAAACAAAACATGTTGGACATGGGTTGTATATTAAAGGAAGTTAAACCTTCTTTATCTAAATTGTCTCAGTCCCCAGCTTGGATGCCAGCCCCATAACAAGCAGTAAAAATGCAAAGTCCCCTGGGAATCCTCTGAAAGCAGTATTTGAAACCAAATGTTAATGATGACTTATGCTGTAGAAGCTAATGAGCATTGTTTCAGCTCCACCTCCAATAATACAGAGCGATTCTTAGGAATGAAACGTATTAGTATTTCTTCTTTTGAACTGCAATTGCTTGAGTAGTTTGACAGTTTATTCTCTGGAGTAAAAGAAATTGCAGAAACATTAAAAAGTCCTTATTGTAGGTAAGTAATTTATTTATATCTACTAAGTGGGTGCTAGTGAAAGTTCTTGATAAATACATGTCGCAATTTTTTTTTTCTAAATTCAATGTTGTATATAACCATGGTATTTTTGGAGATTAACTGCTGTGGAGAAGAGGCTTAGATCAATGCTGATAAAAATATGGTGAGGTTCATTATTTTAAAAGAGTTTTTGCTGTTTAAAAGGTATCTGCATGGCAATAATGTAGTCTGGATCCGTGAATACTGTGAATATTTAGGGAAAAAAAACTCTCAGAACAAAGCTCTGTGCTAGAGCATGATGCTAATAACGCCAAGGTTGTGGGTTTGATCCCCATATGGGCCATTTGCTTAAGAGTTGGACTTGATGATCCTTTTGGGTCCCCTCCAAGTCAGAATATTCTGTGATTCTGTGGTTTTTTGTTCTTTGAAACTATGTATGCTTAGAATGGCTCAGATAGTGTCAGACTGGAATGAAACAACAGCCAGAAGAGTTCAAATATATCTGAAGGCTTTTTCCACCTCAACTTACTTCTTGTGTTATAAATATTTACTATAAAACAATCATGACATAAATTACTTTGTTCTACCAAAGGATCTCTTCTCTGTATTCAGTTCACTGGGATATATGTGTTGTTTGTACTGGAGCTGTAAAGAATATCACAAAGAGGTTTGCTTTGTTTTGATTCTAAATTAGTAATATTTCATTTACAGCAAGGCTTTCCTGTTTCCCATAAAGCAAACGTGGTTTGTACAGTTCCCTTTAATTTAAAAGTGCCTGTTAATGTCTCTGAGGTTTGTTGACTACAGTGTAGGTGTCATTTCAGTAAGACTGGCTGCAACTGCCTAAGTCTTTCCCCATCATCTGTACTGCTAGAGAAACCTGATCCCAGGTGGGAAATAGCAGTCCCTTGGCAGAACCATTAGTGTAATTATCTTAGTGTTTTGGAAACAAAAGCCCCATAAAGGCTGCTTTGTAGTAATATTTTCACTTAATCTTGATATCCAGGTGTAGAGGGTGCTTTTTACCTCGTTTAAGACTCAGGAACTGTTTGAAAAATAACACGTGTTCAAGTAGTTACTGCAAATGGTAGCTACTGACATTTGTTAATCTTCGTTTGGGGGAAGAGGGGAGAAAAACAACCAGTTAAGATCTAATACGTTTAAACAATACGTGCTAACGAGATGGACTGAAAAATGTTAAGGAGGATAAGAATTGAATTGCTGGCCATTCAGAAGTGCTACTGTTATGGGCATGAAATTGAAGACTCGTGACCTTTGATGTTTTTGTGGCTGCTCTGCCCTCATTTTGTTGTTCACTGTCTGTCTGTAATAAACTGGGAAACATCTGAAGCGTTTAATTAATAGTGTGCGGTTTTTCAGTTGTGTCTTGCTGCCGCCTGAATCCAAAGCCATGAATCAGGCGGTTGTGAAAGAAGGAAATAGGGAAGGTAAAACACAGATAAGATAATTCTTCGGCAGTTGTGTGCTCAAAGGTAAGAGGGCAATAGCTGATTTCAGCCCACAAAGGCGCAGGGACAAGAGCAGCCCCAAACTTCTGGAGATAGTGGGTGAGAGGTTCGCTGAGCTTTGGCATTTGTGGATGAGCCGGCAGGCGTAGGAAGAGGGGGAGATGCTGAATGGGCCAGGCCCCATCTCCTCCCCAGCTGATTGCCTGGCATCACGGTGAGGAGTCTGGTGCTTGAGTTTCGGTATGTGAAAGTTGCCATTCCTGTAGGCCAGGCAAAGGAGGGCAGGAGAGCAGTGCCAGCCAAGGTGGGAGAGCCTTGCTGGATAAGCAGAGAGGAACAGTGCTGTGCTGGATCTTGGTGTGGGTGATGCTGTGGAGGGTGCCTGCCACAACCTAAGCCTTGTGCTGCAGAGACCAGGAGTGTTATACTGGCATTTTGGAGGTGGATGCACCTCTTGGGAAGGGGAAATAGGCAGAGGAAAGGCTTTCCTGGTGACAAGCCACCCACTAGGTGACCATGGAACACAGCAGAGGAGGCAGCATCCATTCTCAAGACACTGGCCATCGGGTGCACATGTGAGGGTCTTACCCAATGCTGTGGTTTCCTTATATTTGGGTTTTTTCTGACTTCAGTTGTTTCTCTCATATTTATTATGTATTCCTTCACTGCTGTGTTAAACTCTCAGCCTTTGCAGATCTGCATGGGAGTATCCAAAAGAAGTAGCCTATTTTGGGGGGCTGTGGGTCAGCCTGATGCTAGGCCTCTGAGGGCAGCCCTCAATGGGGTGTTTTTGCCCCACCAGCCATACAGACTACGGGCAAGGACTACTTTTCCCAATGGAGCTGCCATGAGTTCTGGATGCTGTGATGCCAAGAGCTGTGTGCCAAACCAGGGCTTGAGACTTGGTGCTTCCAATCCAGCAGCATCACCCTGCCCTGCTCTATTTCCATGCTTTCACAAAATATTAATCCAACCCCAGGGCATATTCCCTTTGGATAATCTTCCTGCTGGCTGGAGGCAGTCAGAATGGGGAGCACAAGCCTCTGCCTCTTTCAGTTGTTCCCAAGCCCTGCTTTGCCTGAGGACAGTCATGAGTGCTACAGCTCCTGTCTGGGACATCAAGCAAGGGTTGTTCTTCATGCCTTGTTTTTTGTCTTGAAATGCTCATACTTTGATATGAGAGAGTTGGGCTTCAGATGCCACAATCCTGCACATTTACTGCTCATCTTGAGTCTGGTTCAGAGCTGTCTCCTGTAGATGCAAGTATTTTCCAACCAGCTCTGGTGATTCCTTTAAAGCGCTCTCCATCTACTACTGCTTCTGTGTCAATGGATTTCTCAAATTTCTTCTATTTTTTCTTTATAGTGTTCATATGAGCTTCATAACTTCTTTGTATCAGGATTCTTAGCTTTCAGACTAGTGCCTTGCTGTAGTGTACTTTCAGTTCCAACTTTTATGTGCAGAGCAAAGGAGGGAAAGAATTGTCATCATTTAATGTCTAATTATTTACATATTCTTTGCATAGATATTGTGAACACATGCATAAGACTGGTAGAGCAAACAGATTTGGTGTACACCTGCCCTTAAAAGTAAGCCTTTCTTCCTGTGGTGTGAGAGACAAGAGTAACTACGGCCAGTTCTTTCACACATTCCCTTCTGGATGTAGAGTCAGATGCACTTCCATTATTTCGTTGGTATTTCTCTCTAGGCAGAAACAAGCAGAAAGGGCAATGTCTGAGACTCCCAAGCACTTTTTTTTGGCATTTTTGGTCGTGATTCCTTCTCTTATCCTCTTGCAGATGGTGTTTCTGAATTGCTATATAGCCTCATAGATGCCATTTTATGTGTAGGTGTTAGGTGGTATCAGGAAACCCTCTTCTGAGACCCAGCATGTGCCTGAGGAAAACTACAGATACATTTCTGTATACCTCATCTTTGTATCCTTATGCAAATCTGCTGTTTTCCTCTCATCTAGTGTAGAAACACCCTTCTTGCAAATACACACACAGATGCATTTGTGCCCCTTCTGGGTTGGTTTTGGTTTTGGGCTTTTTTTTAAAGCCGTTAAAAACAGTACTAAAAGCTTTGTAAATACTTTATTTGTACCTGTGCACATTCCTTGGTTCTGGGGGGAGATTCTTCCATGTTTTGGCATTTGTGTTTGGTGGGGGTTTTTTAAGGGAAAGAAGCCTTTTATTTTTCTTATATCCACATCCCCTCTCTATTTTTCCATTGTTGTTTAAAAAATTGTATGCAAGGATTTTTCTCCTTCAGAACATAAGCATCTGGTTTTCTCAAGTAGCAAAGGAAATATTTTTGCCAATTCTTCTGAATATTGGCATAGCTTTTTATGCAAAACATAAAGCAGCGGCCAAGTTTTGATGTTTCTATGGCTTACAGTGCATTGAAATACTATGATCAGTCTTTGCTTTTATGTTTTTCAAAAGACTGGAGAACAAGAAATACCCTCTAATCCTTTTATACATTTAATTTAAATTGTTTTTATGTCACAGGCTACCTAGGAAAACTGAGACAGTTAGTGAAGACAGGGGTAGAGGGAACAAAGTGGAGGACATAAGGCCTGTGATGGTTCCTGAGTTTCATCTGCAAGTGTCTGCCAGACAGGCAGTGAAGCAGAAAGTGGAGGATGCTTGTCCTGCCCATTTCTCATGCTCTGGTTCACCAAAGGATGCAGAGGCCAAATGCTTTTGTCATGCAAGCCAAAGTAAACACACAGGGTGAGCTTCTGTAACTGTAACATGGATTTCACAGGGTGTTGTGATAAGAGCAGGCCACCGCGAGCAGTGTCCTTAGGGGAATAGGGATAGGGAAGAGGAGAATGAGGGACAATATTCAAACATCTCTTGAGGCAGAATTTACAATAAATGCAAGTCTGAGTTCAAGCAGCATTTGAAATTTTCTGATTGAGAGACTGTTTCCAAATGGGCTTCTTTTCCATACACAAGGCCAGGTTATTACTTCAAGTTGTGGGAAGTCACAGATAGAAGGAAACAAGAGTGTGGGTTTCTTGGTTGTCTCTGTGTGTGCTTAGACAGGGCACCACCTTTGTAGGGAAGTCCAATTAACTGTTAATGCTTTGTTTTGAAAGGAGGTGCTTGTTGCACATTTCCACGTCTGTTGGGAATTTCAGTAACTTCTGTGAAGGAAAGTGCAAGGAGAGGATTTCATGTCCTGGGTGCTGCCAGGCTTGTGGAAGGAGGAGGCAAAAGGGGATACTGGGTCTAAAATATTCCTGTGATTCTTCTTCCCCAGCATCCCCAGAGCACAGCCTCGAGCCCTAGTAGAGAGTGAGGGAGCAGGAGGGAGAGCTTGCTGTCAGGATAGTTGAGGGGCTGAACCACAATCTTGAAGAGTTGAAATTGCTCATTCTTCCTCCTATTTTAACAAATACAGTATAGAAAAGGATGAAAGCAAATATCTCATGTTAAATTTTTTTCTGTTTTGGTTGTGACCCCAGTCCTCATTATTCCCAAGCTGTCTAAGCATGAAACAAAATCAAGTTAATGAATTTTGAACACTACATCAAATGAACTGGATGCAGTCTAGTGTTAATAAGCAGCCTAAATGCTTCTCATCCGTGCTGTGGTATTGAAGAGGGAGTTTTCTTGTGGGTCATAGGAACAGGATCTGCAGGACTGAGCCTGCTCTGGTGGCCCCTTCTCCAGGCTCTCCCTGCGGTAATGCCCAGCATCGGATGTTTTACTGAATGCCAGAGAGCCCATGGGTTTGCAGGCAAGAGAATAGATTTATCCTAGTAGCTTTCATCTAGATCATGCCTTAAGTCATGGCCACGAATGTTTATGTTCTCTCCATGAAATCTGTCAATCTGGGACTTGTCCCTGCCCTTTTCAATCTTCCTCATCACATGGTGCCAGCAATTGGAGACAGTCTGAGCTCTCAGTACCTGTTCTTTGAGAAGCATTGGCCTTTTTTCTTTTTTTTTTAGTATTGCATTTCAATTGAATTGAGTGCATTCAGCTGTAGAGTTCCAGTATTGCAGAGCCTGTGATCTGACAGAGATAGTTCACTTCTGGCTGGTCTGTTTCAGTACTGGCCATCCTGAAAATCAGTGTTGGATCAAATCAGTGACTTTTTGTAGCTCAATTTATAGTCTTCCTTAGGTGTCTCACAAATAGGTAAATAAAATTAAACCACAGTGAAAAAATCTGCTTATAGTTCTGTGTCTTTCAAGATCTTTGTTAGATAGAGATTTTAAGTTAAAAGATCTCTATATTAAATGCAGAGGGCCCAGGCCTTTATGGAGTTCTTCAGATATCATGCAGGTCCCCACAACCCCAACCNGACTTTTTGGTTTTCTTTGGTTTGGTTTAAACTCCTGCTGAGAAATAGCAGGTTGGCCAAACTGGGCCAGTTTATGACATTTTTGGAGAGGCAGTCAGCACACTCTCTACTGTGGCCCATTGTGCCAGTGCCACTGTGCTCTGAAGAGCAGCCCAGGCTGTGTGATGGAACTGTCCTGTGGCTGCAGAGAGCTCAAGTTTTAAATTATTTGGTTGGGGTAAGAATACTGAGTCAATTTTACTTTTACATCCCTAGTCAGTGTTTTTTGAATTGCTGCTCAAGAGACCTGTGAGAAACCCGATTCATCATTGTGGGCATAACTCATTGATAATATACTCGAAGTGTAAAATCACATTGTAAGGGATTTTGGCCATATAGACTGACTTCCAGTATGTGCTTGAGAGCATATATAGACTACGGTTATTTTTACAGGGCTGAAGATACATGCATTTATTTTTACATTTCCTCTTTTTCCTTAGGCTTTGTCCAGCATTGATTCTCCTCCTGGTTGTGAGCTGGAGCCTACAATGAAACATAACTTTGCTTTTGACAACATGGGCTATGAGGAGACCTCTGAAACCATGCCCTCTCCCTCTTCCCAAGAACATACTGTGGTAGTCAACATTGTGGGAATGACTTGCCAATCATGTGTGCAGTCGATAGAAGGCCGAATTTCCAACGTGAAGGGCATTTTGAGAATTAAAGTCTCCCTTGAACAGAACAATGCTGTTATCAAGTACCTGCAGTCGGAAATAAGTCCTGAACAGATTTGCCAGGAAATTCTGGATATGGGCTTTGATGCCAACATAGCAGAAGAGAAGCTGACAACAGGGACTGTAACTTTGCCGAGCTTGAAAGAAGCAATAGTTAAGCTTCGGGTAGAAGGCATGACATGCCAGTCCTGTGTCACCAACATTGAAGGAAAGATTAGGAAACTGCACGGTGTAGCAAAAATTAAGGTGTCACTTGATAACCAGGAAGCAATTATTGCTTACCATCCTTACATCATTCAGCCTGATGACCTCAAGAGACACATCAGTGACATGGGATATGACTGCACCATTAAAAGTAAATCAGCCCCTTTGAGGCTGGGTGTCCTTGATCTCCAGCGCTTGCAGAATGCCAACCCCAAGGAGACAGCGGCAAGTCTCGAGAGTGATGGGTTGGATCCGCTGGTCACCGAGATGAGTAGCACAGCTACAGTGACTGTACAGATTGAAGGCATGCACTGCAAGTCCTGTGTCAGAAACATCGAAGGAAATATATCAGATCTTCTTGGCATAAAAAGTATTAAAGTGTCTTTGGAGCATAAATCTGCTGTGGTACAGTACAGCCCAAATTTACTCACCCTGTCGGCTTTGCAGCAAGCTATTGAATCCCTTCCACCTGGAAACTTTAACGTAAGCCTCCTTAATGGTTCAGAAACAAATAAAGGAGCATGTCCATCACCTGCTTTGACATACGATCTCGTCAGACAGCCCACTCAAGGTGCGACACGCATGGCTGTTATTAAGATTGATGGCATGACCTGCAATTCTTGTGTACAGTCCATAGAAGGGACCATCTCACAAAGACAAGGAGTGCAACGTGTAGCAGTTTCTCTAGCTGGCAGTACTGGGACCATACATTATGATCCAGCTGTCACTAATGGAGAAGAGTTAAGAACTGCCATAGAAGACATGGGATTTGATGCCTCTTTGCTGACAGGTAGCTGTTTTTTCTTCTGTGGGTGCCAAGCTGGGCCATGCAATACCTGCACTGAGACTCTCTTTTGGAGAGAAGCTCTTTAAATATCGCATTGACATTGTCTTTTCTGAATGACTGGCCTGATTGACCTCACTTAGCAAGGGAGAGAGATTTCAACTGTAAAGCACCTTGTTTCAGCCCTTAATAAGTGCACCAGTGGGTGTAAGAGTTGAGGTACATTATGAAGCCAAAAGGTTTGAAAGTTGGTACAAAGTCTTTCGAATAGCTCATCCCCTTACCCCCTGAAGTAGGTTTTCTTCTGTGTCTACAGCCTGCTGGAAGTAGATCTATCAAACCAAACAGTTTTCATTTATGTTCCAGAATACTAAACCCTACAAACTCAATGAAATCTCTTTCATTTAAAACCACTTTTTACCTAGCTAAAACCTCTTTTTAGTATCCTTATCCTTTGATCTTTATTTCTTGAGTATTTTTACCTGCCTACTTGACTAAACCTTGCTTTAAGTGAGGTGAGTGGCAAAATGCAGGTACTCCTTGGTGGGAACAGCCGATTTTGCATGTCAGCTGCAGCAGTGTGTGCATTTTGTACATGAGCTCAATGTTTAAGGAGTTGCTTTGATGCACCATCTCCTCTCTAGTGAATTTCAAATGTGGCAATTTTTACCTGCTCCAACTAAACAGATTTGCTTTGAAATGCTGATGTAGTTTATCTGAAATTGATTTGTTTGATTACAACAAAACACATCCTATTCACTTCTCTCATGGGCCCAATCCTTCTGAATTTGTGGTACTACAACAAATGAGGAGGGGCCTGTATGTAGTGCTTTTTTGTTTGGTTTATAATTTGTTTGTAGGAGACCTTCCAATCCATCTGTGGAAAAGGAGGGAACCCTCTGTGTTTAACATGTTCAGAAGCAACTCCTTCTCCTTTACACAAACCTCTGCCAAGGGAGGTAGTTTGTGAACACAGCTGGTGCTGTTGTGTGTCTGTTCAATATCTGGCAAAGGATTAAAATATTTGCAAGAGGCCTGTTTGTGTTCAGGTCTCCTGGGTGCTTCCACTACTTGTTTTGCAGTACTTGCAGTGTAAATACTTACAGTGCCATAAGGAGAAACCTGTTGAGAAACTTGTTGTTTTCCTTGTTTGAGATGAAGTGATACGAGTTCTGCATAGATGACAACAATGACAGAATGAATATGACTGGACTAAAATCTCTGTGGTGAATAAAGACCCTCTAGATAACAATATATCTTTATCAAGTGGAGGTAGTGGCATTGAAATTGGAAGGAATCATTTGCCATCTGAAAGTGGAAAACTAGTTCTGTAGAGTTAAATGGTCATGCACGTGGTAGTGGTGAATGTGTATTTTTATAAGCATAGTAACAATCTATATTATTTCCATGTAGAGACCAAGGTTATCGTGTAACCTTCCAACTATGAGGGTTTGTGTCATTGATAAATGTGTCTTGTTTGTAGTTTTGCATCATCCAGTCACACCGCAAATGGTGGTTGTTCAGTGTATTGTCCATTTATTCAAGATACCGCCACTGGAGAACGCAGGCGCCAGCCTGATGCCAGCAAAGCTGCCATGCAGCCTCGAGCTCCAGAGCCTCGTCACCAAGGCTGTGCCTCAGATGCTCTTCCAGACAGCCCTCACCCTGATGGGTCAAACCAGCTCAGTGGAGCATCAGAAGAAAAGTGTGTTTTACAAGTCACAGGCATGACCTGTGCGTCGTGTGTGTCTACCATTGAAAGAAATTTGCAGAAAGAAGACGGTAATAAATTTAAGATTCCTATGAGTGTGTAAGGGACAATGGGATAGAAAAGGTATTCTATGAGATTAATGAAGAGTCTGTCATACAACATCTGAAGGTTAAATAGACTTAATGCACTTTCTTAGTGTTAGTAGAACTGTGTCACTATTTAACTACTGCACTGTCACTACTGCACTGGTGGACAAACCTGATGAACATAATTGTACTGTAACAGTAAGTTGTTTTAATGGGATTAAATAATTCAAATAAGTCTCAAGACAAGACCAGAAAAATGGTTCTCATCTAGTTTTCAGAGCCTTGTTCATTTACAAAGCAATCCATCTCCTCCAGAGCCATTGAGAGCTCAGGCATGTTTGTGATGTGAAATTTACCCTTCAGGGCATATTTGCACAAGCAGGTACAAACAAATGTATGGCTCCATTGCCAGGGTAAGCTTAGGCACAGCAGTGTTTACTAGTCTAGAAGTCTGCAAGCTGGAGCTGCCTTTGCTCTGCCCATGTAGAAGATGAAGAGATGAGCCTTAGCAATGCCTGATTTAATTCGTGTCAGCATGCCTTTGGGGGGTTTTGCTTATTGATTACCATGTCCCCAGTCTCCCAGTGGTGGTCTCACTGCCTTGATTTAAAAATTGAAAAAAAAATTAAAAATTGGCTCTTCAATTTTTTTTGCCCTGTGACTTTTATGTTTTGCTTTTCAATTCTAAATGTTGATTTCTGTGGGCTTTTTATTTATTTTTAAAAAAAGGAGGGGTGGGGAACAAGAAAATAAAAAGGTCCAACATCTAATGTGCTGTGGGGTTTGTTTGGTTCGTTCCAAACTACAAGAGTCTAGGGTAGACCTTGCAGCAATGGGTGCAAAGATTGCTCCCAAGCATCCTTTTTGTCTCATTAGATCATAGCAAAACTCACCTCCTTCCATGTGTAAATCTCGTGGTTCCTCTCATTGTTAAAGGAAAACACAATGTGTCTGGGTCTCAATAAAAACTTTGCTGCTGTGACTAGGGAACAACACTAGAAGGAGGCAGAGAGAAATCATTAGGCTTATAACATCTCTAAGTTGTTACAGTCCTCATTGACAGACACTTGTAATATTTTATTTTTCTTTCCCTCAAAGGAGGTACGTTATCTAATATTTTTGTTGTTGTCACTGCAGGGATTGTTTCAGTGTGGGTAGCACTGATGGCAGGTAAAGCAGAGATAAAATACAAGCCAGAACTCATACAGCCTCTTGAAATAGCACAGCTGGTCCAGAATTTGGGTTTTGAAGCTACCATCATGGAAGATCATGAAGAAACAGAAGGGCAGGTGGAGCTTCTTGTAAGTCATGTGTATTTGAAATTATATGTTGGTTTTGAAATCAGGTCTGGAAGACTCATTTTCTTGCAAATACTTTTGCTTAAGCAGTTGTGGCATCAGCAGCTCAGATCTGGCTGATGACACTTTCTTTGTTAATTGCTGAAAAGACAAAATCAATTTGTCTTAGAAGAACCTATCCAAGTGCACTGAAATAAAAAGTGATAGTTTTATGTGCAGATTAGACTTTTCTTAGCAAGCAGAAATGAAACAGAAGTTTTCTGTTAAGGCACTTCAGTACAGATTGTGAATAACTGAGAATATTGTAACAAATATGAACTGCTAATGTTGTGGGCTTTGTATAAAAGTCTTGAGAACTCTGGGTAAAATTAGTAAATTGTTTATATGAAGGACAGATTCTTCGAATACCAATTTTTATTCTCTGACAAACACTTACTGCAAGACAGATAACAAGTGTACTTCGTGTTAATAGATCAGAAAGTGGGAATTTGCATTATTGACTCCACAGGAAAATTTGCATAAGTGAGATGAAGTTACACATGCAGAGTTCGGCTTTGGCAACGTTAATGTAGCTGTTGATAGAACTATATGAGTTAAACTATTACAGTTAATACCATGTCTGAGTGCTGCCATACAAATACATAGCTGTGACTATAACTGCTGTCTGCAAAATTTTATAATAAAAGTGGATAGTTATGTTCTCAGCTTTGTATCATTTAAGACTATAAACTATCATTTAACTCTATAAAACCTTTATGCTGAGGCCTTGGGTTGGTACCAGCAGAGCTTGAATAGCCATGTAGAAGTAGCCCCTTTGTGAGACCTTGTCTCAAGTACATCTACAAATATTGGGTGAATGGGGGTGATTGCTAACTACCCAAATTCATCTTTTCTTTAGATTACAGGGATGACTTGTGCTTCTTGTGTTCACAATATTGAATCCAAACTCATGAGAACAAATGGCATATTCTCTGCCTCAGTTGCACTTGCAACTAGCAAAGCTCACATCCAGTTTGATCCTGAAATTACTGGACCTCGAGATATTATAAAAGTAATCAAGGTAGGCTGTGGAAATTTTTTATGTATGGACAATTATAAGGTGACATTTAGAAGGAAATAAAACAGCTGATATTTGAGAGGTTTTTCTGATTTTGTAGATGACATAGTTGTTGCCATAACTTAAATGGTTTCACTGATTTTGTAGATGACATAGTTATTGCCATAACTTTTATGCTCTTGTGTTGAAGCTGCTATGCTCCACAGGAGTGCATAGGCTCCCAGGCTGTTACTCTAAAAACACACAATAAAAACTACAAAAAGAAACCTTTTTCATCTGTATCTGGCAAAAGTGTCATATCTTCATTTTCTGCAGTTCTGTGTGTAGAATCACAGTAATTTCAGTGAAGTGTTGATAATTCGGAAAATATACTCTTTTTTCTTGCCAGTGAAAAAGGCTGTAGAAGAAGTTTTGCCGCAGCTCATGCTACAAGTATTACATATCTCTGTATACACTTGCATCTATTCTCACATTTTTTAAACTAAAACAGCGTGTGTTACAGCCACTAAATGAAAAAATCCTGGCTTACCAGTAATTACAAGGATCATAAAATCTGCTGTTATCATGGCCCAGATGTGGACAAAACTCTTTTATTTTTTTGCCCCACTAGAAGAGAAGAGATCATACCGTATGAGGTGCATGCAGTGAGTAGTCAGGAGGACACCTTTTTGCCTTCCATGCTCTAGAGTATTTACTGAGAAAAAAGCTCATAGTCCACAGAATTGATGCAGCAGCAGTTATAAGCCTGTTAACTAGTAGACTGTTCAGGCTGGCAGAGTAGTTCTCTAAAGCATATCATGCCATAGAAGCATTTAATGATGCAGGTAGGAAGTTTAAATGTATTGTTCTTGCAAGTGTGCTTTGGGTTTTTAGGGTGTTTGGGTGGGAGACATGGTTCTACTGCAGTAACTCACCCAAGTGTCAGTCAAAGCTGGCTTTTTGCATGTATTTGTTTCTAGGATGCTTTTCCCTGCAGTTTGGTGTTCTACGGGTTTAAACTGGTTTCAGACACTTCAATTTTTTATTTCAGGTGTTTCTATTAAACTGCAGTGTTAGAGACTTGCTCACAAGGTTGTCTAGCCCAGTAGCTCATGCATTTTTACTTCCTTTGTTGTATGTCCCATCTCTCCTAATTCCAGTGAAGGTGAAAGGGCATATATTTTCCTTTAGGAGCAGCACAGTAGAATTTCACCTGTCAGTGGGAGCTTCCTGTGCCTAAGAACTGGGACACTTACTGCATCTATACACTGTGTTCATGTATAGGCAACAGAAATCCTTTGCAGTCCAAATGTGGAGTATTGACTGAAATGTCCTCCATTTTGGCAGGACATTATTTTAAAGTAAATAAGAGATTGGAATTTATTAAATATGCAACAGTGCCCTTTTCTGACATTTCTTCTAGAAGTAGTGTCATTTAAATGTGTTATAAGTAATATGGTTAGCTTCATCAAAACTAACTTATCCTTCTTTCCCTTCCAATAAAAAGGAAATTGGCTTTCATGCTTCTGTGGCTAAAAGAGCTCCAAATGCACATAACCTGGATCATAAAAAGGAAATACAGCAGTAAGTATTTCCTTTCACTAATTAACATGTCTAGATCATGTCTTGTAACCCAACTTCCCCCAGCACTCTTCCCAGTTAATCAGATTATTCTTGTGTAAAGCATATTTAATTTTACTATTCGCCATTTGGTCCAAGTACTTTTATTGCTTTCATTGGTTTTAGTTTTGAACTGGCGGAAGTCTACACAGTTAAACATGTAGGGGACACTGAAGCTGTTCCAAAATACTGGATCTTTGCAAATATCCCAAAGCTGTGTGTTAGTACAGAGCTAATAACCCCAGCCCTGCACTAAAGCACAGTTGGGCCTGAGTACTGCAGGGTGTACAAAACCTATGGATTTACAGCTTTTCCTTTTCAGGTGGAGGAAATCTTTCTTGTACAGCCTAGTGTTTGGTATCCCTGTTGTAGTCATAATGGTTTATATGCAAATACCCAGTGGTGACGACCATGGGTCCAAGGTGCTGGAACGGAACCTCATTCCTGGATTATCTATATTGAATCTTCTCTTCTTTATCCTGTGCACTTTTGTTCAGGTATGTCCACACTACTTCCTAGGGGTTGGTTTTCTATTCATTTCCCATTTATGTAATCTGATGTGATAAAGACAGGCTGCTGGAAAGGTTTAGTGGATTAGGCCTACCCTCTGGTGTGTACCACCTATGGTGAACAAAGTGGCACTTTTCTGCAAGTTACCCATTCTGTATTTACTTACAGCTCTTACTCCTGCCAAAGTTGCATCAGATAGTTTCCTGAGTAGGTGAGATATTGTTAAAATTAAGAAATACCTGACCATATATTGGGGTAGCTATAGGTAAATCCTTTCATCTATACCTTGTTTACTTGGCATTGTTGAGGAAATGGATGATATTTTGCTGGTTTTGAGAACAAGGAAGGGCAAATGACAGGATGTCAATGGAGTCAGTCTCCTAGTAGACCTGAAGTTATATCAGTGTAAACCCTGCATGGGCCAGCAATGCCTTCCCTTACCTACTCCATGGTTTTAATTCTATGGGTAGTACTATGTACTGTCTCTGCATTCACTGCTGTGGTTACTGCTGTAATCTTAATACGAGTCTGTCCATGCTTACCCCAACAGTTTCTTGGTGGATGGCATTTTTATGTACAAGCTTACAAGTCACTGAGGCACAAGACGGCCAATATGGATGTGCTCATAGTACTGGCCACAACGATTGCTTATCTGTATTCCTGTGTGATCCTGATAGTAGCCATCATTGAGAAGGCAGAGAAAAGCCCTGTCACTTTCTTTGACACTCCTCCGATGTTGTTTGTGTTCATTGCACTTGGCAGATGGCTGGAACACATAGCAAAGGTAACTCATCATCACACAAATATTGTGTATGTATGATAGAAGTAGAATAAAACTATTCAGAGGAATTTTGAGTCAGCTGATTCTGATGTAGCCTATACTATGAAAGGTCACTTAGAGTTCATTGTGTCAAGTAGATATCAGCATTTATATTTATTAATCTATCTTAAACATGAATCTCTGTTTCTTAGGGTAAGACCTCAGAAGCTCTTGCTAAACTTATGTCTCTTCAAGCCACAGAAGCCACTGTGGTGACTCTTGGACCTGACCACTCTATTGTCAGGTATATATTTATGAACCAAAATCCCTTCAGCCTGCCTCGGTCACGGATTAGGCTTGATCCAGTTAACCTGAAAGCTGATGGCATAAGTAACGTGTCTGTTCTACTTGTGTCTTTTGCAGGGAGGAGCAAGTAGCTGTTGAACTGGTTCAAAGGGGTGATATTGTAAAGGTTGTTCCTGGTGGAAAATTCCCAGTGGATGGAAAGGTCATTGAAGGCAGTTCTATGGCAGATGAGTCTCTCATTACTGGTAACTTTCCTTACCTTATGCAAAGAAGTGAAATCTCCTGGAACTCTTTATTACAAGAAACAAGAGCAGACTCAACTCAAACAGTGCTGAATAACCTCCCAACTTAATGGATACTGTGGCTTGCCTTTGTGAGCTTGAATTCAAATCCTGTATCTGCGCACACCCTAGAAAGCTGAAGAATTTCCCCTCAGTTTAGCCATTTTACTAACATACTGATGGGATGGGTAGAGTCTTACCACCATTGTCATTATTCCAGCAATGTGGTTGGAATTTCCCCTGGAATGTATTTGTAGCAATGGTACCTTCTCAGAAATACCTTCTAAAGGATGATGTGGAAATACTGAGTAGATGTTGGAGGTTGCGTGACAGGGCTCTCCCACTGAGCAAGGAGAGGGAAAGGATGCCTCAAAATTTGATGCTTATTAATGGTCAAGGCACTTTTTTACATATTCTGAAATTTTCATTTAATTTTATAACTATAATAATGATTATAGTAACATTGTGCAATGATATAGATAACATTGTGCAATTCTTATAAATAAGGTAAAGCATATAAAAACTTCATGTGTGGCATCAGATTACTGTTCTAGTTATGTTTTTACTTTACTTGGGAACAGGGACACCCTTAGCTTGAGGGAACTTAGCTTGAGTTGTTACTACTAACACTAAAAATAGAGAAAATCAAGATTTTGTAGAACTAGTATTCTTGGAGAGGTAGCATGAGAACAGGAGCTTTTCCACAGAGAAAACTTTTCTAGTCTTTGAAAACTGAGAGTCATGGAGATAGATTTCCCAAACTCCCATTGCTATGCAAAGTGTTAATGGAGAAATACCTAGAAGTTCCTTTTCCAACCAATTTGCTCCTGGCCCTTTTGAGGGATGGTATTCAGAAAAGTTAAGACCAAGGAAACAGCATTTACTTTGAAATTAAACCTATAAAAAGGTTTATAAAAGTATGACGCTACTTATCCATGTCTTCACCAGAGAGATACACAATATGTGATTTCTGGTCAATATTGCTTGGCACACTGATTTTGCTAACATACAATGAGCTGTGTGCTAATGGATTATGTTTCTAGAGGTATTGGCTCATTTATTCTTATCTGTTTTTTTTTCAGGGGAACCTATGCCAGTCATTAAAAAGCCTGGGAGCACAGTGATTGCTGGTTCTATAAATGCACATGGCTCACTTCTTGTTAATGCAACTCATGTTGGTAGCGATACCACTCTGGCACAGATTGTGAAATTGGTGGAAGAAGCTCAAATGTCCAAGGTAAAAATAATAGAGAATAAAACTTTATTCACAGTTTTTGATGAAATAATAAAAAGATTCTGTATTTTGATACTTACATTTCATACTTATATTTTGATACTTCAGCAAACTGTGTTTTTCCAGACTTCAAAAAACAATCAGATACAGACTATTGCATCTTTTCATGCATATTTATGTATATCAACCATGAAATGCAAATAACTGGTTTTCTTTCTTATAGGCACCCATCCAGCAACTGGCAGATAAGTTTAGTGGATACTTTGTTCCATTTATCATCATCATTTCAACAGTGACATTGATAGTATGGATCACAATTGGTTTTGTAAATTTTGATATTATTAAAAAATATTTTCCTGTAAGTAATTTCATTATTATAACTGGACTTTTGTGTTAGGATGTATTCTGATGTAATTAACATACTTTCTGTGTGTAGGGTTTGATGTTATAATGGCCCTGAGCTGTTGTCAAGATGTTCAGTTGGTCAGAGCGTGATCCTAATAATCCCAAGGTTGTGGGTTCAATCTCTGTATGGGCCATTTACTTAAGAGCTGGACTCGGTGATCCTTGTGGGTCCCTTCTAAATCAGAATATTCCGTGAATCTTTCTGTAAAATGTGGTATTTTCTACACAGAGCAGATAATTACACTATTTAAAACCTCTCTGCAAGCATAAATATACCTTTGCATTTACCCTTTAGTTCTGCATGGGGTTCTTACAAATTATTGGCAACGTTTCTGGACTAAACATGATCTATGACTGCATTGCAAGGAGCTGAACCATTCTTGTCACATCTGAAATATTTGTGGACATGCCTGTTTCTGATGGCAGATAGTGGTTTTGGCTTGAGAAAGAAGCAGAGCTGTTGTCTTTAGGATGTATATTTGCTGTGCTCAGCAACTGTGGGGACCTGTGTACCTGGAAATAGCATTCTCCTTTGCTAAGCCGTAAAAGAAATGACAACAAGTTATGGTGACATCTGGAAGACTCAGAGCAAAGTCAAGCATATGTATGCTTGAGCAGCAAAAAATCCAGAGAATACTGCCATAGACAATTCATAACATTGACCTTTCTTTAGCACTACAATAACAATAACCAGATTTCCTATACTGCAGGTTTCCAGATAAATGTGTTTTTTGAAGTTACTGTGATTGATTGCACACCTATGTTGTTATCTTCTGTCAGCAATCTTACATATTTTTTTTTCCCCTTCTCTTCCCTCTTCTTGCAGAATCAGAGCAAAAACATTTCAAAAGCTGAAATAATACTGAGGTTTGCATTTCAAACCTCAATCACCGTGCTGAGCATTGCATGCCCTTGCTCTTTAGGCCTGGCTACCCCCACAGCTGTAATGGTGGGCACAGGAGTGGCTGCGCAGAATGGCATTCTCATCAAAGGTGGAAAACCACTGGAAATGGCACATCAGGTTAATAGTTCATTCTGTACTTTTGTAGCTTACCCAGCTATTGCTGCATGAAGTATAATTTCCCAGGAAATCCTGCAGGTCCAAAGAAAGAGAGCAAAAAGTTGTTGGTTTTTTTTTTAATTAATTGCTTGCTGCCTTTCAACGTAAAGAAGACAAATCTGACCTGTTTTCTTCAAAGTAGTCACAGCAAAGTGTTGAGAGCCAACAGATCCTGCAATCTCTTGTCTGTGAGACTGCTAATCTTCTGCATGGTCTCAGAGGTTTCTGACTTTTGCACTTTCTTTACCTTTTCTGCAAAAGAGCCCAGTAATCCAGTGTTTGGGGTTTTTCCCCCAGAGAGCTGTTGTGAAATACATATTGTGCATGATCAGTAGTTTAAAATGTAGGATGTAAAAGAAAAAATGAATTGTTTGAAGTTGTTTCAGTGTATAGACAAGAAAGATAGAAGGGAGGCAGAAGGGGAAATTGAAAGACACAAAAATGATGAAAGGAGGAGGAAGAGGTTGAAAGAGTAAGAGGTTTGACATGTCCACAGCCAGAGAAAAAAATGTGAATTGAAGCCATGCTGTGATAGACTGTATTAGACACATGGAGAACATTTTAAGAGAAAAGGATGGTAACAGCAAGTTAATCAGACTGGTAATTCTTGTTCTTACTGGGCCAGAAGCTTTTCCAAGGCTCGGGGAAAAAAAAAAAAAAAAAAAAAAGACTGCTAGTTAATGCTAGGACTTTTTACCTTTTGGATCTAAGCAAGGCTATGGTCAGGGCTTTGAAAATCAGGTGACCTGCTGGATTCTCCAAGGTTGATGTGTTGAAATAGCTGGGAATGGAAGTAGTGTCTACTTTTGATAAGTTTTTTGGTTCTTGTGTTTCTCTCTGCTGTGTTTATTTTCAGGATTAGAAGTGACTTTATCTTTGGCTTTCAGTATATGTGGGGCTGTGTTTTTTGGTTCATTCCTGATTCCTAAAGACCCATTGGCCTGGCTGACAAGTGACTGATGAGTCTGATGAATAGCATAACACTGGTTTTGCTTAGGTTGTTGTTTCTTGAACTTCTTGCACTCTTTGCACCTTCTCCATCACCAAACCACTTCTGAAGTCCTCTGTCCTCAGTGTTATTGTCAATTGCTTAAAACTGCATTCATAAAAGCCCCCTTTGCATCACATGCCTTATGGTAGAAGTGATTAAGGTGCATGAATCCCGCATGTGAATGCATGTACTGTCCTTTGTGCATGTGAATGCATGTACTACTGCCTTTTGTGCATGCACCTAAGTCCTGCAACGACGCTGTTGTCTGAGATCCTCATGTAGGCACAGGATGATGTTGTAGCTTTATGGGGAATGAATAAGAAAGTATGAGGACACCTACTGTACAGATGGTTCAAGGTTCATACAGGATTTCCTGCTTTTACAGGTTCATTTTTCCTTCATGTTGATATAGTCAATATATCCAGGATATATGCCATGAACATACAAGCATCCCTACGCTCGCAGGGCTTAGGCGGTAACTGTGGTTTATTTCTTGCAGATCAAGACTGTGATGTTTGATAAAACTGGGACCATCACCTACGGAGTTCCTAAAGTTGTGAGGGTGCTTTTGATGGGAGACACAGCTGTGCTCCCCCTGAAGAAGGTACTGGCAGTTGTTGGCACTGCAGAAGCCAGCAGTGAGCATCCTTTAGGAATGGCTGTCACTAAATACTGCAAAGAGGTACTTGGCCTTCCTACTTCATCCAAGGCCTGAAGGCATCTGTGAAAATGCAGCAATGTTGTATAAAATGATCAAGTCTCAGAGGACACGGCCTGCCTAAACAGTAACAGACTGCAAAACTGGGAGATTGTACGGTTGTGCATCTTAGTCTGGACATTATCAGAAGGCCTATTCTAAGCTGTGCTTTTCTGGAGTTCTGAAGCAAGATCTTGCAAAGTTTATCTTGAACTAATGAGAAAATAAGGAATATATGCAAGAGGAATACTTATACTTAAAACAGCATCATGAAGCAAATGTGTGTGGTGACAGTTCATATGTTACCTGACTGTAGTCACTTCTATTAGTCACTTGCTAATTTGAATAAGTCATGAAAAAGGCTTTAAAGCTTGAATATTATAGTGTGATATTTGAGTTTCACAATTAATTAATAGATTACTCAAATCTTTGGAAAATTTTACATATCCTCAGAGGTTATTTCACTCACATATTTAATGTGTTCCTCAAGCTTCAGGACGGAGGGAAACACAAGTCCTAGTGAAAACAGGAAGCCAGTGTAAATAAACAATTTATGTCTGCTAAGAAAAGTCATTAATT
Source organism: Climacteris rufus (assembly GCA_013398175.1). Taxonomy (NCBI): domain Eukaryota; kingdom Metazoa; phylum Chordata; class Aves; order Passeriformes; family Climacteridae; genus Climacteris; species Climacteris rufus. Next base: position 250,380 of record VZRZ01004218.1, read on the forward strand.
GATTTAGGGAAAAAAGAATTGAAAATAATATGTCAAACTTATTAGATCTTCCAGTGATAAAATTTAGGAGTAAAACCATAAATTTAGAAGGAAGAATAGTGTGTGAGTAGTGAACCAGTTGCCTTTCTTGTACTTTACATTTTCTATTTAAAATTTGTTTTAGTACCCTGACACTTCTGTAAACATCCCATGCACCAGTTATTACTGGATCATGGCTTATATAAAGTGTAGTGCCATACTGTTGGCTCTTATTCTTACCACCTGCCTTATAATCCCTGTGTTTTAAGGTCACTGAAAGGTACATATAATTCCAATTTCCAGAGACAACCCAGAAAAACTTGTTTATAAATTCATATTTTCACCATTGTTTTTGTAGCTCATAGGGTGCTGGTAATCGCCTTGCTCATCTTGAGCGTACTCACTGACTTCTCTCCCTAACTGAACAGAAAAACTCAGTTTCCCTAACATCCAGACAGATTCCCCTAGGAATTAGATACACTTTTCCACTGTACTTTTACACATATATAAAAAGTTTGATCCACCACAGCCAGTTGTCTGTGAAGTTGATTAGAAGTTGCATTTTTCAGAAGCTGTATGGCTTAATGTTATGATATTTCTCTTTAGTTCCTAGTCCTGGCTGAAGCCATGAACCACCAATCTTTTTTTTTCATCCTCAAACTACCAGAAAAAGCTATTCCTTATGGTTTGCTGGTGCTAGGGCTAGGTTATATTCACATGGAAACGCTTGGCTCCTCCCCCTGGGCGGAGCAGCTCACAATGGGAAGTCGCTGTAGGACAGAGCAGGTGCAGGTTATCGGTGTTGATGGGCCCATTGAGACCAGGTGCAAATTACCTGGGCGTTGATGGGCCCATTAACATGAGGGGGGCAAGGAACATTGCCACACCTGGTTTCAAGAGCTCACAAAAATGGTAATAGAATACACTTTAACCCATGACAAGGAGTTATCTAGTATTTGTACCCTACGTGGGCAGCACAGACTGATGGTGGCCTCTGGTTACATCTCCAGGAGCTTGGCACTGAGAGCCTGGGATACTGCACCGACTTCCAGGCAGTCCCAGGCTGTGGAATCAGCTGCAAGGTCAGAGGAGTTGAGGCCATCCTTGGCACGACGGGGGAAGGCCCCAATAAGCTGGATGCTAACAGGAGCGGGGACAGCAGTGCTCCTCTGGGAGATAACACGGTGATTGCGCTCTCGGAATCACAAGGTAAGCCTGCCCCTGAAGTGACTGCCAGCCGCATGTGAGAGATGATGAATTAACAGCACCAACCACATACCAGAGTATGAACAAGAGAAAGGTGGATTTGTGGCAGAAGGAGGCAAAGAACAGGAGGGACAAAAATGTGCCTTAACAAAAACTGAAGCTCTCTGCAACTCTTGATCTCTCTGCAATTCAGAAACTTGAATGAGTTAGGTACAGTGATGGGCACTTGAAAATGCTATACAATACATAGACAATAAGGCATACCCAGCAATGTTCCTTTTGGACAGATGAAATTTCAGCAGACAGCAAAGTTTGCTAGTTTAGCATTATCTTCCCATTTAGAGCAGTTGCCTTTAACATATATTATGTTACTGCAACTTTTTGTATTCTACCCTTTAGCTCCATGTTAACTTGGCCCTTTTGTTTTCTGTTCATATACCTCTGAAGCAACTTAACAAAAAAAGCCAAACCTCCACAACAGAGGCAAAACAAAGAGTGCTCTATCTGAAAACTGAGTTTCTATGCCTGATATTTTTAATTAGGCCAATACATTTGGGTTCGCTGCAGACTCTCTGGAAGTCAGTTTGCTCATTTGTAGTGTAGAAGAGAAAGAAAAGCTATTTAAAGCCTTCCTTAAGAAGCTCATCAGTTCTCTTCAGAAGGCTGTGGTGCTCCTAACCTTTTTGAGAAAGATATTAGGAGAATTAAATAGAATAAGAACTTTAATCATCAGAACTGTGCCATTTGTGAGTGGTGTTAATGTAATATTTTCTCACCTGCTCGTATTGTTCTTGTGAAGTTGGCTTGAATTCGTAATGAGGTGCATTGTGTGTTAGAACAACACTACTTTTTTTCTTGTCAGAAATAGCCTTTATATTTGAAAGGCATTAGTTGTGAGAACAAAGCAGGATGGCTTTTACTAAATATGTGTGCTGCACTTATTCAGAAAAACAATGCCAACTGGCAAAGGCAAACACAGGCAAATGCTTCCATTAAGTTCATGACGCAGTTCTGTGTGTAAACAGGCACAGATTAAGTCTTGAAAGAGAAAAGTTTTGTGAGGCTGTCTTCTGGCAGTACCTATGTCTAACTTGTGTTCCTCAAACATCTCTGCTTGTGTACACTACTTTTGAGATGCTAATTTTTCTTTTTGCCTGTGCACAAAGGTCCATCAGCTTCTCAGACATACTCGGTGTTGATTGGAAATCGTGAGTGGATGCAACGCAATGGCTTGAACATTACAAATGATGTCAATGATGCAATGACAAACCATGAAATGAAAGGACAGACTGCCATACTAGTGTCTATAGATGGTAAATGCTTTTCCTTAGAGTGATTTACTAAATATGAATTGATCCTACTGTGGAATGGATGAAAATAAACTCTGGAGCAGTTGATCACTGTCAAGAAACTACTAATCTTTTAGTGCAGAACTGCCTGTGAACTGTGAATTATCAAGGTGTTCTTAAAAGAAACTTTCACCACAGAACAGCTTTTATAAGATTTTGTTGTGTAGATTTTAATTTAAGTATTGATTCCTGAACCCCCTCTTGTCTAGGACCATTGTTCAAAAAAGCAGTGCCATGTCCAATCCTGAATCAGTTAAGGATCACGGGCCAACCTAGCACATCACTGGTTTCAAAACATGTAATGAATAAATATGGTGATTCATTAGATCAGTCAAGTATAATAGATTAGATTAAATGAGTTTTGCCAGTGGGGTTCTGTTCTGTGCTACACAGAAAAAGATCCCAGACAATACCTTGATGTGAGAAATGGTTGCAATGGTGATCGCTTGCCAGTGCACCTGGGATCTTGAAATGAGGCCTATGATTTGTTTACTGAACAAATATTCTTGGCGCTCCTCGAGAGCAATTTTGAAAGGCATTTGTAAGTGAAGGACATGTGGATGCACCTGTGGGTCGATGTGTTGGAAGGCAGATGCAAGGCTTCTCTATGAAAGTAATTAATTCTAATAGAGATCCAACCCTGAAAGACTAGGGACGTAAAACCAGATACTCTATATGCTTCCTCTGGAAGGAGGAGTGGCTTTAACATCTGACCTGGGCACAAATACCAACACTTTCCCTGGCCTGCTGTCATATTTGTCCATAATATGAAACAGAGGAGTCAGGCATGTTTAAAAGCTACCCTCTTCTTCTCCCCTTCTTCCTGGTCCCTAAATATCAGAGGTGTTTATTGTTTGATCTGAAACAGACAAATGATAAAAGGAAGAGACAATAAGCGAGAAAGCTGCAGACATGCAGTGTCAATATTGCCCAGAATATGCTATTTCACAAGCCATCATGGTGTGATGGAGGGGAAAGCCTGTTCTCTTGCTGCCACTTTGGCTCCCAGAGCTCTCTCTGACAGGGGATGTTTCTCTGTGCAGGTGTGCTGTGTGGAATGATTGCAATAGCAGACACTGTCAAGCAGGAGGCGGCCCTTGCTGTGCACACACTGCAAAGCATGGGAATAGATGTGGTGCTGATAACAGGGGACAACAGGAAAACTGCAAAAGCCATTGCTACTCAGGTATCTGCTTCTTTGTGTTTCAAAAAGCTAAAATGAGGTTCTAAAACTCTGGTTTGCCCCAGTGAATTCAAAGCAGGAACTTCAGTTTCCCTGGATACATTAAATGAAGACTAATTTTTCTTGAACTCAACTGAAAATCAGGTCAAGTCTTATGGCATAGTAAAGGCCAGCGGCTGCATTAACATCTCACTGAATACATGCTTCTGAGTACTTCTTCAGAGGTATAAACTTTCTTGGAGTAATTAGTTGGTTGCTGAACTGAAGCCTCCTGCTTCCCCTTGCTGCAAGGCAGTCCTGTTTGGTTAGTGATGAAAGAAAATTCCTTGAAGGTCCAGTCCTGGTCGCAATTAGGGAAGTGGAGATTTATCATTATTTTAAAGGGTAACATAGTAATAACAATATGAATTATTGTTAATTAGCATAGCAGTCTAAAGGAGTTAGGGTTTATGTGAGATTTCCCTGATCTCAAACTATAAATGCAAAGTCAAATTCTCACTCTGCCTTGCTATGTTTCCAACCTCTCAATCTTCATTTCCCTCTTTCCCTTTGCATTGGTCTACTTCTCATCTTATGGTGTGCCACTTTGCTTTCCTCGGGTATCTCACCACACAGCTGACTCAGCCAGCACTTTGGTGTGCACGTTCTTCTGTGCTGTGAGGTCTCTTGTTTCTTGGTGTGATGCTTTAATCCTTCTGTTGGGTTTCATGTTTTTGCTTTTGTGTTCAGTTATGGTAAAGTGCATTCGCACCCAACTTTTTTTGTCAAGGGAAAAAGTCTTCCAGAAAAAAACTTCAATTTATCATTCCAAGAACACAGATGAATTTTTTAAACAAGCTTCGTCTGTGCCAACCTACATTTTCATTGAATTTTTTGCAAATACCCACTTTTCCAATGGAAAAAAAAATGGTTAGCAGTTCTAAAAGCTTTATAAAGGTTACTTTTCAAAAGGTTAGAAGAGATCTTATGTGGTGAAAAGCTGCTTGTGCCTGGTGAGGCAGCCAAACAAAGGGCATCATCCCAGCACTCTCAATACACTCATCTGTTTTTCAACTACAGCACTAGAGCCATTGGTAGCAACTCCACATTAGTTGAGATGTGGATAGGTAGGAGCATTTAGCCAGCCATCTGCTTTATTTTTATAATCTCTTTGTGACTTGCACATATTTGTTGTCTCTGTGTTTCCCCTACTGTAACTGCTTGATCATACATGGTATTGTGTCATCTGCTTGAAAGCTCTACAGAGGGATCTGGACAGGCTGGATTGATGGGCTGAGGCCACTTGTGTGAGGTTCAAAAAGGCAAAGTGCCGGGTCCTGTGCTTGGCTCACAACAAACCCCTGCAGCACTACAGGCTCAGGGATGAGTGGCTGGAAAGATGCCCAGCAGCAAAGGAACTGGGAGTGCTGGTCGACAGCAGCTGAGCATGAGCCAGTGTGTGCCAAAAACTTCCTGGCCAGTATCAGCAATAGTGTGGCCAGCAGGACCAGAGCAATGATTGTCCCTCTGTACTCAGCACTGGTGAGGCTGCGCCTTGAGTCCAGTGTCCAGTTCTGGGACTCTCACTTCAAAAAAGACATTGATTGTGTCTAGAGAAGGGCAACGAGGCTGGTGAAGGGTCTGAAAAACAAGTCCTTTGAGGAGCAGCTGAGGGAGCTGGAGTTGTTTAGCCTGGAGAAAAGAAGGCTCAGGGGGGACCTTATCACTCTCTACAACTGCCTGAAAGGAGGTTGTGGTGATGTGGAGGTTGGGTTTTTCTCCCGCATAACAAGCGATAGGATAAGTTAAAATGGCTGCCAAGGGAAGTGGTGGAATCACCACCCTTGAAGGTATTTAGAAGATGTGCAGATGTGGCACTTGGGAACATGGTTTAGTGGTGCACTTGGCAGTGCTGGGTTAATGGTTGGATTCAATGCTCTTAGAGATCTTTTCCAACTTAATCTATTCTATGATTTCACTGAAACTTATTGGTGCATCATGCAGCATGATTAGCTGAAAACTGCCTCTTTTAGCCATCAAACCTTTATTGTAAGTGCAGTGGAGCTTCAGAAGTCGTGCAGGGCATGATGCTAAGGGGCGAGTATGGTTTGCCAGCATCTCTGCAGTAGAAGGGGGCTGTAATCCATTCCATTCTTATGCCAAAGGCATGTTGCTCTTCAGTTTTCTGTGTAGTTTGCAAGTGTTGCCTTCAGAATCAGTTTGGTTGATATTCCTGTTTCTCCTTCACCTCGAACAGTAAATGGCTCTTCCTTTCAGCATGAAGCCTATCACCAACTGCGTGTCTTTCTTTGTATGTAGGTTGGGATCAAAAAAGTCTTTGCGGAGGTTCTTCCTTCTCACAAGGTTGCAAAGGTCCAGGAACTCCAAAATGGAAAGAAGAAGGTTGCAATGGTTGGCGATGGAGTCAATGATTCCCCTGCACTAGCCAGGGCCGATGTTGGAATTGCAATTGGAACGGGCACCGATGTTGCCATTGAAGCTGCAGATGTTGTTCTTATCCGAGTGAGCACTACAGTTTCGACCTGCCCTCTTTTATCACTGACACTCTTCTTTTTGGTTTGGTATTCTGCAGACTGCATGTGGAAAACTTTCAATGCTCTTCTGTCTTGCAGAACGACTTGCTGGATGTAGTTGCCAGTATTCACTTATCAAAGAGAACAGTTCGAAGAATACGAATAAATCTGATTCTTGCCTTAATTTATAATATGCTTGGAATACCCATTGCAGCAGGTATGTGACTGCCAGAGCTCAGCTTGTCAAAGGCAAGTTAATCTCTGTGGTGGCTTTTGTAGTATTGATTCACTGCCCAAGGAACTGAAGAGAGGTTCCTAGATTATTTAAAACTTGGGAGAAGGAGGGCAAAATAAATACTTTATTTTTTTTCATGTAGACAAAACTCTTTGTTTGCCAGATTTTAAACTCTTAGGATTAAATTTGTCTAGATGAGATTAAAACTACAGTCTTACTTCAAACAGCAGTACTTGGGGATTAGCTTCTGTATATTCAAATCCAGCTCTAATACTCAGATACATCCATTCCACTTCAGGGTACTCCCTCTTTTATCCACCCTGAATCACACGTTTTCTCTCCTACTGCTTACATTCTCTATGCCTCTGTCAGACATCTTCTCATGCTCCAAATTCCTACTTAAAACTTACTTCAAGTATTCCTCGTTTTGTTGATGAATAACTTCTCCCTCCTTTTACTGTGCTATTGCATTGTCTTTCTGTTGCCTTTGCTGTTTTTCACATGTGCAGAATAGCTGGAAGGGACACACAGTCTTACCTTGTGGTTGCAATCCTGTTCCCGTATTGGTGCCAAGGTCATCCCTTGCAATGGAAGGGACATGTTTAGTAATAAGTGAGTAAATGTATATATTGATCTAGCTGTGTTTATGGAGGCCTCAGCAAGTCATGTTGTAGAACTGCTGATCTGTTCTATGATATGCAGGGCTGGAAGTGCCTGTGCTGGGATGAGCAGCTCTGGCTCATGTCCATGTGGTTTTTCACTAGGTGTGTTCATGCCTGTTGGCCTCGTGCTTCAGCCTTGGATGGGATCAGCTGCAATGGCAGCTTCTTCTGTGTCTGTCCTGCTGTCTTCCCTGCAGCTGAAATGGCAAGTTGTCTTGTTTATCAACTGGGTAACTGTGGCAGTACCGAGTCTGGGACTCAACTGAGATGTTACTTTATGATTTCTGTACCTAAAAGTACCTGAAAGTCCTTTAGCTTGGGGTTGTTCTGTCTAATCCTTGTCTCCAAAAGAGACAGGTATCACTGCTATGAACTCACCTGGACTAAGACAGTACAAGAGTATTTTTTAACTAGCAGCTAAAAGTGTGACTGAATGTCACCTGGGCCCATGTATTGGAGATCTAGTTCAATACCAAATAAGGTAATGATCAGGAGGTTTTGCTGTGAGTATCAACTGAACAATTAGCAGTACCTGTTTGGGTTTTATTTTTGTCTATTTAAGTTATCCAGAGATAAACAGGGAAGCAGTGTATTTATTCTTTTGCACCCAGCTACAGATAAGGCATCGTTCTTTATTCTTTTGGAAGTAAACCAATTTCTGAACTATAACAATATTTTTCAAGTTCTATTCATTTTTTTTAATGCTACATTTTTTGGGTGCCCTTTTTGGCAGTTAGAGTGGACCTGTTCTTAACAGCATAGAGAGTAAACACCTTCCAAGAGTAAGACTTTTTATAGTGTCTGAAATTGGTCAAAACCTTCACATATTTTTACTGTAGCTGGGGTCTTCTGTTTATTACAGTACAGTATGAACTAATATAGGAAATCTGTTACTCCATTATGTTTCTGATCCTGCAAATGCTCAGTGAGACCACAATGTAAAATACAAACTACATACATACCCATGTCTGTTTGCAGAATCAGCCCTACCACTACAGGATGTTCATCTTCAAAGCTTTCTGTGTATAGTTATCCAGAGGATGAGAAATTTCTATAAAGGGATTCCTTTATCCTACATTTCTTTTATCTCGTGCTCTTTGCATAAAGTGTCATACACCATTGTTGGTAGATAATGAGAACCCTCCAAAAATTATTTGGCTTCAGACTTATGGAAGCTGTATTACAATATACTCTTTAGGAGAATAATCTTTCTTGAAGCATCAGATCAGGTCAATAGAACTTCAGATTCCAAAGAGCACAACAATGCATACATATGTGAAGAAGGCCACGTGTACTTGAAATTGCTGGGATTTGCCTTAGTATGCATTGAATCAGAAAGTGATTTTTGGGTCATCAAGTCCATTTGCTTGTAATTGTCTACTATGAACCCTCTCATAGTTCAGTCAACTCATAACTTTTCTTTAAGAACCTCACTTTTAGAGTTCCTCTCTTACCAATAAAATGTCTTAATGCTGTGGGACAAGTATTCTTAGCCATTAACATCATGTCTGAAGTGCACAGAATCATAGAATCATTTGGTTTGGAAAAGACCTTTAATATCATTGAGTCCAACCATTAAGCTGGCACTGCCAAGTCCACCACTAAACCATGTCCCTAAAGGCAACAGGTGGTATGTGGTCTTGAATGATTGAAAATTCAGATCAAAGGCATCTTGAGCAGTTCTGCCATTTCTCCATCATTCTCTGTAACCTTCTGCGCTTGTCTCGGCTTGAGAGAGTTGGCAGGCTCAAAATTCAAGCAGTAAGATAAATTTTTATTCTGCAACTGCTTTTTGAGACCATTACATTCCTGACAGCACACATTTTAAGTTAATTATTTGAGAGCTATTAGATAGGCAAATGCTAATTTAAACATATCTAATTCATCTATAAATTTATTTTTCCTTATAGACACTTTCAGTACATTGAGGTTATCAGAAGTTTCTGATTTGTTCTAATGCTGGATGCTTCTACACGCTGACATCTTGTTGTTAACATCTTTTCTCTTTCTCTTCTTTAGTTACAAGAAGCCAGACACAGAAAGTTATGAAGCACAAGCTCAAGGCCGCATGAAGCCACTCACTCCTTCTCAAATCAGCGTTCATATTGGAATGGACGATAGGAGGAGGGATTCTTTCAAACTGTCTCCTTGGGATCAGACTAGCCAAGTGTCCCTCTCTTCCTTGGCTTCAGACAGGCTGCCGAGGCGTAATGGTTTTGTTAAGGAGAAAGGGGGCAAATGGTCATTGCTCATAAATGGAGATGAAGAACAGTACATCTGAAGCACTGTACTCTTAGTACAGGGGGTTGTTTTTCTCCTCACCAGTGAGGGGACTCCCCTATTTAATCAACAGCTTGTGTGCTGTAAGTGAAGTTATTCTTTCAGCTCATAAGACAGTTGTAACTCAGCTCAATGCTGGGTCTTGATGGACTGTGAATTTTTTTCAGGTCACCAGTTATTTCTAGTTATGGAAATAAACTGTGGCACTATAATGAACTGGCTTGTTTGCACACAGCATTTACTGAAATAATGTAAAATTGTAATTTTCAGAGTCTAAAAGAGTTTCTTTCTCTGTGACTCTTTGCTAGGAACCAAATTTCATGCTTTTCACTCTTTTGAACTTTATTACTTCAAGAGCACGTGAAACAAAAGTATTTTCAGAGCTGCCAAATATTAATTTGTGTCTCAGTGAAATTAGCAATGGCATAAGGAATTCTGTGGTCAGAATTTTTACACAGGATCCTAACTATTCATGTCACTGTGAGAACACTTTGTATTTAGGATTCATGTGCATCTCCTGGGACCAAAAATGCTTTGTTGTTTCACCTGCTATAACTCTCTGAAAGGTCTTTCTGAAAGATTTTCACTTTGAGGTATTGCATCCTTTTGATGCATATTTCCACTGCTTTTCTAGATTTTCTCTTTTTTTCCTTTTTCCCCTTTTCCTTGCACAAGAGATCTTCTATGAGTTGTTATTATTATGTTTACAGATACTCCTGTTTGGGACAAACGCCTTTAAGTCACCAGGAACTATTCCATTCCTATTGAAATCCATAAAAGCAGAACAGTTCGTGGTCCCAGTTATCCAAGATATCTTGCAGGACCCTGGGAAGGTCCTAACAGCTGGGCAGTTGTCTGTCTCTTCCCTCTGACAGAGTGAAGAATTTATGCCAGTGTGAGCAAAGGTGGTATTTACCTTGGCATGACTGAACAGAACTGGTGGTCACTGGTGTGACTCCAGCAAAGCTGAACAGAGTGTGTTCATTGCGTAACTTAACCCCAACTTGCTGGTTGCTAAAAATGCAGCTAAAAGTTTAAATTATAAAGGTGAAAAAATGTCCTTAAAGTGGGCTTCTATTTGCTATCATATAAATAAATGACAGAAGATTTTTAATAGCTTGAATTTTAATTTAAATTTGTATTTATGTTTTGAATTGGTTTTAGCTCTCCTCTTTGCTCTACTTTAATGAGAAATCAGAGAGCTGAACAACCGGATTTTTTTTTGCTTTAACATCTTTACCAAAGCTTGCAGTAACTTCATCCCTGTGGATGTCAGGTTCATCCCTTACATTTTTTGGAGTCAGGACAATAGGAATCAACAGGTTTGGTGCACTGAATCCAGTCCCAGAGCACTGTGTTGTCCAACTATGGGACTCTGAGGTAAGCAGAGTTTTATAGTCTAATTTAGAAACTGAAAGAAGAGGAAATACTGTGCTAAACAACACAAAATAACCACTTCTTTTCACTGACTGAAATACAGAGCTGTTTCCAACACAGGTTCAAATCCTGCTTCTCCTAGTGTAAAAATGAAAAATAAGTTAGAGAGGAGAAGAATTGTGTTTAAAGCATTGGACAGGTCTTCCTATTTTCTCAGCACTGTCTGAAATATAATTACTAATCAGTTTTAAAACTCTGTATAAAGTAGAGATTGCTTTCACAGCACATACACTTTTCAAACATGCCATAGGTTCATGTCCCTTTGGGAAAGAGGGTCTGCTATTTCACCATTTTGTATTTTCTTAACAGTCCTTACAGTGAAAATCTGGTTTGTTTTTTCAAGAAACAATCAAATAACTGTGTCTTTGTTTTTTTTTTTTTTATTGAGAGGTTCAGAATAAAAAGAGCATAAACAGATTGTTGGATTGCAGGATTTATATGCACAATGCCTTGTGACTGCTTTGTAATCTGTTTCAGGCAGGGTATATAGGAGGAAAAAGAGACAGTGTTGTGTTATGTTGAGACAAGTGAGGTTGCAAGCATGTTGAAGGGTGGAAATAGGATTCAAAATCATCTTGGGAAATTAGACAGAAATAGCAAACTTTGCAAGCAGAAAAAAGAGGAATTAAAGGTCAGTGCAGCTGAAAAAGGTCAGGTAGTTGTCTGGCATTCATTTTGTGACTCATTCTAACAACACAGTGATGCTGCAAAATTAAGAGAAACATTGAGAGGTGTAAAGACTGTATCACCCATATGACGTAAAATACCTCGTTCTGTTCTGGTCTGGAGAGGCATCAGCTGAAATATCAGGTCTAGTTTTATATGTCACACTTGTTAGGAAAAAACACAGTTCAGAGAAGAGCAATGAGATTTAACAGAAATCTAGAAAACGTGAGGACATCAGTAAATGAGAATGAGAAATATAAGAAGATTGAAAGAATTTGAGTAGGTTTGCCTACAGAATACTCAAAGGAAATGCCAGTCTCAAGACACAAAGAGAACAATTTATTACTTTCGTCTTTTCAGTGTCTTTTATGTTCGTGGTGACTAGAACAAGAAAATAATAGGCTTATTGAACCAAAGAAAATTTAGATTAGTCACTAGGGAGGAACTGTGTAACAGGAAACATTGTGGGGCACTGGAAGAGCTTGCAGAGGGGGGCTCTTCAGATGCACGTGGCAATCAGGCACATATTTAACAACAATGGTAGCCAGGTCCTGCCTTGGGCCACACAGCTGCCCTGGACCAGCTCCTGACCTTCTCCCCAGACAGGCTTTCTCTTATTTCTGTGAAAGTAATATGCACTGGAAAATTATTGCAGTAGAAGACTGATCACACTATCCTGCTCTCAAGAAGTGCTAAAGAACTGGAAGAAAGATTGGCTTTGACTTACTTCGTAACTTGAAATGAACTGGAAGATATGTTAAGGATAACTAATTATATTTGCTTAATGTCTTGAACTTTAGACTTCTGTGAAACTCACATAAATCATAGAATGATAGAATGGTTTAGGTTGGAAGGATCCTCAGAGCTCATCTAGTCCAACCCCCTGCCATGGGCATGGACACCTTCCACTAAACCAGGTTGCTCAGAGCCCCATCCAACCTGACCTTGAACACTGCCAGGAATGGGACATCCCACAGCTTCTTTGGGCAACCTGTGCCAGTGTCTCACCAACCTCACAAGAAAAAAAGTTCTTCCTAATATCTAATTTAAACCTACCCTCTGTCAGTTTAAAGCCATTCCCCCTTATCTGATCACTACATACCCTTGTCAAAAGTCCCTCTCCAGCTCTCTTGTAGCCCTCCTTAGGCATCAGAAGATTGCTCTAAGATCTTGGAGCCCTTCTTCTCCAGGCTGAACAACCCCAACTCCCCTAGCCTGTCTTCACAGGAGAGGTGTTAGTCCTCTACTCATTTTTATGGCCCTTCTCTGCACTTGTTCCAACAGATCCATGTTCTTCCTGTGCTCAGAACCCCACAGTTGGGTGCAGCACTCCAGATGGGGTCTCACAGAGAGGAGCAGAGGGGCAGAATCCCCTCCCTCACTCTGCTGCCCACACTGCTTTGGATGCAGTCCAAGACACTCTTGGCTTTCTGAGCTACAAGTGCACATTGCCAGGCCATGTTAAACTTCACATCAACCACAAATGCCTATGGGGAAGTTAGAATAGTTATACATAGTCAAGAAGTAAAAGTATAGGTGATAGCCCTGACACTTGTGATCATGTGCTCTTGTTAAACTTGAGCTGTCTCACGGGAGGGGTGTATGACATGGAGCTCAGCATTGGCATTTTTGCATAAAGTAATTCTGAACTTTCCTTGTCTCCACCAGGCCCACTTGCCTGCAGCCCCGGGCAGAGCGGGGTGCTAGCCTGGTACTGCTGCCCCTCTGCCCTGGGAGCCAGGCCCAGTAAAAGAGCTGGAGCAAGGTGCCTGAGGGGATGGGCTCTTAGGGCACTCTGTAAGCTTGGTGCCCCAGCTGCTCGCCAGTGTGCCACACTTCCCCTCTTTCCCAGGACTATTTTGATGGATTAGATAGTGTGGAGGAACTTTTCAAATTCCAGTTTTGGTCTTAGGTGTCTACATTCTGCAGTTCTCCCAGCATGACTCTGTTGCTACCTACCTGATGGTAAGAATATGATGATTTACAGGGGACATCTAGCTATTTTGCTCTGGGAAAAGTGAGTCTTTTGCTGTAACTTTTTAATTTTTTTTTTTTTTAATGAACACAGAAGACATCTAATGAATCAGATCTTTGACTTTCATGTTATTTTTAGTGCAAGAACTCAGGAGCACTGTTGCCTGGGAAGTTTTTCAGCTATTTTCCTTCACATGTTATAGTTTTGCCAAACAATTTTTTGGTGCCCTAAGTTCACAGGAAAGAAATTATTCCATTTCATTTCCTCCTCCTTTCCCCTTTTTTCCAAGCAAGTAAGTTGTCTGATTTCTATCCAAGCTGATTACAACCTTTCTCTGACTAAGTATTCGTTTAAGGATTGTATTTTCTCTAAATGCACTTATGTGTGAAGAAAAATAATGAGTAGGTGGTGAAATTATACAATGGTGTGCAGGGATGTGAAATCAGATAACACTGAAATGTCGGATTTAATTTCCTCTACTAAGATGCCAACAGCAAGCGTGTTGGTTTTCAGTGGGAAATCATTTGAGAGTCACAACAAAAGAAGTGGTGAAGTGCAAAACATCCTGATCACATGTGAGGCTCAGACAGACATAAGCACAAGAGGAGACAGATTAACTCCTCTCCTTTTCTCGAGGTAAAAGCACCCAGGCTTTGCAGGCAAGCACAGCCCTTCCACAGGCTCTCTGTGCAATGATCTGATTTTCATGACTGGTTTATCTTCGTGCTTAAAAGGATGATTGCTGGAGGCTCCCCTGGTGCTGCAGGCGAAGGTGAAGGGTTGTGGCAGGAGGAGGTGTGTGTTGGTTCCCCCCGGGGCGTTCAGCCACCCCCAGGCGGAGGTGTGTCCCAGGGAGGTTTGTGCTGGTCAGCGCTGAGCAGCGCTGTGGTCCAGGGCCATCGCAGCGAGGTTTGGGTCGGCGGGCTGTGCCACTTAGCAGCCAGCACCTCACCTCATGGGGGACCACGAGATGTCACTGCAGGTCCAGCCCAAGCCAGAGAAACCCCTTAGTCTGTAAGCATCTGAATATCTAGTACATTCACTGCTGGATAGCAGCAAGGGGAAAAACGTAAAGGGAATAGTTTAAGTCATGTCTAAAATACTCATCTGACTTAACGTGGCATAGGGACAGATTTTAGGCGAGTTTGTGTTTGCCTTGAACTCTGCATTGGTACGTTGTATTATTTGGTGCTTAAGTAAATCTTGGGCTGCACAGATGCATCTGCTGAAATTTCTTTTCCCTTTGACAAGCTGAGATTCAAGCAGAAAAGCTGCACTGCAGGAAGTCAAAGCAAGGTGACTGCATCCTCAGGACACACCTGCACCGTGTGGTGTGTGTTTAAACTCCCTGGGTAGATGAGGGTGCAAGACTGCTTGTTGGGTGGGGTTCTGTGTTAAGCAGACTCTTACCTTAGGGGAAGTCACAGCAGCCCTTGGCTTCCCTACAGGGCACCACATCGGCCTGCACAACATCAACCACTGTGGGCCGAGCCACTTGTAACCTACGTGTGGTTTGCAAGCAGGTTACATTCTGACACTGCTCACGTCTGCCACACCCAGCTCTCTCAGGGAGAACCGGCAAAATGTTACTCTCCGAGGCAAATCAGACGGCCTCAGGGGGCTTGCTCTAAAGCCTGCCCGTGTGTTGCAGTGGTGCAGGGAAGGGTGTGCAGCGTCAGGCCCTGCTCCGAGAGACTCGCCTGCATCCCTGCAGAAAGGGGCCTCGCTTCCAAGGGTTAATTTTATTTTAAGATACCTCTGCATTGCAGTTGCAAATCTGAGCGGCTGGGAGCAACCTGCTGAACGGGAAAGAGCTCATTAAATATATACTGTCACTGATTTACAAGAGAGTGCAGAGACAATATAATTACTGTAATTATGTCAGAATTTTGCTGCAGAATTGCCATTTGTGTTGGGAATTTTATCCTCTCACTATGGCAGGAGGATCTAAAAGCCTCGTACACCTGCCAGTATATTAGTGCCACAACCAACTTACTCAGAAGCTTTTGTTTGATTGTTCTCTTTACAGACCATGGAGCTTGTTAAGTGTATCACCATCCTGGGGATAAACAAGAGGCAAGGAAGGCTTTTGGGTAGCATGCTTCTTGCTTCATGTCCATGGGGGAGGCACATTGGGTTGTAAAGGTGACCTGGACAACACTACTCTGTCCAAGGCCAAGTTCCAGGGAGAAAGTTTATACCAGTACCTCACAAGAAGCTGCTGGAAGGGTGGTTTTGCTGGACGATGCCTGTACTCATCTGCCTCTGCCTGTGCAGCTGGGACAGATGAGCCGAGAAAGCCAGAGGTGAGTGTGAGTTGTAAGATCTTCTCTGGACCTGCCTCAGCACCTCAATGTCCTTCATGTAGTGAGGGGCCCTAAACTGAACAAGATTTGAGGTGTGGCCTCACCAGTGCCAAGTACAGGGGACAATCACTGCCCTGGTCCTGCTGGCCACACTATTGCTGATACAGGCCAGGATGCCATCGGCCTTCTTGGCCACCTGAGCACACCCTGGCTTATAATCAGCTGCTGTTGACCAGTGCCTCCAGGTCCTTTCCTGCTGAGCCCCTTTCCAGCCACTCTGCCCCAGCCTGCAGTGCTGCATGGAGTTGTTGTGGCCCAAGTGCAGGGCTGAGAGATACCAGGACATGAGGGTTGCTTTTGTAGGGAGAGGGCACCTGGATTTTCAGGCCACCAGGGCACTTTGCTGAAGGACCCCAGAGAGTGAAAAGCCTTAGCCATGCAGAGTGGTGGAAGGGTCTGATCAGCACCCACCACAGCCTACAGCTGGAGCCAGGAGTGCCCCACAACCTGCAAGTCCAAAGTGGGTTTCACACAGCACCTCTGCACGGAAAGAGATGTCAGGTCAAGGCTCCTTTCCCCAAGGAAACCATCAACCAGTTATTAATGGTTACAGCAACAACTCTGCAAGCTTAAATAAAAGGTGGGAAATGGGAATTTGATAGAAAGTTCTGCCTTCTGAACATACTAAGCTGTAGGAATAAAATAATTGAATAAATAATAAGCAGGTTGGACAAATATAAGTCAGCAGAAAAATACGCTTGCTCTCAAGATGTCTTTAAAGTAACAAGAAAAGCAGCTTTGCTTGGAGAGTTTCGTGCCAGGATCTTCGGCAAGAGAGAGCATGGCATGTCGGGGAAAACCAGGCTGAGCTGAAAGCAGCCTCACTATTTTCCTCCTTTGAAAAGTGTTGAATTCTCTGGAAAAGAAGACACACTGCTGCTGTTGTTAAATGTTGTTAAGTAACTCCCTATGCATTTATTAAATGTAAGCCCTGACATAAATTTGCTTTACAGCAATGAAACATGAAGCCACTCCATGAAGAAAGCGTTGATTGCATCTTACACAAAGCTGAGCTGAGGCATGGTGACCTGAGTGGTGTCTGACTCCCACAGGAACAAGGGTGTTCTGCATTTCAACTCTCTCTTCATCACCATCTTGCTTTGTTCTCCCAATTGCTCGACTTGTTTGAAAAAAATCCAAAGGCGCCCCCCCCAAAAAAAAATCAATTTACAAGAACTAACTTCTAGGTTCATAATAACAAATGAACAAGAATGTAGCTTGCCAGCGGATGAGTTCTTGGGCTCTGATTCAGACACACATGACTGTTTTCCCCAGTATCTTCTTCACCCTCCCCAGCTCACCAGCTCTTCCATCATTTTCAACATCTTGTATGAATAAGTCAGAAAAGAAGTTTGTTGGAAACCCCTGTAACAAGAGACCTGAAGAGTAATGAAATGATTTAGGGTTCTGCCAAGGTGCGTGTATTTGTGCATCACGACTGCTCATCTGTGCTGATGTCAGCACTCCCTCTGCACGCTCTCCTTCCGCTTACTTCTTTATCAATTAAATTACATGTTTAGGAATGGCAGTAGGTGTGATGGGAATGACAGCACTTATACCAGCATTAACACGCTCCCTGTGTAATTTACTGTGCTGTACACACACACATCCGGTGCTATGAACGGCCATCAGCATTTTTGCAACTCATGCACTGGCTTCAGCAACAAAACACTTCTAAGAAAATAAACAAAAAAGCCAGAGACAAAAAAGGGCAAGAAAGGGCAAACCATAGCAAATGATTTATATTCTTTAATCTGGTAAGTTGTTCAGACAGGTGCTGGGGCACAGAGCAAGCCGCCATGTTCCAAGACTTTTGTCTACCACTCACCCTGCCATCCATTCCCTGGTAGCTCCATGTGGTCAAGCAGTTCTCACAGCCTTGGTTTATTGCTGCTCTTGCAGGTGGTTATAGTGTCAAACCCATTACACCCCGTCATTTATTTATCCTAAGAGCAGTCATGACAGCATGACTTACAGCCCTGCATGCCCTTGTGTATCTACATCTCTTTTTCTACCTGGGTTTAAAAAATACCAAGCGGTCCCCCTTGTATGGATTTCTTCCCATTTCGCCTTTCTCCCCATGCTATCTTCCATATTAAACAAGTTATTTCAGACTAAAAATACTGTTTTTCATTTGCTTTATTAAAATTTTCAAGTTCTGGTTTGGACTTTCCCACTGTATGGCAGTCTTTAATCTTATAGTAGTTTTGCTTTTAAAATGCTAGTGCAGGATTTAAGTAATACTGTTTGCAGAAGGAATGGAAAACTGAAATGTGAAAAGTGACTGCAAAGGGCTACCAAAAGATGTGTATATCTGGTTTTGTGAAGAAAATACAGCTCTTAAACTGCTGGTAAAGCTTTTTTGTTTCTTCAGGAATGGCCCAGCTCCCATTTCCCTCTGGCTTCATTAGCATTTGGCTGAATCCCAGTTCTTTTTGAAAATAATTAATCGCAGAAAAGCTATCTTTTTTAGTGTTATTCAACCCCAGCTCTATTTACCACAAAAACAATTACCAGGGAGTGGGGAGATGGCTTTCCCACTCAGAAAGACTGGTTTGGCTACAGAAAGAGCCAGGAATCAGTTTCCCATGGCCTCAGAAAGCTGGGGAATGCGTTTCAGCCACAAAAGCCCATGTGGTCGTCTTGTCTTTCTGTCCACGTCAGATATGCCATTCTCACCATCGCTGGTCCTGGGCCAAGGGTCATGTGGTGCCATGTTGGGAACATGCATTTCCTGCCACCATGCAGGAATGTGCTGCTTGTCCCTGCCTCCAGAAGCTGAGAATTGGAAAGAGGTCCTTTCCAACACCAAAAGTGTTCCTTTTCTCCATGCCACTTCATTGTTAAGAAAGTTTTAATGTGAAAAAGTAATGTGTTAAGAGCACACACTGGTGGGAGCAAATAAGTTCACAGAGTCACAGAATGGTTGAAGTTGAGAGGGACCTCGGGATGTCAGCTGGGCCAACCTGCTGTGCTCAAGCAGGGCCACCCAGACCCATTTGCCCAGGACTATGTCCAGACAGCTTTTGAAAACTGGCAACCTATGCCAGTGCTCAGTGACCCTCACAGTGGCAGTTTCCTGATGGTCAGGAGGAAATTTCTGTGTTTCAGTTTGTGCCCATGTCCTCTGGTCCTGTCAAGGGGCACCAGTGGAAAGAGCCTGGCTGTGTCCTCTTTACACCCTGCCTGCAGGTATTTATACACATTGATGAGATCCCTTGGAGCCTCCCCTTCTCCAGGCTGAACAGTCACAGCTCTCTGAGCATTTCCTCATAGGAGAGATGCTCCAGTACCTTCACCAACTTTGTGGCATTTTGTTGGAGACTCTCTTGTACTGGGAAGTCCAGGACTGGAACCAGCACTCCAGAAGTGGCACCACCAGTGCTGAGCAGAGAGGAAGGATCACCTCCTTCAATCTGTTGGCAGCACCTCTCCTAATGCAGCCCAGGTTACCATTCACCTTCTTTGCCCTAAGAGCACATTGTTGGCTCATTATCCACTTGGTATCCATCAGGATGCCCAGGTGCTTTTCTGCCAAGCTGCTTCCCAGATGGATAGCCCCAGCATGTACTGCTACTTCAGATTGTTCTTCCCCAAATGCAGGACTTTCTATTCTTCTTGTTGAACTTTATGATGTACCTTTCAGCCCATTTCTCCAGCCTGTTGTGTTCTCTGTGGATGGCAGCCCAACCCTCTGGCATATCAGCCCATTTGTCATCAGCAAACTTGCTGAGGGTGCACTCTGCCCCATCATCCAGATTAACTGCAGTGGCAGTTTGGTGATACCGACTTGGTGGCCTCAGGTCTTTTCAGTGTGCTCAGGGGATTCTTCTAGCAGAGACACCCCTTCCTGAAAGATTGGTCATCCTGGAGTTCAGCTTCCTCCACCAGGGCTGTGCAGCCCCTTAGTCTTCCTTTGAATTCCCAGGCATTACTTAGTTTGAGAAGTGCCTGAATCTCCTGGTTTGCGTTTAAATGATGCAGTCCAGCCCACTTTCTGCCACATCACTTAGTTGCATCCATGTTTCAGAGCCCAGCTGCAGTGCAGAAGGATTTGAAGTTTGCTCACCACAATGTGGAGGAGCATGAGGTGACACTGCCATGATGAGAGCTGCAGGTTTTCTCAGTCAAGGTTTGTAAGTCAGGTTTTCAGCATAGCCAGGGAATGCTTTTACAGCTGACCACACGCTTCACTTTAGAAAGGATTTACACAGCTATTCTCTTTTTGAATGGTCTGCTTCCCTGGTCTTTCCCTCTGGCACAATTCTGGGGGGGCAGACCTGGAGGGTGCCTGCCAGAGGCCATCAGGGCATCCTCCTTGGGCAGATGGTGCCAGCATTGAAAACACTGAGTATTTCTTAAATCCTTTAAAAATCATTTTTAGGAATGCAAATAATAATGAGGAAAAAACCCACTCTTTTAAGACCATGTCTAAACCCTGCTCTTTATCTGTGCCAATACCAACTATTCTCAGGTATTTGAGAAAACCTTTAAAATATAATCAGATCCCAGTTCCCTGTATTTTTAACTGGGCTATGGGACCGCTGTGTTCCAAGTGGACTACTGCTGTGGCTTGACTTTATTTTGCCATGTGGGCCTTCCCCCACAACAAGTACTTCTAAGTACTCACCTTTCCCCCCACTTCAGGCAAAACATCTATGAGCTCTTTACCACAAAAGCTATCAGTATTAGTTAGGGTGCATAAACAGCTTCCAGCCTGGCATCTTGTGAGTGCTTTTTGGGGAGAGAGAAGGGATTCCACCTCTGCAGCTCTTTCTTAACATTGAGAGACAGGTGGGCACAAAATGCTTCTCATGTCCTGAAGAGTTTAACTGATATGAGTAGTCAGGACCCAGATATTTTGTCAAACTCAGGTAGAAAAAAAAAGAAAAAGATAATGTTGATTATGGTTTAATAAGAGACATTCTTTTTCCCAGCTCCTTGGAGGCTGTGGCTGATGTTTAAAAGCAACAAGAGGGTTATTTTCTCTGTCACTGGTGTTTTCTTCTGTCTGTTTCTGGGGAATGAGAGGTCAGCCATGCCATGGATGCTCTCCACCACTGATTGCAGTTGCAGCGCTGGATATTTGGAGGCCATGATGAAAACCACAGCAGAGTTGCTCAGTGAGTTAAACTGGCTGGGTACAATTTCATTATGAGCATTAATTGATAAATGGTGAGGACAGAATTACTGTGGCATCTGACACAAGAAATACTGGCACCAAATAGGTTGTTTTAAACATATAATAAACCAAATTATGATAATTTACTGGTGTCAGTGTCAGTTTCTTCCACATAAACCCATAAAACTTCCCTGGTATTGCTGAGAGTGGCAATGCTTTTGCTGAGGTAGTAACAAACCCTAAACTCCTACAAGGCTCTAATAAAAGCTTGTCTAGCAGTGCAGCAGTGAAAAACTGGGACTGCTGCATACCCAGGCTGCCTGGGAGGGCCCTGGGGCAGCCACCAGCAGGCTGCTGCCAAGAGTTTCTTGTACTTCTTGTGTTCGCTGTCCTTGTGCAGCTGTGCTTTGTGCCAGCCCTGGAAATGGTGTGGAAAGGTCAGAAAGAGCCCTTTGGGCCAGGGACACAGCAGTGCATGACAGGAACTTGAGCCTGCATGGATGCTCCCTTCTTCACCTGCTCTGCACTGGCTTTTCTTTTTGTGGACATACCTTGGAGCTGGTTGTGGTGTTGATGTCCCTTGTAGAAATCATCCTTTACCATGGGAGGATTTTCACAGAACAGTGACCTAAAAATCATGCAGGACCTCTTTGATGGATTTTCAGGTCCTAAAATACTACTAGTCCCTTGGAAATGGCTGGTTGACTGGAACTCAGCACAAAACCCTGCAGAAGACCTTGGTTAAAAGGGAGTTAAGGTTGCCTCTGGTACATTATGTTTAGGGTCATGTACTCCAAACCTCTGAAAACTTGAAAAGGGCTAGCATTTAAAACTAAATTTCTGAAAATTGGGGAATGATGATCACTTAATACAAGGAATACTGTTCATGCAAACACAGCTAGCTTCTTTTGATGCCTCCTGAATTTTGTAGTAGTGGAGACTAGTAGCTTCATCTGTGCCCCTCAGGACTCTACAGACCTTTCTCATCTCTGTCTCCACTCATCTCTTTTTCAGGTTGAGCTGTACAGAACCTGTCCCACATTTTCTGCTTCCTGTTCTCCCCACCTAGGACTCCCCTCTTGCCCTGGCTGGGGCTTTCCTCCTGTTCCTGGCCCCAGGTTTCACCCCAACCCCTCTCTCTGTCCCAGCTGTCCCTGGCATTCACTGCCCACTGCCCCAAGAAAGCTGTTGGACACAAGCAGTGGGGGAGTCACAAAGAGCCATGTGCTGCCCTCCAGCTCTCCTGTGGCTCCTTGGCCCCAGCTCCCCACAGGACTCAGCTCAGCCCTCCCAGTGTCTTGTGGAAAAATCAGGTTATTTCTTGAACAACTCAGCACTGATCTTATAGCAACTATGAACCCACTAAAATCCTATTTTCACAGGTATTCTTTGGTAATGAAATTAAGGCAACAGTGTGCAATTGGTGTTGTCCTAAGGACAGTATTTCTTCAGGGAGCCCAAGGGAAAAAAACAGTCCCTGCCTAAGCACCTGTGAGTCAAATTATCCTGCAACACTTGAGCAGCATGTCCCATGCTTGAGAGCATGGTAAAATGGGCAGAGTCATGAAAAATATTTCTGACTGACATCACAAAGTCTTTCACATAGAAATCAAAAAAGAATGTCTGTGCAGACTCAGAATTGCTCTTGTCCCCCCAGATTTGCCTGGACCTGTAATAAAAACACAGTCACTTGGTCTTTTTTGTTTTTTCACACTGGTCATTATATCCCAGCTCAGGAAACCATCTTCATTGCTGCTGGAAAAACGTGAAAAAATCATCAAGGCATTTCAAAACAACTACCGACGCCTACAAGAGTCTAAAAATACGCAGCACTAACAATGTGTGCAGCAGCAGCTATTGTCTCTGTGCTTGAGGCCACAAACTGATAATTTCATATGCCAGCATTAAATTGGAGTCCAGCATCTCTACCCAAAATATAAATCATTTTAACAATGAAACTTTACATGTATTTGTCACTGTTATTTGCTGTTCAGTGGGAAATTGGCACATCACAAGGATGGTTGTGCTGGCCATAGCTGCCACCTGCTTGGTTTTTCCTGGCCATGTTCTCTCTTTCCAGCCAGACCTTCTTCCTCTTTAATTTTCATTTAATTTCTCTATTCCTCAAAGTGTCTAGCTGTAGGTTATATCATAATCTGCTGCTTGCCTCCAGGTAGGCTGCCATGAACCAGGAAATCCCATGTGAAGGAGGAAGGGTTGGGGTTAAGTAGGGTTGGGCTGCTCCAGCAAGGGATTCAATGCAAGGACTGAGATCTTGAAATGACAATTCTGATGACATGGTGAAATTCCTTTCATGCTCTATAGGGCTAGTTAGATGTGGGGACCTAAGACAGAGCACCACAAGCTTCTTGTCAGCCCCAAACCCACCCAGTCGAGGATGCACACAAACCCCACGGTGCCTTCTGCAGCTGGGACTGCAGGAGAAAAGTGCCTTTACTCACTCAGGATCAAGAAAGCTGTGTTCTGGGAAGCAGGGCTCTTTGGAGGACTCCTCAGGAAAGCCATGGACCATGACTCCAGTGAGTGCTGCAGTCAGTTGTCACCCTTGGGCTGGCAAAAGAAAACTTCAGGTGTTGAAAAACTGGTTGAGTCTTGTGAAAAAGCTCTATTTTGAATCAGTGGTGGCAAGTGGCCTGTTTAAATGGGAAAAAAGGATATACCATAACTAATGGGCTAAACATGAGCCTAAAGAGATGGAACATGCTCAGCTGTGATACAGAGTAAGCTCATAATTCATAAATATCTGCTAACAGAGTGGATCAAAAGTAAAAAGCATCACATTTTTGACTGTCACAGAGATACATATGTCAGGAGCCATAACAGACAGTGGTGTGGATTAAGATGCCCAGTTGTCACCTGTCACCACGCTTTTTGAAAGATGTTATCTGTGAGTGTTTTAAGTGTTGTTGGCAGGCTGGTGGCATGAATGGAGCAGAGATCTGGAAGAAGAGAATTATATTGCCTGTATTTGAAACAAAATAGTTTTTCAGCCTTAATCTCTCAGCCTCTCTTTGTGTTCTGTTCCTTCAAATGGCAACAGCATCCTCTGCACAGCTCTTAAGAGAACAGCAGGGTGTGTGCACCAATATGTGGCACTCTGTGACACCTTGAGACGGGAAATACTGTGTGCCATATCAGAATATCATGCCTGGGGAGAGGGATTAGTGGTGACAACGGCAGTGTTAGGTTAATGGTTGGACTCAATGATCTTAGAGGTCTTTTCCAAGCTGTGGTTCTATGAATCTGTATAAGTGTACCATATAAGTACCATGTAAGTGCAGAGCACCCTGCCGTGCTGCTGCTGCTGCTGCTTTCCAGCAGGCTGGTGCAGGGTGGATGGTTCCTTGTGCAGGGATCCCTGCAGGCTTTGTTGTTTATGCCTTCATTAGAAGGAAGGCCAGTTAACATAAATTTCCTCTCCCCATCCTTGGAAAGGGTGGATGCTTCAAGTTTTATCTGCCCTGTGAATCAGTTCCACCTCTATCAGCCCTCAGCTGCATCTGCTCCCTGGGAAGAGCTGCTCCTCAGCTGAGCAGTGCAAAAGGTCAGGTCACAGAATTGTGTCTTCATCTCTCAGTTTCACAGTACTATGGACTTTACATCAGGCTGCTGCTTGGCTGGTTTTTTAAATTAAACATTGCTGTTAATTTCATAGATGCAAATCTGACTGCCACTGAGAAGAAGATAATATTGTGTATCCTGGTATGAGGTAAAGCCACTTCATATGCACATTAAGCCAATATATGACAGGTATGAAGCAACTGGGGGATGTATAGCTTTCTCTTCAGTGGGACTTACTTGAGGTGTTTGGACTGCAATTTGAAATTGCAATGGAGAAATGCAGTGAGAGCTGCTTTTTTTTGTTGTTAAATCAGCAGAGACAGAGCATGTTCACAAAAAAGGGAGGCACCTGCTGTGTTCCCAGGGAGACTTTACCTTGGTTCACATTTCTTTTCTCCCTCCTGCAGTATGACAGTCAAGCCACAATTCCTGAGGAACACCAAAGAAAATCCATACAGGAGCTGAAAATTTACTGTCAGGTTGAGCAGCCAAATAACAGCTTTTCAACCCAATTTCCATTTAGGTGTTCTCAGGCTAGCTTAACAGAGCTCTGGAAAGCTAACATTCACACAAAGATGAAGAATAATAACAGTAATTCTGCCTGAAAAGCTCCCACGCCAAAGCACTCAGAAAGCTTTGCTGTGGGGTGACAAAATCGTGATGCTGTAACTCACCTTAAAAATGTGGAGGGTGAACAGTCCTGTTTCCATTTGGACCAAAGAAATACCATCCCTAACCAAATTTTTCATGGAGTGTGGTGAGGCACAGGATGCTAGTGAAGGTGATGATGGCAGGAAAGAGGGGAGAAACAGAGAGAGAAAGAGAGGAACAGAGAGATTTTTTACGTTATAGAATTGTTTTAAAAATAGTTTCTTCATGGTTCCTCTCTTCTTTAAACCCACATTAGATGTTAATTTCTGAAGGATACAAATGTGGTTATTTTTTCCCATCTGGTAATTTCAGTCACAGTATTCTATCTCTTCCTTCAATTTCTGTGGAAGCTCTCTGCACTGACTTTTCAACAATTGAGCCAGACTTCCTGGAAGAACAGCAGCAGAATTTATATATGTGGCTGGGTGGTCTCCATTCCTTCAGTTTCCAGTGATTCACAGGACTGCCTCACAGGTTTTTACATTCCTCCTATGCAATGACTGACACTTAGAGTTGATAATTACAGCTATATATACACACACACATACTGAATAAATTTAATTTTGTTCTGTCAGTCCTACCGTTCTGGTTTATGACACATCTAGACGTGTCAGTTGACTTAAATGACTTTACCATTTTGCATGTTCTGTCTCTCCCACAAGTTAGCTCCACAGCTGTGTCAGGAATGCTTTCTGATGACACTGCTGCGTTTCAAAATTGTGCAGGTGAGCTCAGGAGCTATTTCTTTCTCCCATTCAAATATTTAAGCTGATTTGTCACTACTGACTCAATCTCTTTATTGCTTTGTGCGGAAGTTGTCATCCTTCTGTAAGACACTTCGGGCTTTGGGATGTTCTGTGGTTTTTGAGGGACAAAGCTGTAGAATTTCCACTTTTGTTGTGGCCTTGAGCAGAAAATAGCCTGCTGTGAATTGCTTAAGCAGAAACTTTGAAAGAAAAAACTACATTACATTAATGTAAATAAAACCCTAGAGGTAAAGTGATGGTTGTGCAACACTGGGGATAAAATAAGAAAAATGCTGGGGATTAAATAAGAAAAGCAGCTTAGAGAGGTGTTTACACAGGGCACTACAGGTATGGCTGCTTTTGAGGCGCAGGTGGGCTTGGCAGCTTATTTAGATCCTTCCACTCTAGATGAGTTCTTCCCTCAATCATCTTTAGTTCTTCAGACATGTACAATCCTTTTCTGGTCCCTCCAGCCAACCTGTGCCAGATCAGCAGACTTGCTCTTCCAAGAGAGATGTATTTTTTCACTCGGAATGTCACATCTTGACAGACTCTGTGTGCACGTTGCAGAGGTGATAAATGTAACTGCCTTTTTTCTTTACATAGGAGTTATTTTATTTGTTCCTCTCATTACTTTACCACTCTCGGTTAGCAGAGATCTCCTTTGTGACTAAAATTCATCCTTAGTCCAGAGCTGCTGGACACAGCAGGTGCCCTCTAACTTCCCACTTCAAATACCCAGCCCCTGAAAGCCTTTTGCATGTGGTCTCTCTGCAACAGAGCCCCAAGCAAAGGCTGCTCTGAAGCTGCCAGATGGATGGGATATTTTGGGGACAGCTACCAACAGTCCAACAGTCCAAAACTGTATGGGTATAGGCTTTTCTCTGGCTAAACTTCTGTCTCCTCTGTGCTGCACTGTGTAATGCCTTAAACTTCCAGCAGTTGCATTGTCAGGTACAGCACCGGAGAAACTCAGCTCTGCTCTGCTGTGAAGGAAGTGACTAGCAGCTCTCCTGAGAGCATTTCATGTGCTTCAAGCTCTTTGCCAGAGAGAGCACACCTAATTTTAGTCTAAATGGATGTTAATTTGACACGTGGATTTCACTAACTGAGATAAATGCTCGGCTTTTTGACATTAAAATTTATTAAGTGAGAAGCGCTTTTTGAATACGGTTATTTTCTGAAAGGTTCTTTCTCTCCATAGCATCTAAGGATAAAGCTCTAACACGTAAGAGTCCTGAATTTGTAGGAAGTTGCACTGAATGGTCTAATAGGTCATTTTCATCTCTGCCTTACATGGCAATAATAGAATAATTATAACAAAGGTTGCAAAACATTCCTACCCTCACTGAATCAGCTGGCTTTTTTTATGAGCTGGTTATTCATTGAACAATAAATATTCAAGGATCTGTCAGGAAAGACATAGTGCATAATTTAACTTGAGCAAAATTAAGCAGGACAGGCAGCCTTATCCTTCAGCAGCTCACAAAGGATTGAACTTGAGTGACGGACTTGAGTGACAGCCTAAGAATGCCTGACAGTCACAGAAGTCATCAGATTCTTCAACAGCAATTGTAAAGGCTTCTTACATTGTGTCCTTGAGTCTATTCAGTGCTAAAATCCTGTATAGAAGGAGGATGAGCTACTAATGCTACCATTCCAGAGAAAAATTCAATGCCTGGTACTTTTCACTGTTGCTCTTGTCCCCCGTGTTCCCAGATGCACAGACAGTCAAATGTGGATTTGTCTCTAGAACAGCGTTTACAGCTCAGCCTTTGAAAACATAAAACCTCTTGAGTTCAGTTTCTCAAGAGGAAACAAAACTGCAGTTCCTGTGCCAAAGCTTGGCAGAATGCTCTGGTTCTGTACTTACACCACACAAAATCAGGGTAGGGAGGCTCTAGAACAGCTTGGCCAGAGGGATGGTGGATGCCCCAATGCTGGAAACGTTCAAGGTCAGGTTGGGCAGGGCTCTCACCAACCTGACCTACATGGAGATGTCCCTGCTCATTGCAGAGGGGTTGGACTAGGCGACATTTAAAGGTCTCTTCCAGCCCAAACTATTCTATGATTCTGTGAAATATTGCTAAATATCGACCACAAGTTGCATTACAGTTGTTGAGGATTTTCTGTCAGAGGCTCCTGTATCTGCACTGGCATATGAGCTCAGCAGGTGAGTAATACTCCCAATCCCTGTGTGCACCCTCTCCTGCTCTTACACACACACTGATAAATTTATTTCTCTCTTGCCGAGGGACTTGCTGCCAACTTTCCCTCCAGCTTGCATCTTTTCCCACATACTGCTGATTTCTGCAATCCTTCCCACTTCTTTTCCCTTCCCTCTGTCCATGTAAGCAGGGCTGATGCCAAAGCTGCTGTCAGACAGTCAGTGGATGAGGGGGGCTCACCCAAGAGGATAAATGTTCCCATCATGCTCCCGAGAGATGGGTGTCAGCGATGACATCACCCAAACTATGTCAGAGCTGGCTTGACATGAAGTTGTAACACCAGTGAACGCATTTACCCTGATCAGAAGAGAAATCCCTGCCCTGAACTCAGCCAGCACGAACTGCAGCAGCACCTGAACGTCAGCCTGTGCCGTGCAAGGCAAAGGCCAGGATCTCTTGAAGTCATTCGAGATTCCGGGTGCTGGAGAGGGGTGAGGGGCTGTGCCAGGACCAGCCTTTGGCACTGCACTGTTCCCCCCATCGCAGATCAGCAGATCCCCATCTGAAGGACAGACACCTCTGCCCTTTTCCCTCCAGTGCTCAAGGTACTCCCATCTCTCTGACACTTGGCAGTCTCCTGCTCCTTCACAGACTCCCCCAAAATATTTACAGCTCCCCAAATCACATGAAACTTGAACAATGAGGAGAAAACAAAAATCTAATTTTCTGTTCACTAATATACCTCATAATTCTACAGCTAAGATTCGAACTGCTTACTTATTTATCCTCTTTCATTTGATTTATTATGACTATTTGAAGAGTGCCTCTGGCTCCACAGAGGGAGTAGGCTGTGTTATAAATAAAAAACTGTCCTGTGCAGCAATTTCAGACTGGATTCTGTGCAAAAAAAGACTTGCTCACAAAAACATGGCAGAGGAGCAGCAACCCAAAGGAGGGAGAAAAAAGAGCCCTTTCTTCTTCCCTCCTGCCCTTTCAGGGTTGAGCTGGAAAATTTCTTAGGAAAACAAATTTGACTCTGACCTGGAGGAAGCAAGCATCCAGTGCCATCTGTAACACTGAACCCATCTGCAGATGGTCTGTTAGAAGATAACACATAGGAGACCTATGTCCTTTGGAAGCTGCAGATGGAAGCTGAGGGAGATGTCCCAACACCTACTAGGGCACCAGGTGTATGTGAGTCCCACCTCAGAGTTTGTCTCTGATTTACGTGGCTAAAGTTTCCTTTGGATCAGACAAAATCAGGAAATCATTTTACTTTTATGAGGCTTCCATCTCCTGAACATGCATGAAGTGATCAAATAAGACTTTTAGAGCCTTTTTTCACATAATATGGTAAGAGTATTGCCATTTGTTCTTTTACTGTGCTCCTGAGGCAGGCTTATGAAGATGTAGGGTAATTATATCAGAGTACATTTTTCAATTAGAACATCATTATTATCTCACAGAAAATGACTAAATTATATCATTTCATTCCACAAGTCTGCAAACACTCTTTCAGTCGTCATCAAAATAGTTTTCTGCAGACATCTCTAAGACTGCAGAACTAATGGCTAACAAGTCTGAGGGTAGTTTAGATCTCTTCTCCTACTAAGAAAGAGGCCTTATGTGAATAGATGTCAAATTAATTTGAAAAAAATTATGCCTTTACTTGTTAAGACTCTTGCTGTTCTTCCCTGTTACCATCTCTTGCCATCAAAAAAAACAAAGCCCCAAAGAATTGTGTCATGCTACTGGAAAAATGAGCATTTTGAAAACTCTAGAACAGAGACACGCAACACTTAGAGAAGTGCAGTCCTAATGGCAGCTGGGTCTCTGATACCCACTGGTGACTGTGATCCATTGTTCACCTACAGTGACAGAATTTCACAAAGTTTGGAACCATTGGTTTAATGTCCAGTAATGCTGGGTGGAGCTGGAAGGAGTTACTGGGCTCCTGGCAGGGTATGAGCCACAAGTAGTACTTTGCTCCATTTTCATTCTGGTTGCTTCTGAAGCATAATAAAACCCATCTGCGGGTTTTATTACCCTCACCAGCTCCCCTCCTGGCTTAGGAAAACTGTCTGGAAGATACGAACAGCACATACACTAAATGTTAGGCACATTTTCAGATTATGTCGTTATGGTTGTATGACTGAATTTGGCAGCCAAGGGAAGGGCTACTGTATCTTGTGTTACTTGAACAAAAACAAGTGATGGAGCTAAAGCTGAGTATGGATACAGCCAAGACCACAGGGTTTTCAAAAGAAAACATGTGATCTTAAGTCTACCTGAAAGCTTGTTTTAGGAGAGTAGCCAGACTTTTAAATGAGTTTGTTCCACTAAAGTCATTGGGAAGAAGTGGTGGATGAGTGGATTCAGGTCGATCTTCAGAGTAGGCATTTCAGCTTGGGTTTATGCTCCTAGTCTTTGAAATTTTGGTTATTTGAACACCTTCTCTGTGAATGTGTGCGCAATATTTTAATTATGTACATTTTAAATACATTTAGTGCAATTCAGCCCCTGATCCTGCAGGATGTGAAAGAGGCACTTTACTGGTAGAAGAAGTTGTCTCTATTTTTCTATCGAAACTGTCTTAAAATTTAGAGAAGGATGTTGTTTCTGTTAGGTTGTAGAAAGTTTCACTGAGTCACAATGACCTCTCTGTGAGATCTTGAGCCAAATTCACCTCAGTAACCTAGATTCCTTGATGGTAAAATCAACCATTCTGCCAGTAATTGAGGACAAGTAGGAAGAATGAGATGTTTCAAGAGGACTGTAGGAGAAACCAACATTAAAAACCATCATGATTGCTAGGAGATAACCCTTGGAAATCTGTTCCAGCTTTTTCAGTTTCAAGGCTTTTTCAAATGTCCCACTATTTCTGCTAGAAGCAGCTTCTACCAAAATACTTCCTTGTCTGACCTTCAGAACGCACTTTTTTACATGGGAATAGTTCAGATAGATACAATTCTGTTCATTAAGAAAGTCTTGCTCTCTGGGCCAGCCTCTTATTCTTCTTCCCAGATGAGATATTTTCTTCTTTGTAAATGGTTGTGGAAAGGTTTTTCCTGCTTCTCTCAGTTTGCGTCATCCCTTCCTCCAGGAGCTGCTTCTTCTTTCCAGAACGCTTTCATGTTACCACTACAGCTCCCTGTTTGACATTAGAGCTGGAAAAGACTGATGATGGAAAAGAATACCTCTTAGTCAAATACCTTCTGAAATTTTAGCAAAACATTGTTTTTCTAGACTAGAGGTGTCGGTGACGCAAATGCAGCAAACAGCATGATAAACACTGTGTGGTGGTGACGTGGTGAAGCCTTTGGGTATCAGTTTTTGACACTTCAGCACCTGCCATTAATTTGTGAAGTTGCTCTAGCAGGATATATTCTTACTTTCTTTTCTGGTTTTCTTCTTTCCTCCTCACAAAGTAATTTCTATTACCAAAGAGGACAAAGAGAGTCTTTCAGCTTTAAACTCCTCATCCTTTGCCATTTCAACACAAATTTCCTGGTAGTATGTGGAGATGAATTTCACTCAGAAGTGCTTTCAACATCACTGCTACCAGTGACATCCTTCCTGGGAAGGACTAGATGGATAAAACTTCATTATCTGGCACATCAGTAAAAAAATCCCATGCTTTTCCTTTGAAGGATGAGGAGTGGGAAGCTCTCAACACCTTTTCTTGGGAGGAAAGCATAACTGAACTTGTATAATTGGATGAATTCTGCATATGGAGCATTTCTAGGACCCTTCTCACCCCTTGAGCCCCACCACAGACACCACTGGCTGTACAGAGCAGCTCTCCACTGGCCTTAATGGGAGCTGGACATCCCAACAGCAACATTTCAGTGTCTGCAATGCAGAGCTGATTCCCAGACAGGACCCCAGCAGCAGTGGATATGAGGGCATGTCATACCTAGATCATTAGATGCCACACATCAGATGGCAGCAGTTAAATTTGTGTTAATTTGCTGCTGTCCCAGAGAGGGCTCTGTGCAGGGAGGAAAGGCTTTGCTCCTTG
This sequence comes from Climacteris rufus, assembly GCA_013398175.1. NCBI lineage: Eukaryota > Metazoa > Chordata > Aves > Passeriformes > Climacteridae > Climacteris > Climacteris rufus. The sequence continues at coordinate 282,560 of VZRZ01004218.1, forward strand.
GTGACACTGCCACTTCTACTGCATACCAATAGGCAGGGGCTTCAAAGTGGGTGAGTAACTGCTCTGCCTCAGTGGTACTTCATCCGTTACTAAAATAGCAGCAATCACTTTCTGATCAATGTATGTAGCTGTCTGGAAAGATTTCCTCAAGGAAATGCTTTAATTTCTGCCCATGTGGAGGTAAGTCCTTCAAGGAAGCATCTGTATTCCAGGAAAAGTTACTGTGCACAGGAGGGACCATCTGTTGTTGCTGCAAGTGCTCAGGTATCTTTGGATTTGGGAAGTAGGTGTTTTTAAAGATAAAATGAGATGACAGGAGTTAAAGAATCCCAAAATATCTTCATTGACTTTAGGCAAAGCTCTGTATATGCCATATATGCCATATGTTTTGTAAAAGGAACTTTGGGCACCTTCCAGTGATGAATCAAGCCAGGTTTTGATTACAACTCTATTTTGTAAGCTTTAGCAATAAAAGACCGCTGGAGTTCCCAGGTTCAGTGTCCTTCTCTCACAGATGCTCCATCACATTGTCACCTTACAAAAGCAGTAATATGATGCAGAGAGGCCTTTCCATGGCAGCTTTCTGACCACTGCACACAACCCCGCACACACTGCATGGCCACACATCTCCAGAAACAGAGAAATCATCTAAACAAACCTGCCCCAAACACTCCAATGCCAAGAACAAACAAACGAACAAACAAACCTCAAAAAACAAGCCCCAAAATAAGACCTTCAGTTGGTTAATATGATGAATTGAAACTCAGAGCAACTGTAGAAGGTCTGAAGTTTCAGACCAGTTTGCTTCAGACCAAATGAAGAGCATGTGCAGCTACTAGTGCTCTCAGCCTTAGAAAACACATTTTCTGTAGGCAATGAGAAGCTGTTTCCTACCCTTGCTGCTCTGATGGTTAGAAATCAGCTTCTATTTAATGGCCCATTCATTCTCACTTGATCTAAATCTCTTTTTATTATTATTTTGCATAAACAGTCCTTTATCCTTGGTATATTTACATAGATTAAGTCTATGCCCTTAGCCTTTGTCTTAGTAGGCTAAGCTAGCTGAACACTGTAGGTTGAGCTGAAAAAACAGATTCCCCACACCTCTCTTTCTAAATGGCTTCTTTCTTTCTTTCTTTCTTTCTTTCTTTCTTTCTTTCTTTCTTTCTTTCACTATAGTTTTTAGCAAAATATATTAAAACTTCTAGCAAATATAAATATTGACATTTTCAAAGTGCTAGTTACATTAAAGTCAGCAGTGTCAATTAAAATGACTCACCGTATGTTTTTATTGTTATTATTCACGACATTAATCCACAGGGGTCCCACCAGCCTCTGCACTCAGGCTTCATGTTGCTTGTACAAAATACAACAGTGATCATACTGGAGAATTTAGCCAAAACAGACTTTCAGTAGAGGGGGAAAAAGTGCATCATCATCTCTACTTCACAGCTCAAAACCAAAGATCAGATTAAAAGTGCCTTCACAGCTACTAAATGACCAATATGTGCTCAAGCAAGACTGAGCAGGAAAGCCTTAGGTGCACTAAGGAAAAACTCAGTGTATGTTACAATTCATGTGGATCTGATGCTCTTGAATACTAGATTTGCCAGGTCAGGTAAAGCATGGTCAAATTTCCTGGAAATTAAGTATTAAATCTTAGGCTGTTAGTAACCTGAAGTAATCAGTGAACTAAGGGAAGAGATCACTAAAATTACCTCACCAGAAGGGATTGTCTGTGTGGATATCTTCCAAAGCAGTGGTTTGGCTCTTAACACTTCAAAGGGGAACACACAGAATGGTGAGATGTAAAAAAACCCACAAAAAACCTAACATAGATTTTTCTGTGTTTTAGGCTGAGGTCATGCAGGTATCTGTTACCCAGAGCTGGGGTTTGAGCCAAGCAGACTCCAAAGAGAACACAGAGCACCCCATGGGACACAGCTGTGTGGAGAGCTCTGTGGCAGGCTCTGCTCTGGCAGCACAAAGCCACTGCTCCTCATGCCACCTCTGTGAGTCTTACTGCTCATTTCAGTCGAAGAGAATAAGGCAAGTGCTGTCCCAGTGAGACAGTATGGAAACAAAGACACCTTGTGAATGGTATTGCCATCTGGTGTGCCCAATGAACAGGATGTGGTGCTTCCCTGCTTCCCCCACAGGCTGTGCCGGCGGCACTTGGAGCCCACCCAACGTGCAAGGGAACACAGCTTCAGCATCGTCCCCACTTTTGAGTGGAGTCTCATTTGAGGCATGTGGAGGCTGTGGACCAGGAGCTGCAGCTCACCAGCCAGGTCCTGGGAACTTGCTTGTGTGTCTACACACCATATGGACACCTCCACAACTCCTGTTTGGACACCCTGTCCTTTCTGTCCAGGCCCAGCCTGTGAGCACAGTGCCATCTGGTGAGACACGTCTGCAGCCCAAATAGCCTCACCTCTCACTCGCAAACACCTTTGGACACGGAAACCTAAAACTGAACCTAAATGCCAGCACACCTCTGAAACATAATTTTATCAGGAGAGGCAACGATAGGCCTGGAATTTCACCAAAAATGGCTCATTGGCACGAGTGAGTCTGCTTGCTCAGGTATCAGCCAGATATCAGGTATCAGCTGAGTTGGCTCCTAACCCAGCCTTCATCCACTGCAGCAAGGTCTAAAATTTAATCCTTTATAACCTGAAGCCCGGGATATGGAGAGTACTTGAACAGACCCAAAGGGACCCCAAAACATTGGATTTGTTATGCCATAATAATACTGAATCAGCTGCCTGAAGAACTGCTCCCACAAAGCTCCCCTTTGTGGAGGAAGGTCTTGTGGTCCCCAGGGAATCCCCTTTGGCTCTTGCTCAAAGACAAACTGGCCTTGAGGGAAATGTTGCTGTTGAATAAGATGATTTCTTTACAAAGTGCGTAGGGCCTGCTCTAGTTGCCTTCTTGTCCAGCCATGGGGAGATGCTCTGTGCATGACAACACGGCTGTGAGAAGTTTGTGGAGGTGCCTGCCACTGAAAGACCCTTCTCACAACCATCCCATGAGCACAAACCCCCACCTTGGGCCTCTCAGCTGCATCCTGAGACCAGACCTTGTGGGCAGGCAATGATAGTCAGGAGTCTAATTTCTAGTTTATGGGACTTGGAGGGGCTGCATAAGGCAAGATTTTGTCTTTCAATCTAAGGAATTTTTAATGCATTACCTAAATATATGCATGTCCAGAGACATACAGGGGACGGTTATTTCTCCCCTGCATAGGCAGCTCCAGCATATCCCACCTCCCACACCCAACAGAGCCCCAGAGAAAAAGCACAAACTTAACCAGCTCCTGCCTTTTCTTCCTGCACAGACCACAGGGATGACTTTGGGATCCATACCACAGATAACTGAACGAGGCTGTCAGCGATATGGGCATCTACACACACTGCAGGTGCCCAGCCCCACATCACAGTGCAGTTGGAGCCAATGCAGGAACTGCTCAGATAAAGACAGGCTTCTAGAACTGCTTGAGGTGTCCTCAATTACCCATCTATCCAGGGCTAGCAAATATGAGACAAGACCTACATCCTTCTGTGTGGGCCAGGTGGGATGCACTTAGGGAACTACACCAAACCATCCCTCTCTGCAGACCCTCATGGAATTCCTGGGTAGACACCTCTGACTGTCAGTTGATCCATTAGTGAGAGTGAACAAAATCCTGTTTCTCAGTTCAGCTGCACAGCAAGCTTTCCCTCCCCCTTTCCCTGCTAATCACAGAATCAGACAACTCCAGTGAAGGCTTCTCACTCCACATATGTCAATACTTTACTGAACTCTACCCTAATTCTTTTGTGGTCACTTAACAGTTCTGCACTATTCCTGCTTTTTCTCATTAACATTCACCACAATTACTCTACCGTAAACACACAATTCTCTTTCCCATGAGTTAAGGATACAAGCAGGGACTGTGGTCCTCCTTTGTGGAGGGTTAGAATTTTCAGTTCTGTTGAACAGGTACTGTGTCAAATATGGTTTACTATCCTCCATCTGAAGAGGACAAATGCACTGAAAGGTGGCAAAAGGCATAATTTATGACTGAGAAAATGAAATTTAAAAAGTGAAAGTGCACAATGTTATCTTCTGCTGTCAATGGAACAGCACTTTTTATTATGGCTGTATGCAATGGGAATATTAACTCTGATATGCAGAAGTGCAAATTAAACTGCTGTTTTAGATTATCATATTTCAGGAATAGTAACTTTACAGGCTTTCTTGTTTTTTCATTGCATGTGAAACCTCTGTGAGTTATAAGCCTTTTTTGTCAACTATACCTTTTAAGTGAGAGGTTTATTCCCACTGTTATATTAAAGGAGACATTTTGCTGCTAGGAGAGTTTAGCATTTTATTCAGCTGTGGTAACTTTCTCTTATACTCTAGCACAAAACACAATTAAGACAGAATTGTTCAGTAGCTTTATTATGCCCTTGTGTTAGGAGCTAATCTTTTTTTCCCCCCACTTCATGTTTCAGGGATTCCCAGAGGATTTTGCAAACTCTACACATTTGTCTGGCACACTCTGTAGTGGCATAAACAAAGAATACATGGACCTCAATGGGAGATTTGACTTTTATACTTTAAGTCATTCCACTTTCTCTTATTGTGAGTTTCAAGAGCACTGGAATTTCCCAGTTAATATTCCAGGCTTCTCTGTAAATTTTGCTCACATTAATTTGGGCAATTTGTTACTTTGGTGGGTAAGCAGGGGAACAGAGGACTGGAATTTTTAAAGAAATTTATTTATTATTTCAAGGAAAACTTTCTTTGCACAGAACACAGAGTTTTACCTCCTGAATTACCAGTGGGAGACAACCTCTGAGGGATGTCATTCAATAAAAATGAAATAAAGTTTGACTTTTTTTCCTATAGGAAACCAGCAAACATTCCTAAGGAAGTAATGTCATTAGTAACATTTTGAGCACTGGAGTTTTGGTTTAGCCTGGCTTTCTATGGAAACACACCATGTGCATTCATTGCCGTGGGTTCTGCTGTCTGGTTCTTCCCTCTAATAACTTGTAAATCTGTTTGTCAGTTTTGATTGAATTTGATAGAATAATTGAAGGTTCAGAGATACAAGCAAATGAGGTGAGGACACCTGGCCCATTACCCTGCCTTGGATGGACAATGGCTGTGGACACATCTCCTATTACTTTCCTAGGATTATTCCCTGGCATCTGGGAATGGTGACTCGCAGGTGTCCCAAGCCACGGCTGCTATCTTTGTGTCTTGTAATCTTTCCTACAAAAACAAAGCAAATCTCATTTTATTCTGCCTGTGTGATGCATATTTAAGGCAGAAAAAGAGATCCTCTAAATAACCTGACTGAGTGAAAGCTGCAACACGAGCAGTTATCCCTTACTAGAGTTTATTAAAGTAACTCTCCCTGTAGGTTATCCAGCACATTTAGTCTTTTGTCTCTCTGTTCCTTAGGCCTTGATTACATTGTGATGAATTACCCTGAGTAAGGGGAAGTGTGAAGCAGACAGTCTGATATTTTCTCATTTTCTGCCTTACCTCCTGGGCATTGCCAAGTAAACTGTCATGGAGACCAGCACATAAACATCACTTCCCCAAGACAGTCTTGTGGGAAGGAGCCAAGGAACTGAAACATCCACAACAGCAGGCTTCACCTGACTCTGTAATTTATAGTGACAGTCATGCAAAACATTTTCTCAGTGATGCACATGAGAGGAAAGTGCCTGGTCTGATCTTGTGTGTGTCAGCAGGCTAAAGCATTTCACAGCTCCTGCCCTGCCCCGAGCTCTGCAGCTTCCAGACCATCACAGTGGGTGGAGATGGTCGCCTCCTGGCTCTCAGAGCCCAGGGGAATTTGGGCTGGGCACACAGTGACTCACTGCATCAATAGCACTTTGAGCCCCAATATCTTCCTAAGGCCGCCTAAAACTTTCCTTCAGAAACACCAGAATCAAGCAGTTTAATGGTACCACAAAGTATCATTGTCAACACTGGCTGCACTTACCACAAGAACTCTTGTGTGGAACTCCCTGTTATTTTTTTCTATGATCTTCTTGTGATGGTTGAGTGTTATAATTTCCAGGATCCCTACAGGTGATCATTAAAATGCTGGTAAATTGGTATTGATGATCAGTTTCCCCTGCACAAGCAGAGTATTTCTCAGCAGATTAAAACATATATTTTGCCTTGAACAGTGAAAGAAATGAAATGTAAACAGTGGCTGTTTATATTTCAATACACAAAGATAATTTATACAAGAAAGTATAACATTCCTGATTACATCCAGCATTTGAGAAAACAGACACTCCCAATTTGAAAAGAAAAAATAATGTAAGAGATGGGGGACGATTTTTATGTTAATTTTGACTCTTGAGTCATCAAGTTAGGTGAAGGCCCTGTGGCAAAAGTACTCACTCTATATGGAGGGTGAAAATAAACTGAAAATAAACACCAAATGGAAAGACAGCATCTCTACATGGCCCTTTCCCTTTCCATGCTAACAGTTAAGTAGCCAGTAAAATCCATGGTGAGATACAGTCACTTCCAAAAAGGCACCTGATGGAAGAATTCCAAATGTGTCTTATGGAGGGATGTAAAAGTCCCTCCTGGTCTGAGAGGGGGCTGTGTTTGAGGACAGCATGCTCTGGCTTGTGCCCTTGGTGGCAGCATTGCAGATCCCCTTTGCTCAGCTCAGCCCAGGACCTCAGCAGTCACAAGGAGAGCAGCACACAAGCTGAAAAGCCATGGGTTAGGATGTGTGACCCTGTGGCACACCTTAGCAGGCACAGGCAACCCACACTTGCCTCAGAGCTTTGTGGAGTGTGAGAAAAAGAATCCTAAAAGAGGGCAGTGATATTGGACATAACTGAAATCCTTGTTGATGTCTCATGCCAGGCACTGGCCTGGGAATAACCACTGGAAGAGCAGCTTTCTCTGCTGGAAGCAGACATTTTATCACACTGTAGGAAAGAAAAACTAGGAGCACAGAAGGCCAAGTTGTCCAGTTTAGCCACTGCTGTGCCTCTTCCTACTCTAGTGGAGAGCACCAGAGTCTTCCAGAAGTGTGTCTCTGCTTCCTTCATTGACTATAGGGACTATATAGGTGCATTATTCAAGTGCTCAAAGAAACCCCTGCTTCAGTAATGGATAAAGGCCATAGTCTCACCTTCTACTCCACTGTCAAAATTTCTCAACCAAAATTTTCACTCTGTGAGCCATGGCAAACAGGTCAGGGCTTTTTCCAGCATATGAGACCTTGCAGCAGGGAAAAGCACGGAGAGTGTAAGAACCAGCCAGTGGCTGTGTTTGTGCACATGCTGACCCAGCAGCATGCAAAGGTTCCCATCAAACACCATTGTTTTCCTTCCCTTGGCTCACCCCAGCGTGGACACCCTTTCCTTAATGCAAAGCTTTCAGCAGCGGGAGTTCTATTGGTGATGAACTGTGCAAACCCGGCAGCTGAAGGCAGAATTGTTCCTCCTGAGCTGGAGCAGGCACTTTATCAGCTCCCTGCTGGTGACTAATGCAGCAGGTAACCTTTCCTTTCTGGCGGGGCCTTTCTGAAAGGACTCAAAATACACATCGATCTCCATTAAACCTGTCATACCTCCCGCAGAGGTGCTCTCCCTCAAACCCGCTTCTTCTTGTACAGACACAAGGGCTTTCCAGATGATCATCCATACCTATAATTACACCTGAGATACCAAATTGTCGCCTGCTGATGGGAAGGTGACTTAGCAAGTAACCACCTAACAAACAGACCTCTGCCAGGGTGACACAAGGCAAATAAATGAGCCAGGAGCTAAGGTGGTCTATGTGGCAGTTTGCAAAGAGCTGCAGCTGTAGGGAGGGGGGGAATTGCATGAAGAATGAACCAAGTACTTACCACTCACTACTGATTTCTGAATAAATGGGGTTTTTTTCCACCTAAAATAAAAGACTTAGTGAAAGAAATTTGTTGGTTTTTTCTTTTCCTCCTGTACAGTCATAGTTGTGTGGGGTCCTTTGCTTCCCCCTGCTGTCACCCTGAAACGGCACAGGGTGGGCTGTGGCTCCAGCCAGCCGTGGGAGTGGGGAAACTAATGAGGATGGGCTCTGCCGACGAGCGCTCCCACATCCCACAGCTCCCACGGTGCTGCCGTCGAGAGCTGTGAGAGCGGGAGGCCAGGAGGAATAAAAGCCACTAAGCCCCCCCTCCGTGTCTCACCGCCCACGGGCAGAGTCCCAGGGAGCCGAGCACGGCTCTGGGGTCCCACCGGAGAGGACTCTCCCGGCCGCCTTTCACTGAAGGCTGCACCGTGCGGCTCCTCTGCCCCGGCTGCCACACGAGCGGGGGAACGGATCCGGCATCCCCGGCACTCTCAGGTAAGAGGGGTTTGCTGGGAAGGGGACAATGGGCTGGCAGAAAAGCTGGTGGGGGGCTTTGTGGTTTGTTAGGAAACTGGATCTGGAAGAGAACTCTGGTCTGAGTATTTTAGAAAAATAAAAAGAAACCATTCTCTCTAGCAGTCCTTAGAGAAGAGATCTTGCTCCAGAGGGGTTTGCTGGCCCATACACACCTCCTATATCCCAGCAAGGACCCCCTGGCAGTCATCGAGTGAGAACACAGATCTTAGGAAGCCCCAGCAATTCTGCCTGCTGTGTCCACCAGGCAGAGAGGGCACCTGCAGCTGGGAGGAAACAAGGCTCAGTTTGAAAAGTCTGAACACCATAATACAAGTGTGGACATGGCTCTGTTGGGACTGACATATGGTTTGTGGCCAGCCTGAAGTTGTCTTTTGGCTTTGCTGTACGTCAGGCACGCACCAGTCAGTCATCTTCTTTTGACTCCTATTACCTAAACATGTAGGATGAGAATAATGACCAAAAAATAGTTTAAAGCTAAAACTAGCTAAAATAACAAAGCAAACAGGATGGAGGGTCTGTGCTACAAAGACTTATCACTGCTGCTTGTCAGGGACAAGGAATTGAGTTACAACAGGAGGCAGCAATGTGGGACACAGCACGTGTTCCAGGTGGGCAAACCTGGCCACTGACCAGCAGCAGTGAGAGCACTCAGTGAGGATGTACTGGACAGTCTGGAGGAGGCACAGGGATGCTGTGGCTCTGCTGTGGCTCAGTTGCAACCTGCCACCCTGAAAAGCAGCTGTATGCAGAGGCTCCAACCTCCTGCAAGGGACTCAGAAACTTGACCCCACTGCTTGCTGGCCTTTCTAACTCAAGGGCAGGTCCCTTTACCTTGGGGAAATGAACCCAGGGAAGGACTGATAGGAGGAGGTCCAGAAGTTGGCTTTGGTCTTTAACTTTTTTTCCCAATGGTGGCTGAGTTTTCTGTTTTGCATATGACTTTCCCAACTCACTAGGAAACTGGGAGCAGGCATAGTGAGGCAGGGCAACTTCTGTCCTTGTATAACACAGTCTTCTTGTTGCATCAGTTTCCTGCAAGTTTCAGTGACCTTTTCCCTGTTTCAGCGGGGAAACAAAACTGTTCTGCAGCTGCCTGGCTGCTGGATTGCACTTTAGCACCCTCGTGCATTGGCACACAGGAAAATAATTCATCTTTAACCCCCCCCCCCAGCAGCTTCTGCAGGATCACCAAAGGTCTGGGGAAATGGGGCAACACCTCTATATCTGGCAAATATAATGACTTCTCTGAGGGATTTGTCAGTCCTGTAGGAGTCAAAGCAAATGTCAGAGGAAGCACTGAAACCATCACATGGTAGCTGTGTGTGCTGTGCTCTTGTGTGAACAGGGTTTGTGTGCAGCCATCATGAACTTGCTTTCTTTGCCTGACCTGTTACAACTGCACACACAGAGCTCTGATTCACTGTCACTTCTGGGCTCCATCACTAGATGGTGACACACTTCCAGATACCAAGTCCTCCTTCAGTTTGTCTTTTTTCTTTTAGTGTTAAACAGCAGTAAATAAAGACAAAACATATGTTTTACCCTTTGCTTATGGAAATACAGCATTCTCAGCCACACAAAAGTTCAAGATAACTTGGTATTCAAATTATTTTAAATACAACATGGGTTTGATTAATATTGTTTGTGTAAGAATTACTGATATAGAAGTAATTCTAGTCATAAACATTTATATAAAGACTAATATTCCTGACCTCTGCATAATTTAGAATATCTTTGTCAGCAGCCATTACCATATGAAAGATTAATGCCTGTTTGTGCACTTTCTAGGAAAAAATCTGCACTGAAAGTTTTAAAGTTTAAAATTAATGTGCCATTTGGTTGTGAAAGCTACCAGTTTCCCTTCCTCCTTCCTGTTTTCCCTGAGCATGCAACAGTGGTTATTTTGTTCCTTAGAATGCCCGTCAGTAGTTGCAGCCCAAAGACACAGCATTTGCTCTACTGAAGGAATGGCCAGCATGAGATGCATGCACTCACAAGAGGCCAGGCAATCATATGTAATTTCCATTCCTGTCCATTTTTTTTGATGGAGATGTTCTCAGGGATATGAAGATACGGGCCAGAGAAGGAGAGCTAAAATTCATGAGACATATGATGAGGTGAGGGACGCTAGAAACCTGGATATGTATGTTGGTGGCTGGCTGCTACCTGCAAGGGTTATTGACCTGGTGGGATGTCTGTGAATGCCTCAGTCCCTGCTGACTTGCTTGGTCACTCACCAACAGGTAAAGCCACACCTGCCTCTGTTACTGACAGAAAACAGAAACCGCAATGCCATTGTGCAAGGAGCAAACCCCACCCCATTCCCCATGGCAGCAGAAGGTCCTGTGCTGCCGTCTGGGCTTGCAGACAGCCAGCTCTGCTCAGCCATGACTGTTTGGACTTGGACAGACTTTGAAGGAGGGTATGGCCCTGGTTGAACAACTCTGTCTTTATCTTCAACACATGCCTGGGGCCCTGTGGTCCCTACTAGGCTCTGGGCCAAGCTGGACTCAGCTCTGCATGAGAAAGCCCTAGGGTGGATTTCCTGTCAACTTAGAACACAATGAGGCTAAGCTTATTACTCTTTAACCACTAGGAAATCTAAAGAGGCTATTTCGAGGTATGTGCTGAAATGCAGCTTCCCCTATCCTGGCCTCCTCCACACACACCTTCTTCTATCACACAGCTGCTGGTAGTGGCAGACTTGTGGTGGACCTGGCCAGAGGCTGAGGCTTGCAGCGTGTGTGTGTGTGTGTGTGTGTGTGAGCTTCCCACACTCCCACTGATGCTGGATGCTACTTAACTGTCTGGTGCTGTCTGAGGCCCCAGCCTCAGATGCCTGACTGCTTGCTCATCCCTCACCCCTCCTCGTAAAAATTCTTCTTTACAAGGAGCTACTTTCTAATCCAGCTACTTTTCTATCAAAGGCGTCTTGTTCTGGGCTCCCTGTGGTTTGCAGTTTTTATTCTATATTCTTCTCCAGAATCCTCCTCGGTCTTAAAACGATTTTCACCCTCTCTCCTCCTCTTTTTCTTTAATCCATTTTTGCTCACAAATTAGTTTTTGCTGAGCTTTGTGTAGTGAACCTCACCTGTTTCACTGGGTTTTCTCCTAACATTTAAATACATTTTGTTCTGCCCCAACCCCAATCAAAATTAAGATAGAACCTTTCATAGTTTTCAGGAAGGCAGCATTAATACTTCTCCCCCAGTCTCCCTGTGATCCCAAAGCTCCAATATTATCACCAGCAGGCAAGCCCAGAGCTGCTGGAAGGCATACCTGCCTCTGGCTATGCCACGTCGCTGGCTGCTGGCTGGGTTTGTGCATGCTTTGAGTTTTTGAGGCTAGTGAAAGCCTGCCAGCATGTGTGAGTACTCTGAGTCGAGACACTTAACAAGGTAAAGACACTTATCATAGCCATATTCATTTCTTTATCTCCACAGACACCCCAAAAGGCTCACCACAATGGCTGCTGGCCTGGAGAAAGCCTGCCACCGGTGCATATCTAAAATTGCCAGCAATGGTAAGGTAGTTTTGGTTGTAATCATCTCATTTATCTAAGCGGCCCTGTTGCTAAGCCAGGTATATAAAGGAATGAAGATGGTACCAAGTCCCACCTGAATATTCCACTGAAGTTTCCTTTCCTAGACAATTTTGGGTGCTGATGAAGTGTGCATTGCATCCATCCGAACTCCGTCCAAAAGCAGCTGCCTGCTGCAGTATTTGAAGTACAGCAACCAGTATAAAATTTCAGACAAATACAAACATCAACATGGATCTAAATATGAACTGCAGCAGACAACCTAGGCAAAATAATGTGTTTGCCTCCTATTTGAAGTGTTACCTTACACATAGCGCAGCAGAAGCATACACAGGGAAAATCACCAGGTAAAGAGCAGCACAGCCAGCCTGGGAACCAACTCTCCCAGGAGCAATTCCTGCAAAGCAAAACTGCTGCCAGCCTGTGTGCTGGCACAGAGACATGACACTGGGGACAGAGTATTGTCAGGAACATCCCCCCTTTCACTCAATGACATTTGGGACAGGGTCTTCCCCCTCCCTGTCCCCCCCTTCCTGCTCCCTGGCCCAGTGGGCACTGCAGGCACGGGTATCCCCCCTCAGCAGCCCCTTGTTGTGGGTTGGAAGCATTGCTTATCTGGACAGAGCTCTTTCGCATGACAGCCTGGGCTTGCTCAGGTTTTAAAGCAACTGGTTGTTCCCAGCCAGGGTGGAGGACACAGAGGGCTGCAATGAGCTGACAGCTGTTGAGCAGGCTGTTTCTTTCTCTCCAAGGAGCAACGCAGCAGAAAGTTGACCTGGGCTGAGGCTGTGCAAGCTGCACAGAGGCACAGGGGAAATACACTTCAGAGGTGGGGTTTTGTAAGATCAGGAAAGCAGTGTCCTCAGCAGGAGGTTAAAATCCATGGGGTTTAAAACAGCTTACTCCTGCTGACTGCATCTCCTTTTCATTCTGAGCTGCAAGTACCTTTTGCTTTCACTTCCAGTCAGTAGCAATTCCTAATTCCACTCAAATACAAGAAGGAGCAAACCTCTTGACCACTCATCATAATTCATACTTCACCCACACTAATTGCTGCATTTGCCAGTGTAGGGTGTTACCTTGGGGTCTTCTATATTCCTGTTCTTTGTTTTGTTTGAAAGGGTCTCAAAGGTCAGAGTGAACTTTTATTAATTATTAAGCCCCTTAACTCCTTTCGGCTTTACAAGCCAGCAGAGAAAACCAGGCCAGGGGGACAGACAACTCAATCCAGGCCTCCCTGCAGAAACCTGTCACAGGTAGGGAAGGAGAGGACATTTTCTGACCCACTTTTTCATGCTCATCATTGCTCCAGGGGAAAGGAGGGCTAGAGAGTGATGGAAAACAAGGGGTGCAGAGCATGTGGCACTCTCATGAGACCTGACAAGCCCCTGGCAGTAGAATTGGGATCCAGTTGGTGCAGGATCCCACACATTCTGCAGAAAGGACATACAAGGTGGATCTGGACCCATTGGTGAATATCACAATTTAAAAAATCAAAAATGGTATTTTCTCTGATTTTTGTTCCTAGTGGTTACAAGTAAAATGTCACTGTCCCCTGGTAGTATTAAATTACCCCTGTTAGTATTAAATTACCACTGGAACTTAATGATGATAGAGAAAATAATAAATCCTTCTGAATTTTTTTGAAAGATTTGGATTAGTTCTGGTCTCACATTGTCGCAATAACTACATGAAAGAAGGACATGGACACCTCCTGAGAGCAAAGGAACAAGTGCTGGGCGGACCCCTGCTCATCTTAATTTTATATGTGTCTTATAAATCACTGTGGATTGGAGGAGACAATGAGCCTCCCCTCAATCACACTGGTCAAAGGAAATGTCCATCAAACTTCTGTGCCCAGGAGAAAGGAATGTAAATAATAAGATACCGTTACAATAACATGGCTATGTTTACAAAGAATGTGTGAGAACTAGTTACAAAAGAATGACAACATCCAGAACTGCAAAACTCAGGGCAACATCACATAGGCTCTTCTACGCCATAGATACCCTCTTGGGTACCCAAAAAGTTACCTATGACTAAAGCAACTCAGAAATCTATTCCAGAAAAGTATCTTCATGTTTTCATCATGTTTAAGTTCAAAATCAGCTCAGCTTTAGTTACGGATCAGCTAGTGCATCCAAAATTGATTTTCTGTTCATTAAAATGAAAACCCTCATGAAGTGCAGTGACAAATAATTTCACTTTTTCTCATCATCCTGTATATATTTTTCAAAGAGCGTTTCAGCACAAACCCACATTTGTACCTATGGTCTCCTGATACTCAAATAACTCCAAAGAGTCAACCCACATGTGGAGCATCTTTTCATTCTTGGTGCAGCAATTTCAGTTCAATCTTCAATTAACTGACAAAATAAAGAAGGCTAATCCTCCACCCTGGGTCTACTGCAAAGCAAACTGAATGGCTCTGACTGAATTGTTTTGAAAGTACTTCTGGAAATTAACCACAAGGGACCAAATCCAGAACCTAGACCACGGCATAACTGTAGTTTAGTAGCTACAGGCATAACATCAAATTCAGACATGACACTCTGCAATATTGTCCAACCCCCAAAGCACCTACACCTACACCTAGACATACAACTACATCTACATTTTTTCCTGCATTTACATCTACATCCTCCCTGTGATGGAACACAGCAAACAGCTGGTTGCCCTGAGCTTGGATTTGCTCCATTTTCTCACACTTCCCCTGCCTCATATGGTGGCTTTGCACTGGGACCAGAGACTCCATGGGAATGGCTGTTCCTTACACTGAATCCTCCAGCTGCTGAGTATCTAGTTTGGTCAAGGGAGTAAATCACCCAGGAATGGGATTCCTACAAATCATCCCAAAAAACTGTTCCATCAATATATCTCCTTGGTATTTATGTATCTATGGTATTTAGCCTCATGAACAGAGCAGGCTTGGGTTTTGCTCAGGTTCATCTCATGTCTCTACTCTTTGGATCACTCACAGCTCTGCTTCTGAGTGCTCAAACCTTGTTGTTATTTTCTCTCATTTGGTGTTGGCTGGCCAAGATGAATGGATTTAATTCTTTTCCTTCATGCTTTTTAGTTCAAGTCTTTTCTGGATATCCCATCTGAGATAGTGACATTTCCCTGTCACTCCAAAGCACTGAAAGCCAATATCCACAGCTACCAAAACCACGGGCAGACTCATCCCTGGTCTGTAAAACATGTGACCTTACTGGAGCTGGTTCACCACAAAGATCCATTGAGACTTTCTTCGTCACCACAACACCCTCAAAGGCTGCATTATTTCTTTTCTCCAAGTGCCTATCAATACTGCAGGGAATGCCTGCAGATACCCTAAAGGAATAAAATATGGATGAAAATACCTGTTCCCCCTCTGCTCTCCAGCCTGTTACACTGCCCATGCTGCAGTGCAGCACACTGTGACACTGCTTGCTAAGCTACCGCACTACCATCTGCATCTGCCTCAGGGCATCAGCAGGCCAGGGGCCCTGCCAGCTGACCCAAATTTCCTAACACCCAGATGGCTGGGAGTCAGTCCCCTTCAGAGCAGCATTCCCACTGGGTGTCCAAAGGGTGTACTGTGAGTTTACACACAGAGTTTTGCTCCTCAGCTTGTTCATGCAGATAAATCCTGGGGTAACTGCAGAATTTATTTGGACACTGGTAGTATCTCATTTTTAAAAAGTAAAAATATTCCTTTTTTATCCACAACCTGACAGGCTACAGAACAAATAGCACTTGGGAATGATGGTAATGTAACCAACACTTCATTTATTACTATATTTATTATCAGAGAGCTTGTCACACACTCTACTGAGCAGCTTACACTACAGCTGTATTAACATACTACTAAGAAGAGCAGGTAGGTCGAGAATTATATTCATAAATCACTGTTCATAAATCACTTCTGAAAATCCTGTGAAGAAAGAAACTTTTCTCTATCTTTGAAGTAAATAGGGACAGCCTGAGCTGATCTGAAAATTCCAAGTGCTTGGAAAGCTCATGACAGTAAAACAAAGTCTGAGGAGCCCACAGGTGAGAATTGGTGTCACATCCAATACTGCCTCCAGATCCCAAGCAAATGCCAGAGGACAACAGGCTGTGTGCCCTGAGGCCAGGCATGTCAGTGGGGATGAACAACGAGGGAGCAGCAGAGGACTGGGAGGAGAGCTGCAGTGCGGTGGCATGGCTGTAGAAGATGAAAAGGCTCAGGCATCAGAGAGAAGAGAGACCGTGACATACAGCCAAAATGTCAAGAGTGATTTCAAGAAGAGTGACTTCTGTGAGGAGATCCTGGCAGAAGTAACTCAGCTAAACTGCAGATTTGTATCAGCTGACTGTACTGCAGGGCACGAGACACAAAATCTGTGCCCACTGCTCCGATTTTTGTGACCACAGGTCTCAAGGAATGTCCAAGATATTTGGCCACTTGTTCTCCTCTTCCTCTGTTGTGATCCCAGACACAAGCTCTTCCCCTCATCCATTTCCTGGCATGTTAGGATTTCCACAGGACTTCCCCAGCAGGATTTCACCAGCAGCCCAGCAGCTGCTGCCCTGGTGGTACAGAGCAGTGGGTTCTCCTGCCTGTTGCCCTGGCACCAGCTTCATGGAGCAGTATCTTTCCGAACCATGCCTGGAAACACTTCCCTCACCGTGTTGTGTTTTTAGAGACTGCCAGCCCTTTTTTTGCTACTTGTTGCAGGAGTGGGTCCAGGGCCTTTTCTGACCAGCCTGTGATATCAGCAACATAAAAATATCACAAGCCCCACACGTGGACCTGCTTAGACAGTAGCGTCCTCTGTGCTGAGCTGTGCTACTCTGTGACAAGTAACATTTTCATGAGCAATTTGTCTTGAGACCAGAACGGGGCAGCACAGCCCTGACAAACCCAAGCAGAGTGTGTATGTGTGCGTCCCAGCTGAGCAGCATTTCTGTGAAACCCCCACACATTTAGGGGGAATCAGTCTTCAGTGCTGCTAGCGACACTCACAGTGGCTGCAGAGCCCTGCCAGTTGTGTAGGCAATGGTTGAAGAGTCTCACTTTGTTAAACATGGATCTGGAAGCCTTCCCAGATTATGCATCTGCCCCTCCAATTCCAGACCTAAGAGGCTGTAGCTGAATGGGGAGATAATGAGTAAATACATTCCCAGCGACTGCTTTGGGAGGGGAATTAATGAACAATTATCTTTTTCTCTTGAGCTCTGAGTGGTCTCTACCTCCCATTTCTCCCCTCCCAAATCAGGCTGTTGGGTAGATGTCAGGCACAAGCACACAGGGACACCTGTGTGCCCGATGCGCAGCCTCACGTGTGCAGGAGCCCTTTTCAGAGCTTTACTGCAGCGTCCCTCCCCGGGGTCAGGCTGCACAATTAACAAATGACACGATGCCTCCTCCTCCTCCCGGGCTCCTGAGCACTGCTCATGCAGCAAGGGCAGGGACGGGAGGCAGCTATGAAAGCGCAGGCAGAGGGGTGACGTCGCTCCGAGAGCTGCGCTGCGATGACAGGAATTCTGGCAACACCAGGCAGTCGGGCCAAAGCCTGCAGAGCTGAACTGCGCTCCTTTGGGCACCAGATGAATGAGCTGCCCAGCCTGTGGGCACTGTTAGCCCACAAATGATGTTGGAAGCCCAACTCAGCTACAATACCATCGCTCCTGAATATGAAAGAATAGTCTAGATAATGTAACAGCAAGAGGAGCTAGCGCAAAACGTGACTTGTAGTGGAAAGGGAGGCTCTAGGCTGAGTTGTTCTAATGAGAGGCTGTCAGTGGTTGAAAGAGCTTAGTCAAGTGTAGGACACTATTCAAGCAGACGAAGGATTTCTGTACTGTGCAGCAGTCAAGAGACAGGAGAGTATGAGCAACAACGAGAGACAGACGGAGAGACTGGCCGACAGGGAAAGGAGGAGGGGGCTGCACAAAGGGACAGAAGTGCTTTCTGCAGCTCGAAAAACCCTCAGTCGCTACCAATTCATAGAGATAACAAACATGCTACTTCAGAGAAAGATGTCTCTCCAGCGCTGAAGTGTAGGGTCCTCGTTCTCTGCGGAGAAAACACGAGCAGTGTGTGGGGGATGGTGCGTTCCCACGAAAAGTGTCTGAGAGTCAGAAAGCCTGGTGGATCTGCCCTGAATTTTGATGCTGCTCCTATGTCCCCTTTCTCAGTTTCTCCTTCTACAAAACGGAGGCAAGGATGCTGCCCTTTTTCTCTCCGGCAGCCCGAGGGCGGTGTTTTGGCAGCGCTGCCGCATTTCCCAGCGCGGCGCAGCCCGCAGGGCGCTGGCGGTGTCCCCGCTGCCCACGGCCGCGCAGGGGTGGCGGTTCCCTGGCACGGGGACCTGCGTGACACAGCCTGCCCGGGGAAGGGCTGGTCCGAAACCAACCCCGCATGCTTGCTCCAGGATTTTTTTCACAAGCCTCCAAGGAGACATCCTACTCCTTTTCTTATCCATGCTCTCGTCAGCCCCTCTGCAATCCATGCCCCCCTGCCCTTTGGCGTCCTTTGGCATCCCTTGCAGCCTGATCCATTTGTAGAAGCGCTCTGCAGGGACACTTGCCACAGAACGTCCTCATTATGTTTTATTCTCCCTGTGCAGGGCAGCGTTTCACTTTAACGTTGCCAAGTGTTCATGATTAGGCACAGGGGTGACAGCTCTTTTAAGGACAGTCTGCTCACACTGTTCTTGGGGCTATTGTCCCCTCACTTTCTGCAAAGGTAAGCAGTCATCCTCTGCAGCATCAGGCTGTGCTGGAAAATACCAGGGGTCAGATACACCAGCAACTCTCTGGGGAGTAAGTAAGCATCTCAGATCCACTCACCTGCAGGGACAGTCTGCATGCACCCCAAAGAGCATCCTGCCATGCAGCTTAAGCTCATCTATCCCAATGACAAGTCCCACTCCTTGCAGCAGGGCTGCTGCCTTGGCATGAGCCTAGCTGGATCAGGGAGCTAGACCAGCCAGAAACTATTCACATCTGTAATAAAGACGGTTTATTTCGCTATCAGTGAAAAATAAGTGGAATGGCATTAAAGCTGCTATTTGCTCAGCAAACAGATATGGCTCATCAGTTGCCATGGCTTAGCTGATGCAAAATTACTGGGTACTGCACAGTCGCCTGGCAGTGCCTCTGAAAAGATGCAGGATAAGGCAGCAGTGGCTGAATCCTTGCCCTTGCAATAAGACAAGCTGCAAGTAGTCACTGCAAAAACCGTTTGTGTTTCTCATTGCACCCTGGAATGGCAAATCATGTGCTGGTCCCATCCTTGCAAATGCTGCACCACAGAGGTGACAGTCCCACCCCATAAAGTGCACTGCATTTCTTGCCACACAGTTGTGTGGATACAGAGCATCTGTAAATAACTGGATGGAAATGCTGGTCTCTAAACTTGAACTAGTCCAAATAACACTGTCTTTCTTTTCTCCTTTGCAGCATGCTTTATATTCGGGCTCCTCACTTTCCTTGCCTTACCACTGTCCATGACTTTTATAGGTAAGTTGGTTACTAAAACGATTTGAAAATAGAAACTTCCTGGCACTGTGTGTCAGGTTAACACATCTGGTGGAAGAAAGGTGTTGGAAAACTCAGAGTTTATGACTGTTAAACCTCTGTGTTGGTACTTTAGCTTCAGACTGAATCCCAGCCCACACCTCATACTGGGGAGGAAGGAGTATTTGAATTCTGACCCTGTTTATCTTAAAAACCCCTCCAGTGTGTCTTATCTCAAAACACGGCTTTGTCTGTGGGAGGAAGCTCAGAATCTGACACATGAGAAGATTTCATTAATCAGGATCCCTCTATAATAACTACACTGCAAAAAAATCATGGAAGCATAGTGCTGGAAGGAAAAAAGAGATGCTGTAGGCTGCTATTTCCCCACCTTTTTGAAAGTCAGACCTGGTTTTTGGCTGATCTGTCTCTGTATAACCCCTCTAAGGCTGGATTTGAGTAGCATTTCAAGATCAAATATTTAAGAAAGGAAAATCCTTTGAGCTGCAGAATTTTATGCATTTTTAAACTGCATAAGGCCCTTCTTTTCTTAAGCACCACCTTTCCCTTACCATTAACACAGATTTTCTTTTTTAACTGAGCATTTTCTAACGCTTCATTGCTCCACATGGGCCTTTTACATCCTCCATATGGGTTGTGAACCCCACTTGAGAAACATCAGTAGAGACACCAGTCCACCTCTGCTTTTAGACAGGCTCGCATGCTCACGGCATCCCTGACAGATGTCTGACTTGCCCTTGCTCAAGGAAATTCCATGGCTTCCTGAGGAGCCCATTTCAACATTTTATTGCTCTCACAGACAGAATATTTTTCCCCATATCCAACCTAAATCTTCCCTATGGCAACTTAAACAGATTACAGCCTGTCCTGCCCACTGTGGTCACAAAAACAGATTGGTCACTGTCCTGCTCAAGAGATCCTTTGGACTGTTTGAAGGCTGCTATTATAGCTCTGCTCCATCTTCTCTTTTCTTTTCCCAGAGGTCTCAAAAGCCTATTTCTTTCATCCTGACCTCACAGGTCACTGTTTCTGTAGCTTTTTTTTTCCCCTGTTTTTGCTTCCCTCCTTTGGCCTCTGGCCAATGTAAGTATTTTTCCTTATTAAAAAAAAAAAGAAAGATGGAACACAGGACTCCAGCTGAGCCCAGAGGAATGAGCAGTGCAGAGTAATTAACTCCTCTGTTTAACATGCAGGATTTCGGTAAACACACCTCAAAATGAAACATAGTCTCTCTGCACCAATCCCTTTCCTCCAACTCAGTTTATGGTGCTTTGTAAGCCCAGATGGTTTTTGGCATTGCTGCTCCCTATCAGACATATCTCATTTTTTATTTACACTGAAGTTTTCCACCCCTACACTCAGTGTTCAGCTTCATCAGTTGTCATCTCGTAGATTTGAATGTTGTTTTCCAGTGTATCCAGATCACTTTGAATTCCAAGTCCTCAAGAGCCCTTGTCCTAGAGAAGCTGTTCACCTTCTGCCTCGTTATTCGTGAAACATGGTGCAAATGATCTCTACAGGCAGATGCCGTGGGCATCCCACCTAGACTTGGACTGTGTGCATCTGCAGCCAGGCTGAGCACCACGTCCCTGCAGGCCCTTAAGAGAAAAGGATGTTCCTGACGGTGGAAGTCCCACACCCTCTCTTAGGTGGGTCTTCAGGTGAGGTGACTTTTAAGGCAGTCAGAGCACCTCACCCATTGGCATGGATAGTTGGCCAAACCCACAAAAAAGGTGTTCAGCTAAAGGCTGGTGCAGTTCCCTTTATCTGGCGCATTTCAAGTACCATTGATGATTACTGTGAGATTCCGATTAGGATGTCCTGATTAGGAATTAGGGAGTTCTAATGAGGAATTAAGGAGCAATTAGGAAGCAGGAAAATGGACTGAACTGTTACATCTCAACACTTCAACTCTTATACTTATCCATGACTTAAGATTGCTATTTATCCCTTAAGAAGATTCTAGCTTTAGCTTTTCCCCAGGCTGAGTATGCCTGAGCTGTGAAATAGGGACGGGAAGGTATAATTCAAAATGTGGCACAGCTTCCATACATATTGACATCCAGCCTTCTGGAAATGAATCCAGGGCTGGAATCTGGCCACGTAGAAATATCATTTCTCAGAAGTGTTTCATAATATCTTTAAGATCAGTGAGAAGTGGACAGTGTATGGTAAGATATTAGCCTGGAGCTCTGGGTATCTCCAGCATCAGATACAGAACCCTTTTTTCCCCCACAACTTACTGAAATTAAGAGATAATGTCACTGTAATATACTGTTGTCAGAGGATATTGGTTTCAGGCAGCTACATATCAGCAAAGGCACTTTTAGGAAAATGAAATGTGAAGAAAAATGCAGATATTTATTATCCAAGCAAAAGTCTATGATTTTCTGATAGTATTCTCTTACCGCGATCTCAGAAAAAAACTTGCTGGTGTGACTCCAGTCATCTTGGCTCTTGCTTCCTCTAGAGGAAAACTGTGAGATACTTGTTAAAACTCAGAGATGAATAACTGGCAGCCTTGGTAATAATTGCACACTAATATTATACACTCTTACAATCCAATAATGCTGTAAATCACAGTAGAATTCAAGATATATGGAAAGGACTCAGCATATTTTTCAAGCTGCAGACTTGTGACATCATTTAAGCCATAGATTGTTTAGCAGCTTTTTACTTTTACTGGCAGAGATGATCGATGATCCCTTTTTTTCCACCAGAGACTCCAAATATATAGAGGTGGGATTTTTTTTTTTTTGTTTTTTTTTTTAGTTTCCAGGACAGTGAAGGATTACTCCCAATAACACATTCTTGTATGCTGTCCAGAATACCTTTACATACAGAATTCCCCAAGGGTAGCTAAATCACATTTGAAAGCTGATGACATCGTTTTCTCAATAAGCAGCCTAAATTTCCCCCTGTTCAAATTTAACCCAGTACTACGCATCACACTCATAGCTACACCAAATGATTCCTCCACTCTCAGGTGCTCCAGAGAGTTGTCTGTTCTCACACTCTGTACTTTTATGTGGGAACCAGTCTTGTGCTTAAGTAGTTGTTGTTTAACACAACCTTTCCTTGCATTTCAGTCCTTTGGCCAGTTCTCTGATTTGCTGATATGCTTTCTGATAAAATGGTGCCCAAAAGCAATTACTTTGAGATTAATTCTTTGAAGCACCTAGATCCAAGTGTAAAGCCCACAGTCAGAGCTTGACTGAGGTCTGTGCTAAATGATGACAGCTGCAGTCATCCACTAGCAACACTTGAAAATGGCCTGGCATGTTGTGTCCTCTGCCTCCCTTTAGAAGAAAAGTCGGGGAGTGGGCACCAAACACTGGATCAGCCTTGCTATACAGCAGCCCTCCTTTGCTGTGAGGTGCACTTCAGTCATTTTCAGCTGAGAAGACCAAAGTAGCTAAAATGAAGCCAATTCTGTACTGACTTTCATTCATCCTAACCCCTCATCTCATGGATAACCCTGAGTCACAAGGACACTTGACTAGGAGTGCTCCATTATGGGCCATGCCAGAGCACTGCCCCAAATGGTGTCCTTAGAGAAGCTCATTTCCTGTTTGCTCACAAGTGCTCTTTCCACTTGCTGGACTCTGTGTCCTCGGTCACACTGCAATATTGTTCTGTGGCAGCCAAGAGGTAAAACGTGCAAGGACCGCTGCTTTCCCAAGCCTCCCATCTCTGTTTTTTTGTTGTTTGTTTTTCCTTTGCACTCTGTGCAGGCTCTGTCTGATCTTACAAAGGTTTTTGGTTTATTCATTTGGACTCGTGCTGGTCTGCAGTGTGGTCAGGCTCAATGGCTCTTCACTCTGAGCCACAGATCACCCTGGCTTGCAGGGAGCACTGCACTAGAAGCAGAGCTCTGATCTCACCTGGTCTATACATCCCATCTCTAGCAGCCAAAGGAAAGCATATCTGGTGTTTATGGGAAAGAAGAACTAGCACTGATGCTTTCCTACTAGTTTTGGTATTCCCAGATAAATCAAACACACACTGTGTGAGAACTGATTGGCACATTCACTGATTTCACCGTAACAAATACCAGCGCCCATCTGTCATTGTAGGTCCACATTTCCTATTCACACCTTGGGGTGTATTTTTAAAGTTACTACTGTATTACCCGCTTTGACCTACTCTTTTCCTGTCATATCTGTCTGCAATATTCTCCCAAAACCTACAGAGAGACACTGTCTGTCATTTAAATCCTTCCCAAGACTGACTGCTGTCATGTTATATATATGAAAGGACTCTATAATAGATTTGTCTGGGAAAGAGAATCATAGCTCCCATGATAAAAAAAAAAGAGAAAGGCTTTTTTTTTTTTCCTCTCAAATTAAAATCTCAGTAACACACTGGAAATAGAAATTGCCTAGGTTCCTAAACTGAAATATATTCCCAGTGATCCCTGGCCAGCTGCCTTTGTGGCAGGCTATTAGAGGACCAAGGACTCTGAAAACCCTGGCAGCAGCCTTCTGAAAATTATATAATTTGTGACAATTTCCCTGATGCCCACCCCTGTAAAGTTGGGAGTCTGAGCCGGTCTCAGTGTTACATAGTGGCAAAATGGACAAAAAATTACAGCTTTGTAATAGGACAAAAAGGGAGAGAGTCCGAATTCATCCAAGTCCAGTCGTTTTCAATGATGAGAAGGCTGGTAATAAATACTTAGTATAGAAGAGTCCACTGCACACAGGGGATCACAAAACTGTGGATCACAAAACAGTGCCCCGTGTCCTCTGGCTAAAGTCAGCCCTGTAGCAAGCAACCACAATCCAGAACAGCTGTATTATGCTATGCAAGGAGTGCAGGAGAGGTTCAGGACATCAGCCACGTTCTGGACCAGCAATAGCAGTGGATTTGGTGCGCAAATTGACAAGCTGACAAGGATTACAGCTATAGAAAAGAGAAGGGAAAAAAAAACCAAACAAAACCCACAAACCTAAACCCACTGGTACTTCTTTCCTGATTCCTTCTACTCAGTGTAGTTCTGAAAATAGAGGCAAGACGTTCCACCTGAGAGATGTTTAGCACTAAGACCAACACATTCCTTTCAGTATCCTGCATCTAGATAACCCCAAGTATTCAGAGAAATGTCAAAATATCTCATGGAAAATTATTTATACAGCAAGAACAAAAGAGAAAATCCTTTCTACCCTCTGCAACTGATCAGTCAAAGCCCTGAAACATGGGATCAATAACAATAAAATTACAGTGTAATGAGCTGTTTCAAATTTCTAAAGATGCCACTGGGTAAGAGACTTGAGGGAGGGGGATTCATCCCAGCTAACTTATAAGTATCTACAGCTGGCTATCTAGATTCCTTGTATAGCCACAGAGAGACAGAGGCACTCTCAGGGCCCAACTTACCTGACCCATTTCAAATGCCTATCTTAGGATAAATGAATTGAATTTTACAAGTATCTATTTCTCTCCATCTATTGACTACAGAGTCTAGAAAACTAGTTCACATATGGATGCCTGCATTGCAGACATCTATATTTGGACAGATGAGTTTCACTGCCACGGACCTGTATCACAAGCTTCAGTCTCCTCTGCCAGCAGCATCCTTACACAGACATACACTCTCTTCCCTAAAACTTACCCAGCTTTCCCTTTCTTGCAGTAGATTTGAGGGTTGCCAGGATCCCTGGCTCCATAACAACCAATGCTGTTATCCTCCAGCAACCCAAACAGCTTGGAAACTTGAGTTTCTACAGTTCCCTATCAGCTGCCTGGAAAGCTAAAATGGTTCCAGGTGCTCCCATGGGCACTGGCTCCCAAGCTTTGAGGCATCTGACTCAGGGATATGCCACACTCATGGGAGCTAATGACCAAGAAAATCCTGGGAGAAGCTTATCAGAATTTCTTCTTTTCATAGTTTTGATTTTCAGTGAATTTTCTACTGCTAATGAAAATTTCCTGTCCAGCTCAGTCAATGGTTCATTTAACAAAGAGCAGTGGCTGAAGCTAATGACCTCTATATATGGTTCCAATCAGTAATGCCAGTACAATAGTAATGCTGTTGTTGTCTCTGCTCTCTCTCTTCCTTTTCCTGCCTTTTGCTTGTTCATGGCCCTCACTCCTGTAGTGGGAGGTGCAACACACCTTTAATTCAGCTCCCATTTCAAGAGACACTGGATGTAACTCTTGGGTGTAAGGACTACATTTCATTTACAGCATCTAGAGTTTTCACTGTACAGCTTGTTGAACTATCTGGTACTCGAGATAACACGCATTCATTTTTGCTGTTCAGGAATGAAGTTTTTGGAAGATTGCCCTGTTCAGCCACTAATTCCCTTATATCTGTTGGTGGGTGGCGTGATTGGCAGCTTAAAGGTAATGTGCCTTCTGTGTGTGAAAAACATTTTGTGTGACTAGACTATGGCTTGCTAGTTAAGACATAATGATAGCTCCAGACATCCACATGCATGCAGTACTGGAGAGCTACCGGGATTGGACTGTGCTTGTTCCAGCACCGAAAGCACCTGTCAGTCAAGTGAGTTGCAAATGAGTTCAGCGTTGTCCCACACATTGTGATGTGACTTTCTCCTACATCACAACATCTGTGTTACCATCCTTACCGAGGGAAATGACTATTTAACATGGATGCCATGGTAAATGGGGTCCTTTTTCCACAAACAGTCCTCTAAGCATGCCAAATCCTTTTCCTTCATTTCCACACACACACAGACAGAACAAAAAGTTAAGTTACTCTCCTTGCTTTGGGAATGCTATAAAACTACAGGTGTTTGTACATAGTCCTTCACAAGCTCAATTTACTCCCACTTGACCTGGCCAGAAGTAATGACTGCAGCAGAATTGCTTCCTTCCAGAGTAAATATATCCCTGCACCACAGCAGGGCTTATCAATCTAGGTGCAGCATTTTCAAACCACAGCTACCTGTCTCCTAGTGGACTGTGCTCACTTTTATCTTTGCTGAGCCAGAGTCTTGTTCCTTGACAAGTAGGGACACCCTCATACATGATACATCCTGGTCACTACAAAGCTTAGCTCTGCATTGACCCTAGAGTAAAGGATCACTCAGTTCTGACTGTCCCTTTGCAGACGGTGTTAAGTGGCTGCTAGGGAGCATGAAGAGCCTTGTCACAACATTTCTAGCCTCATTTCTTTGCCAGGACCGAAAGAAAGGGGAAAGAATATTCCTCTGAAGGTCTCTGCATCCACTGCACTCTTTCACAGTGGTAACCAAACCAAACCAAGCCACAGTACATCACTGGGATATGAATCATCCCCTCTGAGGACCTTTGGTCAGTAAATAAGTAAATGGAGAAAAAAAGAAAGTGTTTAATCTTGTTACAAGGAATTTGCTATGTTGTGAGTTCTGCTGGCAAATGCTTAGTCATTTGATCACACCAGTGGACTTATCTGTATAATCAAAGGTTCATTTAATAATAGTTTAGAAAAGATTAGAGCAGAACTGAATGGAAATTTTGATGCTAGTGGATTGAAGCCTTCATAAGAATTGTTGAGTGGTACTCAGCTATTTCTGGTTAAAGTCAGTTTTTCTCACCATCAATAAGGTGGTAAATGGATCAGTTAATATTCACGCTGATGTCAAAGAATGGTATGAATGTTACTTCAGCTGACAGCAGGGCTGCTTATTTTGCAGTCTGGCAATGCACTTGGTCAGAACCTGATTAGCCTCACTCACATGTCATCTCACAGTGCTTGGTCTGTAGCCAAATTCAGGTCTCTAGCCTGCCTCAACTCTGCCCTTTGTTACGTTCCTTGGACTGCACTGACCTCACTGAGCAGTGCATTCACTTGACCTCTGACAGTTAAAGGGTCAGAGAATGGGTACACGATGAAGTCAGAATGGATGCTGTCCTTTGATGGACATCATTTAATGGCAAGTCATTCTAGCCCAGATTTGTGCAGTCTGCTGGCTCCTCATCTATATCTTTACCACTTCTAGTCTTTTAAAAAGCAATGGTAACACACAACTGTTCACTGAGTCAACTGAACCATTCTACAGCACGCAGAGACCCCTGTTGAATTCATGTCATGCTGCTCTATAAATGTATATTCAGCAGCTAGTAACAATGTGAGCAACTGCCAGCAATTTCTTCAATCATAGCTTGGCAAGGCAAGAATTAAATGCACTTTCCGTGCACTACCCAGGTGCAGTTGAGATCCATAAATCTACCTGGGAGGTTTCTCTGACTGCCTCAAAACCAATATTCATCTACTATTTAACCCATTCCCATTGCTGAGCTTGATGAAACGTGAGTACAGGCAGCTGCTATGTGCTGACCTCAAAGCTAATGAACTGCACCCACCTTCAGGTCAAGCCACAGGTACCCCCATGCAGAAACCTCAGATCCACTGGCCAGGTTTATCCCTCCTGTGTCTCATGAGTCTGCGTAAAATAAATGGTCACCTGAGAAGAAGATGGTTTGAGCAAATCTGTCAGTTTGAGTGCTCAGCTGGATGTGAGATATCCAGTGGAAACATCATTTTTTTGCCTATGTTAGTGCAAGGAGTTTAGTCTGTGTTTTTCACAAACTGGTACCAACATCTGGGCTAGAAAAACAGTTGGGTTTTGTGAACAAATATTTAATCATTTATATATAATCAAACAGTTTTACAGGGAAGAGTAAGAGAAAATTCTGGATTCTGTTGCTAAGCCTTGCCTCTTGAAAATGGGGCACATGGACCAAAATCTGAACTGGACAGCACATACACCCAAAGAGGGTTACTTTGGCCAGTGTTCTGGAGAAGGGAGAGTGTAAAATGAGAGGTGCTCTTCTCTTTCATTTCAAGCAGGAAAATGAGCACAAAATATAACTCTGTGACAGGGAACATGGCTGAGAACTCCAGTCAGTCTACCTGTGTTCTTTGTATTGCCAAGACTAAATGAGAAATCTAAGCATTGCTGATGAACTCTACTGTATTTCCTTGTATACCAGACCTTCCTAACCACCCAGCATCATAGCATGTCACCTGTTTCTCTGCTAGTTCTGACTGAAGGCAGGAATGGAATAATTTGAGAAAATGACACTTAATTGAAGAAAACTCGACAACAGTACATTGCAAGCATCTGAAGAAATATATCTGAGGTTTAAGTCATAGACTAGATGCTTCATAATTTTATATAAGCTGATTCAACTTTATAACAATGGAAAAACAGAGTTAGGAGAGACAAATCTACCCACTACAAGGCAGGAACTACACTACTTAAGTCATTTAGCAGTTACTCTAATCTGTTCTTAAAAGTCTTCAGTGTGGGAGCTGCTGCCATCTCCCCACACAATCTGTTCTCACACCTTTCCAGTGGCAATTTTTTTCCAATGTCTGGCCTCACTGGTGAATAAACTGTAAAGAAAAAATGCATTATTGTCCAGCAGTTTGTGGCTCCTTAGCTTTCCCTTACATGATTTTTCCACACCCAATTTTATTTGGCCCAAAGACTGGCAGTGGCCAGAAGGTGTTCAGACTCTGTCCAGCCAATTTACTTATTCCCTTTTCTCCCCCAATGCCTCCAGGTGACTCTCCTGCTGTACGACTCAACCAGGATGAGGCAGCTGCTTTCCAAGTCTGTTGTGATTGATGATGATGATGACGACGAATATCCTTGGAGGCAGAATGCTCACAAGTACTACATCCATCTAACCCTCAGTCTTTTCCTCTTTCTCTGGTTCATCCTCGGGAACTACTGGGTTTTTTCTGTGTACCTGCCAAATTTCATCCCGCCTTTTCATCAGCCTCAGGATTACTGTGACAAAACCCTGTACATTTTTGCTGTTGGTGTTCTCATTATTAGCCATACTGTTTTGTTTCTCCTTATCTTTTGTAGCTGCTGCATGTACTGTTTTTCCAGGCAAAGATTCTCTTCTGAGGAAGACTAAATGCCACATAAATAAATCCCCAGATGTTTGGGAAAGCATGTACAACAAAGAACAGGCAATAATTCACCCTTGTGTACATCTTTGTTGTACTGTATGTGTATGATAGCAGTCAACTTCAAGAGAAAATTATAAAATACGATGCCATCTGGAAATAGCTGTGCTGGAATACAGCATAGTCTATGTAAAAATGCTGCTGCAGGTGCCAGGGTGTATTCCTGCTAGCTTTTACATCACTTTTTAAACTCTGGATGTTTTATCTGGAGCAGGCTCTTGCAGATGGCAAATTCCTCTAAAACCAGGTGCCCCTTATGTTGTATATAGCACAGTACATCTTTGCCTATAAAAGTAGCCATGTTGTCTTCTTCACTGGGATCTGAACATCTCCACAGTCTTGCTGAGGTTTGTTACTGTCCCTGCATTACAGATGAGAGAGCTGAGACAAGGAGACAAAGGGTTGTATTCAGGTCACTTTGCATGGTGCATGGACTCTGACAGTACTTTAGATGCTCAGCTATTCAGGCCACTGTGTCAGACTAGCCAGAAAGTATTTGTGATAGCAATATGGGCATGTATAAAAGGCAGCCTGAATATGGCCCTCAGGTCTCTTCTGAACCTAGATTAGAAAGCATCTGTATCTAACTTTGTGGCTAAAACAGGCACTATGAATATAACCATATATATCAAATATATCCAAACTGAGCCAAGGCTGCTTTGCAGGTCTGTGGCAGGACAAGGAACTGAACTACTGAGTGTCAGATTGGTGCTTCAACCAGGGCTCAGCATTCCCTAGTCAGGGAGACTCTTCCTTCACTTTTTCCATAGCAGTAATCTGTCAGTACCCCGCTAACACAAAGATGACTGCCAAAGCATTGTGATCAAGTTCATAGAAAAACTGATGATGCTATGTTGGTATTTTAAATACAAAACACAACAATAAGACATGGGCAGGGATGTGAGAATTCCAGGCAGATGCATTCACTACAGAAGTTCTCTGGTTGTGGTGTGAGTGTACGTTTGATTTGTTCATCTTAGTGCTGTACATATGGAAATCTATACTCAATGGACAGATGTAATGCCAATAGTTTTTCAGTCAACAGCAGCATCAGCTTTAAAAGCACCAGCATGCCCAGAGACAATTGTTTTGTGACATGTAATGGAACAAGCCCAGAACTGGTTCTGGTAGGTTGTTTTTTCATGTGTTGATGAATGCAATGTAAAAGTGCTGTTTCTGCTTTTGCTTTTATGCATTTCTGTTAATTTGATCAAAATGGAGGGGCTTGCCTCTACATGAGCATGAGGGTGGCCCCAGGCACAGAAAAAGGATGTGTGTTTTGTTTACTTGTTCTGATAAAACCCACACATATGAAACCTGTGTTTTACAGAAACCTAAAGGGTTATACAATGCCTGTGAAAGGGTGAGATCTGTAAAAGAGCTCAACAGTATGTCACAGCTGAACAGGGTGTGCTCAACCATCCTTCCTGGGACTCAGGCTGAAGCAGTGTAACATTTGTAGGAAACACTTGTCTTCAGCCATGAACATTTATCTCACAGGCTATTGTATAGATAACTAAGGCTGCATTTGGTCCACAAAGATTTTATATCAGGCCCTGGATTTAAGAATTGTTTATTTCCAGAAATAATCCTAGAAAGAAGGTAGGATAGAGGTGAAGTAATCTGACATGAGCACAGCATTGGTATAGCATCTCCCTGCTCTGCAGCATCTGTGATCTCAGGAGAAATCACAGTCAAGCTGCCCCTGTTCAGAAAACACTGGAACAGGTATTACTAACACTTCTGGCTGACTTAGGCCATGCACAGTTATATGTAGGGAGATATGATCAATAGAAATATTTCCTTTTATTTGTGGGCCTCAGATTGGATCTGGGAGAAATCACTGGCTCTGTTTCCCAAAGAGCTGCTCTACCACACTCTCTCCACTGCCTCTCTAATGGTACCTCACTTTTCTGAAACAACTGCTGCCAATGGTGAAATCCTACAATTCCTCTTTCCCACTTCAAACACTTCAAAGGCTCAGCACTTGGATTCCTGGATTTCAGGGTTCAGTTCTGAACTGATCGTGAAGCGATTTTACCTTCAGTGGAGAGCATCTTTCATTTGTTAAGGACTGAAGAGTTTAAGAAATTGCCTATCAGCAGGCACAACTCCATCAGTCGCTCAAACGCAACTCCATCAGGCACTCAAAGTGGCAAAAGCAGCTGTTTATCACTATATCAGAACTTTACCCAGAAGCTTGAAACAGGATGAGACCAGAAAATAGTACTCAGTTAATGATGCAAATGAAATTTAATAAGAAAGTAGCACCACACAGAGACTTCCACTACAAACTTCCCTGTTCTTGCAAAATGCTGACAGAATCATTCTTAATCACCAAGAATTAAGGGCTAATACTCCTAATTTAAGTCTGAATTGATTCAAGTGACCTCGCACCAAGTGATTATGAGCTCCTATCGGAGCAAGTAGGAGGCTGTTTTATTTCAGCCCTGAGAAGAGACATAAACTACATGGCATTGCCTTGTGTTTGCTGTGTGCCTTTGTGAGCATGGTCACAGCAGCTCAGCAGATGTGCAATGCTCTGCCAAACTTCAACCACACGATGGTAAACCTGAGGCCTATGTCTCATTCATGGGAGGCTAAGGCTGACTGATTCACTACAGTCTGACATGGGGGACTAATTCTTTAGATAAGAGAACCCAGGGCATTCACCGATGCCTTGGAAAAATGCTATCCAGTCACTGTGCTGGTGTTCAGTACCTGGTTGGTATAAACACAAAATTACAGAGGAGATATTAATGAGGCAAAAGACATTCATAAAATATTTTGAAGTTATACGAAGTAAACAAAAAACTTTGTTAGGACCAAGGGAGAAAAATTCTGCACTAATAGTGTTTACCCTTACCTTGTGAATATCAACAAGCTATGGCACATACAAGTGAGAGCATCAACACCTCCAAAACCCTTGGAGCCATCAATTCCAAGCCCAGAGGGATCCAAGCATGCCTTCTGCACTTACACTGCTAAGGCCTCCTTCAGCACTGGAGTGGTGCAGGTGTGGAGCAGGGACACCTGGTTTTGGGCATGTGGTTAGATACACCTGAGTTACAGAGACTTACCAAGTTACTCTTCTGACCCACCATTAGCTGCAGTTTCTCTCAAGTTGCCCCAGTGGCAAAATAAAGCACTCAAACTAAGTGAAAGTAGTTTAATTGAAGGTACTTTTTCTCACTTTGGGGCAAGCCAGGAACACGTGCATGGGCCACAGCACCTTAACTTGCAAGCAGCAACTTTCAAACTGCACAAACTGTTGCTGTCCCAGACTTGTGCTCAGGCCCTGGAGTAGTAGGCACAGCTTCTCAACAAACAGCTGTGGGGGAATCAAGTCATTACAGCCCAAAGTTAAGTGGCTGAAAATACAGCCTACACCTTAAAATGTTTAATTTAAGTTTTGCCACTAGACTAAAATGACAAACTAAAAGGTTCATTTTTTTCACAGTAATATAAATTCCTTCTGAAAATTGAACAAAATACACCCTTGAGCTAATTATTATGAACTCAGAATGTTGACTACAATGCAGAAAACCAGCTGTAACTGTTTCACTTAAATCATCTCCCGTTTTTGATAAGGAAAGGTCTGTTGCCAGTATTTAAAGGAAAAAAATTACATTATTCAATGGATTAGAAGACTGCTCACTGCTAGTTGTGAGTACTACAGAAATCTAATAATATAAAGACCCAAGGACAATCTGTATGCACACACTGACTCTATACATAAGTGCAATGACAACATCCATGAAATAAGTCACACTTATTACAGTTTATTCCCCACAGTACATTTGTCCTCCCACTACTCCACCTTCTTTAGCAATGGGCATAAGATTCCAAAGCTCTAGAGAGCAGCTTTTCACAGCTATTTTAGAAGCAGCAGACAGACAAGCAGTGTTTTGTTCCTTCATTCCAAATGTTGAACACAGACAGCTCCTACCTGCTGGCCCAAAGATGAGACAAAAGAAGAGCATCAGAGGTATCACAGACCTCATCTCAGGAGTGGAAACCTGAATGCTGTGCTGTCAGAGAAGATGATCTCTCTTACGCAGCTTTATGAGGCCCCAAAGCATCAGACTTTAAAACTATAAGGTGACTGTGCAGAAAAAAATGAAGAAGCAGAAGCTATTCTAGGTTATGCCAAGAGCTGTTTTGAATGTCCCAGAGCCTAAAATATTAACAGTTGGTGTAAAAAATCCTAAATGACTTCACTTTACAGGAAAAGGGCTACAAAGATTAAACTGGTGATAACTCATATATATTGCACAACATTCTAAACCAGACCAGTTTCTGTAAGTTATCTTGAACCTTATCTCAGATATTTAATCTTCTCTAAATTGTAGTTGATAGGTACTTGGCATCACAATGAGGACCCACGTATATTCTACATATAATACAGAAAGGATTGTTACATCAGGACTGCAATTCAAAACTGTTGCTTCTTGGCACAGGTTTCTTTGGGTTCCTCTTCACTACTGGAGTAGATGGAAGTCCCACCACATGTGTTAGCCATAGGAGGAAACAGAAAACATTTCTAGAAAGTAGAGTATTTGAGGGAAAATAAAAAAGGCTGACAAGTGCCATCTGATATTGCACAGTACAAGAAAACTGCTGAAAAGAACAATGTCATATTGCAAGGTTTCTGAACAAATTGTATGAAATCTGAGAAATCATGTATGTGTTTGTAACACTGAATTTCTACCAAATGTCTCATTTGAATAAAAATGAGTATAAGTGCACAAGCCTATGTGACTGCAGCCTAAAAATTAAGGTACTTTACATTTACCAGTCATGCTAATTATAATCAACCCTGCTGCAATTTCACTGAGATGAATAGTTATATCAGAGGCTGATTTCGCCCACAGATTTGAATCTCAGCCATACTGACTCTTCTGTATGATTAGTAATACTCAAGCAAAGGAAGAATTCGTGATACCCTTCCCCATGGTGCAGCACAGCAGCTCAAGTGTGAGAGATACAAACCATGGGCCTGTAGTTCAACACACATGAAAGCTTTCTTTTCAAAAGCTTCTCTTAATGCCTAGGTGAGTTAGGTACCTGCATATTGAAGGGAGCCTACAAGAAATCTGGAGAGGGACTTTTTACAAGGGCATGTAGTGACAGGACAAGGAGGAATGGCTTTAAACTGAAAGAGAGCAGGTTTAGATTAGATATAAGGGGAAAAATCCTTGCTATAAGGGTAGTGAAGCACTGGAACAGGTTGCCTAGAGAAGTTGTGGGTGCCCAATCCCTGGAAGTGTTTAAGAGCAGGTTGCATGGGGTTCTGAGCAACTTGGTCTAGTGAAAGGTGTCCCTGCCCACACCAGGTGGGGTTGGAACTATATGATCTTTCAGGTCCCTTTCAACCCAGGCCTATCTATTATATCTTATGGATTTGATTCTCAGTCCTTTGGAAAAAAAATTTGCCTTTCAGTACCAATATGAAAGGAGTACCCAGGGTACAAACAGTGGAGAACAAAAATCCCCTACACGCTCCTATTCAGAAGCTGCTATAGACAACACCTTTCCATTGTCATTGTTTACTTTTGCTCTTCGTATTGCTATTCTACTTCTGCATGGATTTCACAATACTAGTTCATAAATACTATTTATTTTCAGAACATATCAGAAAAAGAGCTGCTTCGGTATTTTTACTGGACTGTATAAAAAAAATCTTGTTCAACAGGTGAAATAAGAATTTTAGTAAACTGCTCTGGTGCTTATTTGCATGGGAAGGTTTGGCTCCATGCCTTTACGTAAGTCTCACTTATCTCTGTAGGTTCTGTTTCAACAGCATGTGGACTACCTGAAGACACAAAACTTCAGTCTATTCCGTTGGTATTTGAACACAACATACAGCAACCATGTAAGGAGGTGTGTCTGTTGCCCTGCTTGTAGATACATCTTGGAGGATACATGCTACTAGATAACATCTTCAATTTGGTAATGAGTGGGCTACAATAATCAGTGCTAATGAGCAGCAAGATCTGCAGAAGAATAAGAAAAGTCAGACAAGAGACTGAAGTGTAGCAGAACTTGCCTGAGTCAATAAGCCTGTGAGCATTCCTGTCCAACAGCTGGTAGTAAGAACAGTAAGATCCAGTAGAAGAGCAGTAAGAAGAAAAACAGGTAGCTGAAAAAAATATGAGTATGGATAACTGCATTACTGTCACAGCCTAGCAACAAACGTATGCATTCAAGTATGTTGCCTACTGTAATGGCATGAAGAATTTTTCAATCATGGGAATCACAAAATTAACTTTTGCTGACTAAAAACATTGTTTTCTGGGATGCATATCAAATATAAAGCTCTATTATTTTAAAAACAATTATATACACTTGAGCTTGCATAAGCCATTTGATACATAGGAGATTAATTAGGCTAGCAGTAGGTTTAGCTGCTGCTCCCAGCCAATTCTTTTCACTTTGGGAGGACACTCAGCAGCCCCTCTCCTTGCCAAGGCCTGCCTGACCCTGAGAAGCCCCTCTCAGAGACCAGAGCCCTTGGCAGTTGATAAAGCAAACCTATGCTTCTGATAAGGTATAGCATAAGATTCTTTTTACTGGACCCTGAGCAAGAAGGAATGGTTGAGCTGATGACATACTGCTGCATTTGTTTCTCAATAATAAAAGGTTATGTGGTCTGGGTAAAGCCCAGCTCTTCACTGGAAACAACACTGCTGGTGACAGCAGCTGGCAAATTTGGTGATGACTTGGTTACACAACAAAGAAAACACCCTACTGTTCACAAAAATGCTACACAGAACACGCATTCAGCATGAGGGTTTTTGCTTGTTTCACCCTGCTACTATCATAAGTACTATCATACATGACCCTGAGACCTCAGGGACTGGATGTTCCTCTTCAACCACTCACCAAATCTCTGCTTCATCCAGACAGCAGAACAAGTTTCAACTGCCTCTCCCCAGGCTGCTGACAGCTCTTAATTGCTGTTACACTGGGGTAGTGTTTCTAAAGCAGACTTTTCAAGTGTTCTTCATCCAGAGCTGAGGCCAGCATGGCAAAAACAGAGTTGGGAGCAGCTCCCACAGCAGTGGCTTGCACACAGTTGCCACTTCCTTTGGAAACCGGGCCCCAATTTTACATGCTGAGCTCTCCTGCAAATCTGGCCCTTAAAGGCTGTGCCTGTTCCCACTGCAATCAGTGGCAACTGAATCAGTTCTGATTGATTTAATGGGGGCAGACACAGAGACTTAATTAGAAAATTAGTAACTGCATGGAAAGGAGAGAATGCACAACAGCCTGCCAGATCTCTGGAAAGAAGCAAGCAAAGGAGCCAGTTGTCCTTAAGACTCAGATTTTAGCCTCTCACCAAAGAAAAAAGGATAATAAAAGAGATTGGCAGAATGGCTTTGAAGCTGCTTTAAACATCTTGTATAATATATAATTGCTTTTCAGCTCTTGAGTACTCTACTTTTAGATCTGTCCCCTGGGAAGAAAATATGAAACATGTTGAAATGCACAGCCCTTAAGAACAATCGGCATTTTCAACTTGCTTTGGAAAGTGTTGGGAGTAATTAAAACTTTGCTTAAAAGTCCTCACTATTTGACAGGTACAAAGATGGATCAAGTCTAAGGTGTGTTTTTCATGTTAGTCCAGCTGAGTGCCAGAAAGGTACTTTTCACCAGCTCTTGTGTTTTAAGAAAATTGAGATTCTCAATTCATTACTTCATGAAAAATCCTAATGTCTAGTGGTTCACAGCCACAACACTCCAGAATTTTTATGTGCTTTGAGGAGTACCTGCATTCATGGAGGGCCTGCATAACAGGTTTGGGGGCTATTTCCATACCTGTAAATGCATCTACCAGAATGCAGGATCACCTGCAAAGCCAAGCTGTGCTGTGTTAACCCTGGTGTAGCCTCATCCATGCTGTTTGAGAACAAATTATTCTTTCAGCAAACTATTCCCCTGGTGATATTTGGAGCTTGTTTTGGACAGAAGTGTCTGCTTAATACCTATTGGGAGCCTGGGCATCAACAATCATTTGCCTAGTATTGACAGTAAGAGGATCAGGACCTGGGAATATGCTATAGAGTATTTGACAGCATAGATAAAGGGGAAGAATTAACCTGGGTATGTTTTATCAGGGCTAAACACTGGGCTTTGTTTATTAGCCTGGATGAAGCCATTTCGTTCTGTACTCACATGAGGAAAACATTAGCAGCTAAAGAGGCTCTGTCTCTCTTGCTCCCCTCCCCTGCCACTTCCAGTCAGGAAGCCAAAACCCACATATATATCAGTTGCTGGCTGTGATAGGTACCTCAGATGCAGGGCTGCCAATCCATGAGAAGAATTCTCTATCCAAAAAAAAAATCCCTCATGTTCAGAGCAGTGTCCTGTTGGAGTTAATTGCTAAGCTAGTAGCAATCATGAAAGAACGCAGGAGCTGTAACTTTCTGAATTTCTAAAGCTCCAGAATGGATTCTAATTCAGCTAACAAGATGTATCAACCTAGAATTCAGCACAAAAAGCAACATATGCAGTCAAAACTTTTGAAGTGGGCAGAAATTTTGCCTATGAGAATACCAAGAGGCAAAAGTATATTTTGCCTTTCTTCTGCACACAGCCCTCATCACTGTGATGGCTGGGCTAGCAGAGAGCACTTACACAATCTCTACAGTCTCCTGCCTCTGGAACAACAGTACAAAAGCAAAACACCACAGGGGATGAAATGAGACAGCAGAAACATCTAGGTGGTGTTAGGACAGTGTGCAACAGCTCGCTTCTGATGTGAAGGTTGGACTTCATGATCTTGGAGGACTTTTCCAGCCTTGATGATTGATTCTGTGAAGCTGTTCAGAC
Source organism: Climacteris rufus (assembly GCA_013398175.1). NCBI lineage: Eukaryota > Metazoa > Chordata > Aves > Passeriformes > Climacteridae > Climacteris > Climacteris rufus. The sequence continues at coordinate 320,788 of VZRZ01004218.1, forward strand.
AGACTGCTGAGACAGTTCCTTTCTGGATGCAAGCTTCAGCCCTCAGTACAAAAAAAGCAAGTGTTTCTAAGCAGAAATCTCTCAGCTGAACGTGCTCAGGGATTGTTGCACTCTGGCAAGGGCATAATTTCTGGGCATTTACAAAATCTCCTTAAAATGGCATTTCTTAGAAGGGTATGGCTAACATCACAGTTGTGGTGTTGCAGTATTTATATAATATGCTCTGAGAAAATTGTGTTTGTACCAGGATGACACTGGTAGCCAACCCTACATTCAACATCTTCTCTAATCTCAGTATGACCAATATGCTGTAATTGCCCATTACTGCTTAACCTCCAAAATATTATGAACTGCTCCCATTATCTGGCTGCCATAATCTATCTCTTTGTTTGACTCATGGACAGCTTCTGCCATGCATACTCACATTGGTTAGCACCTCAGGGCTGCACCATCCAGGATTTTGCTAATTACAGTCCAAATGGTTTAGCCTGCAAGGAATTCCATGTACCTGCAAAAACCCTATATACTTTCAGAAGTCAGCAGACTGCAGGGATGAACTCCCTAATTTATGAGAACATAGGCTGAAGCTACAAACAAAACACATCAGAGCCATCATCCCATTTTGCTTGTACTAAGCCATAGTCTCAGTCTTTAAGAAATAAATGGAGTAAACACAGAGAGGACAAGGGAATAAAGCACAATTGGGTTTATTGCATTTACATTTAATAGAGTCTTTCAACTGTTTTAAGAACAAGCATTTTTAGATTTCATGCAAAGGTACAAGACGTAGCTGGATGGTCTCCGCATGGAAGAATATATCACTGTGAATATGTGTCTCTTTGCCCTCTGAAAGCTCTTACTTTACACATAATATATAGTACAAGAGGACAGTGCCGAGTTCAAGTTGTAACTTCATGGTGGGAAGTGCTTTTTGTATGAACCTAATATTCACATCGTGCTGAGAAAGTGGAAGACTTTAGTACAAGGCCTTTACCAGAGTGAAGAGAATTAGAAATTTAGAAAAAGAAGTATCAGGCTATAATACAGGTTGAAAAATACCTCCAGAATATTCCCATTTCTCCCCTATCTGTGCTATTGAAATCAGGTAACTTCAGCTCTTGAAAACTTAGATAGGGCTCCCAAAGTAGCTTCTCTGCACGTGGCCCTCCATACTCTGTAAAATACGTGCATTTACCTAAATCACACACCGAACGTCCTAACAGCATAGTCCTTTCATGTACTTAAAAACATAATTATACCTATCATGACAATTTTCTTATGGCTAACACGGGCTCTCCAGATGTCTAACTCCCATGTGCTTCTCTTCGGCTTCATAGTTTCAAAGCATGTACCAGAGGAACTGAAAACACGTGTTGAATTGCACTCCCCCTACTGCAACAGCCACTCACGTTCCCTTTCCTTACTGGTATACTTCACTCCATTAGCAGGAGCCGAGTATTTAATGGATTTGTTAAGTAAAATGCTACTTGATGTGGCACAACATCGTTGTTTACGTTTCTGTGAGAGCAGCCCTTTGACAGCTTTCCAGGGCAGGGGATACAGGCCCAGGTCCTGTAACGCTGCTCCCCGTTCCCTGAACACAACACCGCGTTTGCAGTGCCCGCTTTGCTGGGAACGGCACCTGTCCCGAACAGCTGCCCTGGGAAACTCTCCCTCCTTCCTCTGCCACCACCTTCGCCGGGCACAGCCGTCTCCGGCGCGGCGGGGGCTGGCTGCAGCTGTCCTCGATGGCTGAAGAAGGGGAGAAAGCAGCAAGGATCAGAAGAAACTGCCCACGAGCTGCTGCTAAGGAGGAAGGTGGCACAACTGTCCGCACTGTCACACTGGCTGCGCTGCCTCGCACCTGCCCTTAGCGCGGCCGGGCCGGGCCGATCCGAGCCGAGCCCGGCCGGGCGGGGCGGCCCCTCAGCCCTTACCTAACGCGGGCAGGGCTGGCCGGGCTCTTTATGTAAGGGCAGAGGCGGGGCCGGCAGCGCCGCGGGGGCGGCGGCAAGAGCGCCATGTCCTGGTACCGCAACGCCGTGTGGTTCGTGAAGGGGCTGCGGGAGTACACGAGGTACGGGCGGCGGCTGCCCGGGAGGCGGCGTGGGGCGGGCGCAGCGCCCGGGCTGGGGCGTTCCTGTCTGTCCGCGGGCGCTTCACCCCGCCGAGGCGGGGTTCATTTTGTGTTTTTGATGGACGGCTTCCCGCCCCCGCCCAGGCGGGCAGATTCCAGCCCCGCGCTGTGAGCGCCGCCCGGCCCGGCCCGCCCTGGGGCTGCGGCCCGGCCGCCTCCTGAGGGTGGAGGTCAGGGGTGGGTGTCTTGTGGCGGCCGAACGCCACGAGTTGCTGCTTTCATTGCAAAGCGCTGGAACAGGCTGCCCGGGAAAGTGGTGCAGGCAGCATCGCTGGAAGTGTTCAAAAAAAACCATCTGGATACGGCACTTGAGGGCATGGGTGAACAGGGTGCAGGTGGTGCTCGGTTGATGGTTAGGCTTGATGGTCTTAAAGGCCTTTTCCAACGTGAATGATTCTGTGATACATCACTGATTGCAGTGTCACTGGTGTCCAGGGCCTGTCCCGTGAGTACAGAGAGTAAACCGGGCATTTAGTGTATCCTGAGCTGGGAGAGGAAAGCGCTTTTCAACCTACCCGTGTGTTTATTTTGGAAAGGCTCTCTTCTAGTTTCTCACAGGTGTGTGTTGGTTTATTCAGAGGCGGCTACGAGTCTGCTTCCAAGCACTTCAACCCAGCTGATGTGGAGGTGGATGTGTCTGGAAGATCCTTCCTGGTCACTGGTGCAAACAGTGGCATTGGCAAGGCCACAGCCAAGGAGATAGCGAGGAGAGGTGAGCCGGGCTGCCAAGGAGCTCCAGGGAGTCGCTGCAGGGAAGTTGGAAGGAACTGGGTTTGGCCTTCCATGGCAAACACGCACAAATCCCTGGGATGTGGGGTCATTTTACAGGGCTCTTAGTGCGGGTTAGAAGTTTAAGCACAATCAGTACTGTGAAAACTGGAATAAGGAAACCAAATTAGCGTTAGAAGATCTGCAAATTATTTTTCAAGTGCATGTTTACCAAAACTATCTGTCTTATAGTGGCATCTAAGGATGTTGGTGATGGATCAATATCTGATCCATCAAGATGGATCAAGGCTAATTTGGTACAAGTAGCAGCCTGGCTGACTCTGAACTGAAGAATTTGCAAGTGTATCATATGATGAAAGAAAACAACTGGCTTTGAAAAAATGAGATGGGCGAGTATTAAGAAAAGCAATGTAGTTGTGGTAATACCCTAGAGTTTGTGCCCTTTGACTGATTACATGTAATTATTATTTTTATGTTGTTCTCTGTATGCAAGGACATGGTATGAACTGGACCTAGCTGCTGCTGAAGGATAAACCTAATCCCTTACAGGGTTGACAAAGTAATTCCTGTTGTGCAAGAGTGACAGGAGTTTTGGCACGCAGGATGAAAAGGAGGAGCTTGTGGCTCTGCTCTCTTTGTGTGCTTAGGTTTCATAACTATCTTATGAAGCCAAGTGGCGACTCAGTTAAATTAACCTAATTCCAAGCTATTAGCATCAAAGAGTCTTTGGGTTAAAGATCTCCATCAGTGCCAGCATGTGATTGATTTCAGGTTCCCACTACTGCTATTATACATAATAGATTTATGTAAGTATTGCTTCGTCAGGTGACTGTTTTGCTCACAAATTGATATTTCTACCAGGTTTTGCAAGCTGGAAAGGTGACTGGATCTGTATGGGATTTGGTCACCATGTTTAGCAGAACAGCCTTGGGCTCAGACTGCAAGTCTGATATGTTGTATGGACGTTGGTGTTGATAAGAAGTTTAGATGACTTCCTGAGCCTATCCTCAAACATCTCACTTTGAAACTTGGTGTCAGCTGTTGGGGTTCAGGATTCTAGTTGAATCATGACAAGAAAATGAGGAATTCAGACTCAGCAGAAGAATAATCAAGCTATGTTGACTTTACCTTCAAGCACTCAAATCTTTCTAACTAATGATGATCTTGCTGACAATTTCTGTAGTCCGAGTTCAGCTTTTCTCTGAATTGGTGTCTTATGGGTATAGATTTTGGCATTCTTCTATGTCTTGTGAACTGCACTTCCAGTTTGATACAGTATTCTCCCAACTACTCTGACTTTTCCCATGTGTGAAGTTCAAATAGTTTCAACCTTTACCACAGAAAATATATTTCAATTCCTTTCCTAGTCTATCAGTCACACCAAAACCTCCCCTCTGTCCTGGTGCTTAGTGGAAAAACCTCTCTTGTAGACAAAATTATCATTATCAGACGCCAGACTGGGCTGTGCAGTGTGTCACCCCTAGGTAGACTTGGTGTTTTGCTTTTGGGTTCTGTTCACTAGAGGAGTGACCTGACACCACTGTTGTTTCTGTTATCAATACTTTGGGAATTATTCCTTGAGCCTTCTAGTGTTGAACTGCTAGCAATCCCTAAAATACCTTTAAAAATAGACAAAAATAAAGAGTACAGGTATTCTTGTGACTGAAATTAACATGACTTATAACAATCAGAAGATGAAGCAAAAACAAAAGTTTTCCTAGCTGTACTTTAGCCTTGTTTTTCAAGGCTTTAATGTGGGTAAGTGATGAGATCATGGTCAGCACCCAGGGCTCTGAGAACAGCCTTGCCTTGTGTATTCCTTTCATGGAGAAGTTGGTTGGAAGAGACCTCTAGAGGTCACCTTGTCCAGCATCTCCCCCGAAGCAAGACTGTTGGCAACACTAGATCGAACCAGTCACTGCTTTGTCTCGCTGCTTGATGCCCAGGAGGATACAAATTATGCATCCTGTTGGGACAGCCTGATCTATTTAGAAGAAAACTGCTGAAAGTTGTTTTCCTTAATGGGTGACCTGAGCCTCCTAAGCTGCAGCTTGAGGCCGTATCTCGCACTACTGAGAATTTTGATACCTGGCACTTTTATTTCCTTTTCACAGAGCAATTCTATTTGTTTGTGTTGTTCAGCCCTTTACTGAACTTTCTAAGGCATGGATCAAAAAAAGCGTCTATAATACAGATGTCTTAGCTTCAATTTCCCATGCAGCTCTGGTATCTCACCCACTAGACATGATGGACAGATGACAGAAATGGTTTCAGCACAGTACTTAGAATGCACTTAGTACTTAGAAGGCCTTTCCCATACATGCAGCCTTGCTTGACAGCCCTGTGCCAGCATATGTCCTCTGTCCTGCTTGCCCTCACAGGGACCAGAGCCAAGCAGAAATATTCCAGCTTTTTTATTATATCCAATATCTCACCTAATTAAAGTGCTGATGTCTCCCTCCAGTGCAGTTAGTAATTAACTATCAAATGTTTTTCTTGTCTCAATCCACCAGGTGGCACAGTTCATCTGGTTTGCCGAAATAAGGAACGGGCTGAAGTTGCCAAAGAAGAAATAGTGGCAGAAACAGGCAATCAGGTGAGTTGTTTTTCAGCCTTTCGTTTACTCTTAGGAAGATTGTTAATATTAAAGACCTCAGAGGCCTTGAGATATATTTTCAATGTCTTGCTGTTGTGTTTTTAATGGTATTTTCATACAGACATGGAAACATCTAGTAGTTTATAATTCATATGGTTTGAAGTGATTTAATGTCATTAGGTGATGTATTCTGTGATTAGTAACATCATAAGAAGTATGCTGTTTTATTTAATGTTTGTTGTTGATTTATGTTTTGGTGTCCTACTTACTATTCCTAACGACATGTGGCTGAGGCTGTTAAAAGTTAATGCATTGCAACACTCTTGCAACAACATTTATGAGTCTACAGCACTGGAGCTGAAGGGTTTATGTGTCTAAGTAACGTGCTCTTGATTTGCTAAGGTTGGCTGCTCTGTGAAGTCCTGTGTGTGTGGTCCTAATTCCATGCTCTGCATGCTTTTTCAGCCCCTTTTTTTATAATACCTCTTCCTTACCTCCTTCTCTCTGTGACACATTCTTTTTGTTTCTGTATCTATCACTCTACAGTACACCCTTGTCTGTCACTGTTGCTTTTGCTAATTATTCAGGAGGGTGTGCTTATGGAGAAGTTCTCTAGTCATTATCTGTCTATCTTGGTGCACTAGTTTTGGCTGGGATAGAGTTAAATTTTCTTTATAGCAGCTCCTGTGGTGCTATGTTTTGGACTTGTGACCAAACCAGTGTTGACAACCCATGTTTAGTTATTGCTGAACTGTTCTCACATGGCATCAAATCCTTTTGTGGTTCTCACACTGCCCCACCAGGGAGCAGGCTGGGGTGCACGAGAGGATGGGAGGGGACAGTTGGGGACACACTGGGACAGTTGACTGCAGCTGACCAAAGGGATACCCCAGACCATAGGAGATCATGCTCAGCAGTAAAAGCTGGGAGGAAGAAGGAGTAAAGGGGGACATTCACAGTTGTGATGTTTGGCTTTCCAAATCACTGTTGCCTGGGATGAAGTCCTGCTTTCCTGGGCATTGCTAGATGCCTGCCTGACAGTGGGAAGTAGTGAATGAATTCCTTGTCTTACTTTGTTTGCACACACGGTTCTGCTTCACTTGTCAATGTCTTTATCTCAGCCTGTGAGTTTTGTCTGTTTTATCCTTGTGATTGTCTTCCCATTCCCTCTGGGAGTGGAGTCAGTGAGTAAACACTTGTGTGGGGCTGAACTTCCTACCAGGGTTAACACACAGCGCTTGGATGGAGACCTACTTTAATTTTAAATAATTATTCGGCTCTTGTACACAATATTTTGATCCCAGTAATAATTTTTAATGTGAATCAAAAATTCTGAATACTTTTTTATAGTTAGAGATGTCATATTGACCAAATTTCTGCTCTTTGGTTTCAGCTCCCTAGTGTGACACAACCAGCATTACACTTCAGTTCTTTAGTGGAGGTGAATTAGATCAGTCCTTATGTAGAAATAAATACTTGCCAGCTGTCTATAGCTGTGTAATCCTGTGGCTATAGTAAGACTGGTGATTATCTGTGTTGCCTCCCCTGCTAACTGCAGTCAGACAACCTGGAAAGAGAGGTGAGTTTGACCTCTGAAGGTTCCTTCATGTTCTGTTTTCTGTCATCTGGTGAAAAAAGCATGAAGCAAATAATATTCTTCCTCTAAAGGCAGCCTAATTACTGCATTCCCACTTTTCAGTAGGCTGCCAGCCTGTAATCTCTGTAGCCATGAGAGAGTATGAGGGCACTGCAGAACTTGTTTGTAACCCTGGGGACCGGGCACTTGTAGAGAGAACAGCTCTCAGTGAAGTGTTAGATGAGCTGTACAAGAGGCCCTGTGGGACATGTGACTGCACTGGGAAGAGCATTTCAATAAGGAGTCCACAAGAACATTCTTCTTTATAAGTACTCACTCAGAAGCAATCCAGTGGGATAATAAAATGCTTTATCTACAGCTTGACAAGCTGTATCCAGGCTGAACTTGCTCTTCCTGATAATTTGGGTGGAGATCCTGTTATAGCATACAACAATGTGGTTTTTTTCCATCTTCCAGTATATGCTGGAGTGCAGTGCTGAAATGGAGTTATTTGGCAGTCACCTGCCCCTAGATCTGGGAACTGGAAAGTTCTCCTAATCTGTTAGCATAGATCTAGTCATGGAGATTAGGTTTCACTTTGAAAATGGCTTTGCTACCATCGAGGACTTTTATAGGAAACAGGCCTGTGTATCCTTTTCCTGAGTCAGTGTGACAGCCTTCAGCAGATAAGCGTTGATTTAGATCTTTTTCAATCTCTGTAATCCCTTGTAATATTGAACATCTGCCCAAAAAACTTTACCTCTTCTGTACCAGTAGATAATGGTATTAGCTTTGAAAGTAGAAAGCTTTTAAAGAGGTATCCAGCTCGAAACAGTAGAGCAGTGTCAAGTTTTTGGTCAGAAATGATTCACAGAATGGGTATGGTTGGAAGGGACCACAGTGGGTCATCCAGTCTGATCTCCTTGATGAGGCAGGGTCACCTTAGAGCACGTTATGACAATGGAAAAATTCTGATCCAAACTCCACTAAGGAGCTGAAATCCAATGGCTAGAGAGAAAGTCATGTGCTTTTTATCTTCAAGGAAGCAGAATTATAAGCAGGGAATAGTGCCATATAATTTTTTCAGCTTCTTCACTTATCTCATGTGCTTGTATAATGAGTATTTAAAGAAACAACTTGGGAAGAGAGGAGGGCCTTTAATGATTATTTGTTGTTTTGCATGAGAACACATCCTCTGCATAATTATTTTAGAAGTGCCTTTTCCTGGGATACGTCATGCGAAGATCTGTGGTGTGTCTTTGAGACTGAGTGCTGTCTAGGAGAAGAGTAGGAGATGACATGCCTTTGTATGCTGATAAATGCCACAGTGCTTGTACTAGGTGGAACACAAATCTGCAAAAAGCAAAAGAATTGCCTCTAGGAAACAGCAAAGGGTTTTTGATGTTTTGAAGGGAGGAATTATTTCTAGCTTTAGTGGTTTAGAAAATGATAACTTTGCTCTATGTCAAGCTTTCTTTTTTTCTTTTTTTTTTTAAATTCTATTGCGTCCACACTCGTGGCCATAGTATTGCAAAATATTGCAAGAGTGTTGTGACATGGAGTGACTGACAAGGATTTAGCAGTTAATGCAGCAGTTGGCATGCAAGGGGATGCAGAGGGCACCCAACACTCTGAGACAGCTGGAGTGGGTGCAATGATGCACCTGAAAGCGTGGGCTCCCACCCTGGTTGGAGCAACTGTGCCTGGCACGTGGGAGACTAGCCCAGGCAGAGCTCCAGAGGGATGATGTGGCAGATGTTGGGCTGCAGGGAGTGACTGGTACTTCTACCTGAGCCTGGGGCAGCACATGGTGCTGGCTTCTTCTCTTGGGTTCTGCTGCCCTCAGGGTGCTGGGCTGCCAGGTGAAGCAACAGCAGGACATGAGCAGGGTGCATAACCACAGGGAATAGAAGCAGGAGATTCACAGGGTCTGTACAGAGGGTAGAAGAGCACATTGCGTGGAAGCAGGGACAGCTGAAGCTGCATTTGAATAAATGGTGGATAGAGGCTCCTAAGATGGGGAGGAATGGAAGCTTGTGAGTGCCAGCAGCAGAGGGCAGGCTCCTTCTCTGCCTGCAGATGTGCATTTATAGGATAGGTATAGTGCCATGGTAACAGATGAGGAAGAGCAAGCTCTGTCAGGGGAGGTGTTGGAGACAGATGATCCTGAACAGTTGTTGACAGTGGGAGGAAGTTGTGGGTGATGATGGCTGAAGGCTCCTTCCTGTGGGGGATGGAGGCACCCATCTGCAGTCTTGGCTTGATGACTTGAGAGGTTTGTCACTTGCTGGGGACTCACAGCTAAGGTATTGTGGAGAGTCTGCTGAGGCTGGGCCGTGGACTGATACCTCTTGTTGCCCAACCACATGGGTGCCCATGACATTGTGAGGGGTGACCTGGAGTTCATCAAGAGTGTTTACAGAGAGTCAAGGGCATTGGGGGCCCGAGGAATGGTTTTCTAAATCTGTACAGTGAAAGGAAAGGGCTTGGGAAAGCACATACACCCTGCAGGTCAACAACTGAATGTGAAACTGGTATCACTTTGGCCTTTGTCACTTTGTCTTTGGCTTTTATGGCCTCTTGGATCTTCTCTGTAAAATGAGAATTGCTGAACAGCAATGACAAATTGGAGGAAGAGTGTCTTTGCCAGCAGGTTTGCTAAGCCTAGTGAGGAGAGCTTTAAACTGGCTTAGTTGAGTTGTGGTGACCAAACCCAGAAGAGCAGTAGAGTCATGGGGACAGTGAGTATGTGTCTAGGAAACAGCAAAATAGAGGAAGCTCTCACAGTTTTCATGTCTGGGAGCCCACTTCAGATGCCTGTTCATGAGTACACATAGCATAGGAAACACAGGAATCCATGCATGACTGCAGAGCTGTGATCTCACTGGGATTAGAGAGAAATGGTTGCCATGACTAGAGTGCTGGAGTGGGTGTATCCCCATGCTCTTTGTGCTGGTTTTGGCTGGGATAGAATTAATTTTATCACAGTGGCTGTTTGGCTGTTACGGGGCTGTGTTTTGGGTTTGTGCTGAACACAGGCTTGATGATGTGGAGGTCTTCTTGTTATTGCTGAACAGGGCTTACATAGAGCCAAGACCTTTTTCCTGCTTTTTATACTGCCACACTGGAGAAGAAGTTGGGGGGAGGATGGAGGAGACACAAGCTGGACAGGTTGACACACTGACCAGAGGGATATTCCAGATCATATGGCACCATGCTCAGTATATGAAGTGGGGGAAAGGAAGAGGAAGGGGGGAATGTTTGGAGTGGTGGTTTCCAAAGTAACCATTAGGTGTGATGGGGCCTTGCTCTCCTGAAGGTGCTGAACACCTGCCTGCCCATGGGAAGCAGTCAGTTAATTCCTTGGAAAAAGCCTAAAGCTTCTGATGTGCCCAGGCAGTCTCCTATCCAGGTACTAACCAGACCTGACCCTGCTTAGTTTCTGAGATCAGATGACATCAGGTGATCTCAAGGTGGTATGGCCAAAGGTTTGGGATTTTTTTTGCTCCTGTGTGTGGCTTTTGCTTTCCCTATTAAAATGTCTTTATCTCAGCCCAGGAGTTCTCTGTCTTTTGCCCTTCTGAATCTCCCCCGATCCCTTAGGTGAGATGACTGCCTATGGACAAGAGGGGAGCAGTGCTCTCCTTAACTTTGATAAGGCTTTTTGCATGGTTTGCCATGGTATCCTTGTAGCCAGTTTGGAGAGATGTGGTTTGAACTGGTGGGTGACAAGGTGGGTGGAAAACTGTCTGGAACATGTGGCTCTGAATGTAACAATCAACAGTACAAAGCTGATCTGTTAATGATTTTTAGTGGCATTCCCCATGAGTCAATACAGGGGCAAACCCTGATGACATCTCTTTAACAACTCGGGTGATGGAGTGTAGTCTTTGCTGAGCTGGCTGGAAGGCAGCTCGCAGAAGGGGACCTGGGACTGACAAGTTGTCGCTGTCTGAGCAGGGTGCCCTGGGGCAAGGAAGGCCAACCACACCCCAGGCTGTATAAACATGAGTCTGGCCAGCAGGCTGAGGAAAGTGCATCTTCCTCTCTATTAAGCCCTTGTGAGATGACAGCAGGAGTTCTGTGCCCAGTTTTGGACTCCCCAGGATGTGGAAGTTGTTGATGTCCTGGAGTGAGTCCAGCAGAGGGCTGCCTAGGTGACTTGGGAATGGGACATGTGATGTGTGAGGTGAGTCTGAGAGGGCTGATTTTGCTCAGTGATGAGAAGGCTGAGATGGGTCTAACTGTAGTCTACAGCCATGGGATGGGAGTGTGTAGGGAAGGCAGTGCCTTGCTTCTCTTGGAGGTCTGCAGGGAGAGGACAAGAGGCAGCCGACACAGACTGGAACAGGGAGATGTTCCTGAGTAGATAGTGGGAAAAATGTTTTCACCATGAGGGTGATCCAACACTGGAGGCTGAGAGCAGGGGACTCAGACAGGCTGGTGAATATCCATGTTTGCCAAGCAACCTCCAGAGGTCCCTTCCAATCTAGATTATTTTCTAATGTTGTGACCTTGAACATTTCCTTGGAAAGTTCAGCCAAAGAGAAAGCTGCTGTCTGAATTGTTTAAACTGAAATTTTGCAAGCTTTGCAGTATTGTTCTAGTTCTCTGCTATGCCTGACTGTCTGTCACATATGTTTATCTAAGTAGGACTCTCTCTTAATGACTTTGGCATTAAAAAGCTGTGTCTCAGAAGCAGTTGAATCAAGTGACTAAGCATATTTTAAGGACTAGAATTAAATTTCCCAGATGTGCATGTTAACCTGTATTAGTTGTGTTCTGGAGACAATATTTTTTCCTACTGCTTAAATACCTTTCCACCTAGACAGGCCTAAACAGTGAACAGAGTCTCTCTTCACCTTCCCTGTTGATTGTGACTTAGTTTCTTTTCCTTTAGAATATCTTCTTGCATGTTGTGGATATATCTAATCCCAAGGAAATATGGAAGTTTGCTGAAAAATTCAGAAATGAACATAAGTTAAGTGTGTTGGTAAGTTTGTGCACTTGAATCATGTGTGTCTGTCTTGAGAGTGTGTAGCCTATGAATTTGTCTGACAGGCTATGTAGATTTCACAAATTGGCCCACAATTCTCTGCTGAATTTTCTCTAATTGTTTTGTCAGGAGTCTCTATGGTTTGTTTGCACTTATTCCTCCTCAGTTCACACAGATACGCTCCAAAAAAATGAGAAAAGCAGTAATTTTTTTAGCTGCATCTTTTGAGACTTTTGAGACTTACCACACATGTTCTGTTTGACTTCCATTAGTATCTTTGCCCATCCTTAATCTAGACCTTCTGAAAGATTAAACTTTTTGTAAAAGTCTAAAGATTAAAACAGAGCCAGGGAGAAAGCAAATAGTTAATCATCATGGTTGGTAAGGGCCTCAGTACACTTTCCCCTTTATTTAGTAGTGAAAATTTTCTCAGGGGGCTGTACTAAACCTGAGGCACCAGGAGCAGCTCTTTTGGTGGAGGAACTTCTGCAAGGAACTTCTGATAAAAATGGGAAAGTAACTCTTGAGGAGTGGCAGTGAACAAGCAGGGAGGTGTGTAGGGGCAGATCTTTTTGAGGTGGGAAAGAAAAACTTGAGCTCCCTCTGGAAGGTGAGGCAGAGAAAGAAATGTGTCTGAGACCATGGTAGCTGCACACAGCTTGCAAGCATAGTTTATTGAAACAGTTTGTAGCTTTGTGTTGCAGTGTCAGAAAACAGCAAGCTAATGTGGACTGCTTGTTTGTGTGGGTTTCCTTGTAGGTATTTGTGTAGATTATTTCTGTTTAACGGAGTTGTTTTGCAGATCAACAATGCAGGATGTATGGTGAATAACAGAGAGTTAACTGAAGATGGACTTGAAAAAAACTTTGCAACAAACACTTTGGGTGAGTATTGAAGGTTTCCTTCTGGAACATACTTATTTTGATTACAGCAGTGTGTGTTTTTTATAGCTGGATTGATGAGGTATGTATTCCTCCTCAAAGAGGGATCTTAGCATTGCTATGCCAGGGAATAGGAGCCAGGAAGGAAAGGAAGAAATATAAAAGCTTGTTTGGAGTGTCAGTTGTTCAGCAATCAACACCTTTATTTATCATAGCAGCAGTGGACAATTGCACGTAAGATTTAATTAAATTGATTGTGAAATTTGCTAGGAAACTTTGTCCCAGGCATTGCTGCTAATGATGCTGTTTGTAACAAATGTGCTTCTGGGGCTTGGATGGAGCTTGGAGCACGTTCAGATGTTTAAAGAGACATTCAGATGTTTGAGTGGGGTTGCACTGCCCTGTTTGATGTGACAGAGGCACTGTGTAGGAAGACCTGTGCCATATAGGGTGCCCTGGACGCTCTGAAACAGATGCAATCTCTAATCGAGTGATTGAACAACAGTGGGCAAGTCTTGGGCACTCCAGGTATTAAGGAGTGTAATGTATGAACTGTATGGCAGTACTAGAAGAGGGACAGATAAAGGGAAGCAAGTCAGCAGGGAAAGGGGAGATGTGGATGAGCAGGGAAGATGGTGAGCAAAGTGGAAGGTTGCCCCAGAGGAGCCGTGGAAAAGATGTGAGCAAACAGCCAGGCAGCAGAGGGAAGAGCTGTCTGACGCTGCCCAAAGCTGTAAGGCTGAAAGCTGCACCTCTTGCAGAGACATGTGGTGCTTGCATTAACCCAACAGTCCTGGCACTCTTCCCCCTCTGCCTCCATGCAGGGTAGGTGGATCTCTCAAGAGAATGTCTTTAATGCATTCCAAAGTGACACATTAAGGAGGAACTGTGGTGCTTTGTTTCTGTGTTTTCCTCCTGTTCATCAGTGTGTGGAATGAGGAAGGGGAAAGTGTAGGCTGTAAAGATAAGGCATTTATAGAACTAGTATAACCTGGAAACCATTGTTGGTTTTTATTCTTAGCCTTTTTCCTGCGTCGATTCCTTAAATCCTATTTATGTTGGAAAACTAACAATTGTGTATAAATGTCTTGTAGCTTTGCTGTTATTGTGCATACAGCTCGTTTTTTCTGCAAGTCTGAATACATTAAAATGACAATTAAATCAAGTATAAAGGCACAGATATACATTTTCTTCAAGCTGATCTTCTGCTAACATTCTTCTGTTTCTCATGGTCAGAAAATTCAAAATGAGTTTTATTTTGCCATCAAATTTCCCTTGGCTCCAGAAGTATGAGAATTTCTACCTTAAATAATCTATTAACCTTAAATTAGTTTAACCCTTTTTTGGTCTTTCAAACAAAAATCCAGCAATGTGCAAAGTTACAGCTCTTCCAGAGAGAAGCAGAGTGAAACAAATACAACAGTCTGACTGTAAAAGCATGATTCGGTTTAGTTCTAGACATTGAGGATATTAACTGCTGAGGAACTGCACTAGTGTATCACTTGAATTATATTTTATTGCACAAGTAGAAGCAGCAAATTCTGCTTTTCCAGCTGTAAATCAGCCTTACTAGAGGTATACTGCTGCACAGAGGAAGCTGAATTATGGTTGTAGCAAACTAGGAAAATGCCTGTATTATCTTTTGTGGATGTTACAGATCTCCTTTATTCATGTATATATCACTTGCTGCACAATTGTATAAGAAGTTTAAGGAGGTAAATCATCCTCTCTTGTCCGACTTCTTCAGAGTTCAGACAGGGACTGGGTTGTTTGTCTAGACTGCTTCTCTGTAGACAAAAATAAGGATTAAATTTTAAATCTTTTAGACCAGAGTGGGACTTGGTTGAGCTGGAAGAAGCTGGGTGTGCAACAGGAAGTTTCTGTGCTTGTGAGTCAGACACAAATGAAGAATCAATGCTGCAAACCACAGGCTTCTTTTTCAAAGTCAGGGGTAGGATAATAAATTGTAACATCCAGAGTCATGGTAGGAGAAAGCTGTGTGGAGAAACACCTGTCAGAGTAGATGCTGTGTTATTTCCCTAAGCACTAGGTGTCTTTGGAGAAGTTATTTCTGGATCAGTAACTCTCTGTGGTTATAGGTCCCCAGAGAAAAGTTCAGCTAGTTTAGGTATGGCTGGTACACAGACTGGCTGTAAGCTAGAATGTGGTCTGAGAGGACACACTAAATGCCCCTCTCTGCCCCAGTGATGGGAAAGCCTGAGGGGTGACGTAGGCTCAAGGCCCTTGTTTGGAAAATCTGCAGTTGTCCCTCACTTGACTGACGAGATAAAATAATATCAATATCTTTTCCAGATCTTTTCATGTTGAGTGTTCCTTCCATGTTTCTTTCACTATTTTTTTCTACCCTGGATCTTAGCTCTGGGCTAGTAAAGTAGTGTGTAGGTTGTAACTATCTAAGAATGCACGACTGAAATACAGCATGCTTTAGATGCATGACACAATCTTTGAATTCTGTATCTGATATCTGGTTAACATTTATATAAGCTGTAAAATTGCTCATTTAGGTGTCTGAAATGCTGTGGAGCTTTTAAATCTAGTCTAGGAATATTTTCCTCTTGACTGATCTGTTAGTGCATTTTTGAGCATAATGGATGTTAGTCTTCAGTTCTAATTGATCATCTGACTTGTGAAACATACTTTATATTCTGATCTTTTCTTGGACATACATGAGACAAAAATGACTGCATAAGTCCTCTCATATGAATATGTACAAAAATAACACTACTTAGGATTGAAAGTAAGATTCTCTTGATGTAAAACACTGCTGACTGGCTAATTGAGATAGCAACTGAGAGAAGAGGTGCATAGTCCTCTCTGGTGTTGTCAGAATATGCAGGTGGATGAAGGTCATGAAAATGTAAAATGCAGGTTGATAGTTAAGGCTTTGTATGGTTTGTTTAATGTTCAGGTTCAGACTGTAAAGTGCTTTGAGCAGGTGG
The DNA here is from genome assembly GCA_013398175.1 of Climacteris rufus. Classification (NCBI taxonomy): domain Eukaryota; kingdom Metazoa; phylum Chordata; class Aves; order Passeriformes; family Climacteridae; genus Climacteris; species Climacteris rufus. The sequence goes on from VZRZ01004218.1 coordinate 336,663, forward strand.
TGGCAGCTGCATCTGCGCTGATGCCTGTAGCATCCCTGAAATGGGTCTGAGGCACAAATGCTATATGGCTTGTTGTGGTTCTGTTGGTGCTGTCAAATGAAATACTGTACCATTTTTCCCTGCTAGAGCCTCAAGAATTGTCTGATTGCTGGAGCTCAGTGAAGGTGTAGGGAGCAGAATAGCTGTGGAACACTTAGGCTGTGACGTGGGGTCACGTCCAGGCACGAGTGTGAAATACTGCTTTGCTGATTGAACACACTCTCAGTACAAAATTGAGTCACTGGCTTGGGGTAATGCAGGCAGATTTTCTGGGGAGCTGCCAATCCTCATGGGCAGATTTTTATTTTTCTGTCCTCTAGTTTGTTTTGTGCCCTTATATTTCTTCCTGTGGGCTGACCATGCACTCAAGGTTGTATCCAGGAGCTGGGCAGCAACAAGCAATCATTTCTTCTGATGAGACTTGCGGACTTCTGAGTCAAAACTTTTTCTTATTTAATTTTATTGTACTTGTTTCAGTATAACTCTCAGCAAAGACTATTAAAGTTGGTGGTATTCAGTCATTTTGGAAAAAAAGTCAGCATTGATAAGTAAGTGGAGGCAAAAGCAGCATGTTCTTATTGAAGCAGTAGACATTTAGCTGAAACAACCCCTGTTCCTCTGTTTTATTGCATGCCTCACTTTACTTTCACTCAACATATCTTCCTGCTTGACATAGAAAAATGGTATATATGTTACTTTTTTATTGCTACTTACCAGCCAAGGGGATGCTAAAACACACTCAGAGATAAATAACTGATGCCCCCAGCATGCATCTTTTCTTCAATCTAATGTGCTCTCATGTTTTAATGATATAGAGACATATACACCTACTCTCTGTGCAAGAAGGGTTAGAGCCAGAGGAAATAAGATGTTTATCTGTCATAGTCAACAGTATGGCAAACTGCCTAACCTGGATGGATATTTGTCAGTCTCTTCCCTTCTTGTGAACTGTATCTGACTGGTGTTTCACAGAAGCCAGGGCAGCCTGGTGTGTTCTGAATTACTGGAAGGTCAAACAACTTGAATATCAGCTGCCCATCTGCCATGAGTTCGGTGCCTGATCTTTGGCAAGACAGTCTCACCTGTGAGAAGGAGACTGTGCTACCAATATTCTTTCTAAAGAGCTGTGAGGCTTGTGGATGAGAGTTGGTGTGTGAAAGGATAAGGTTGAATACAATTGCACATCCACTAGCTGTACTGAAGTGTGCTTCCCAGGACACAGAGGAACCCTTACTGAGCTGAGCTTTGTAATTGGAGGGAAATGTAAACCTTTCTTTTGTGTTTCATGTTCATTAACTCTTCCCATACATTCCCAGTTATTGCTAGTGCAGTGGAATTGGCCCTCAGAGACAGCACACTAAGATCTTCATTCCTGATCTCTTACTCAGGAAATGAGACTCAGGGATGTCTCTTACTGGGAACTGCATAAACTGTAGGCTTGAAAAATAATGAGGTCGAGGAAGAATGTCAGTTTGTTTGTTGGGTAGTTTTGTTTGTTTGTTTCTGTGGTTTGTTTTTACTCGGACTGGAGAAAAGCTAGGCAGTTTAACTGATTTTCACCAGATGAATGAACCATTGAGATCTGTACAATAAAAGTGTTTTGGTGGGGCTGTTTTTTTCTTTTTGTTCCCACTTTTTTCACAGTTGAAATAACACTGTTCCTAATAATACTGCAAAGCTCAGGCAGATGAAAAACTTCACTGAGTATGGTGCTGGCTGCCTGCCCTTATCTGAATGTTAACCTCACCAGCAATTTGCCACTAATTGCCAGATAGAACATCAAGCAACAAAACATTCTAGAATCCACCAAGACACTTGGGTCTACAATAATTGTATCATCAATTAATTTGATGTTTTAAACAGGTAGTGGCTTTACAGTGTTAATTCTGCTGAAACCATGATTTTCTTTAAAATTGATTTATAAAGCACAGGTTTTAGGGTCACATTAAATCTTAAAGCAGATCAGAATATGTGTTCATGTACTGCTATTATATGTGACATCCTGTTGATTTTGAAGTCTGAAATACGTGACTCCTAAGGAGTCCTCCAGGTTTTGGCAGACTAAAGCTGATTTACAACACCAGCAGTTTGGAAATCTGCACGGACAGTGTTCATATTTTCTTGTTAGGGCTATTCTGTGTTTTGCTTCGTTTCAGACCAGTGTCTAATACACTGTAGACTGCTATCCCTTGCACTGGCATAGCTTTCATTTTGTTGTCATGAGATCCAGAGTGAAATAACTGTTGCAAGAACATGCAGAGCTACCTTTCCACAAGACCTAATAACAGTGTCTTCCTTAGAGTCCCCCCAGCTTCAGCTTCAGGTCATGGGAAAGGTAGCATAACTTTATTTAGGAGTTTATGAAGCAGGCAGGCTGGTTTTTGTAGATGTAGGGCTTTCTTTGGAAACAACTTACTATATGAATTGAATGTTTTATCTCCATAACTCTATATGGAGTAAAAAATGGAAGTTGTTAGAGCACAATATCAGATTACAGGACTAAATGGAAAAGATCTCAGAGCAAGTGGAGCAATTACAACACTGGCCACAAGGGAATGCATAGTAATTCAATATTTTTCATGGGGTTTGTTTCTATATCTATCAAGTAAACATGAAACTTAAATATTAATGTGATCTGCACTTGGGAGGGAGTGTGTATGAGCAAAGTGTGTCCTCATGAATGCCATTCTTATTACATTTACTGTAATGACCATGTTTAATGCATAGATTGGCAACCCACACTGTCTACTTTGCCATATGATAGTTGGTTTAATGGTGTATTCATGCTGGAATTGGTGTGTAGGAAAGTTTTAATTACTCTGTATTATATGTGACTTCCTATTATGTGAGCTCAGCTTCAAGACATAAAGCTTCCAGAAGTTTTTCCACAGAAAACAAATGTTGAGAGACTGTTTATCTTTAAAATAAATTGTACATCTATCCCAGGAGCCTTTTTTAACTGGAGAAAACATGGCCAGCAAGTACTGTGTCAGACCTCATTACACAGAACAGGACTGTAGCTTGTCCAGCAGGTTTTGCAAGTCAACTCTTCACCTTGGCAGAGTTCAGGGAGGGCAAGATGAAATCCTGTATATAGGTGTAATAGACTGTACTCACCTTCTTCTGCATTCCTGCTGCTTGTGAGCAAACTTCCAAATTCATCTTGCTGGACTCCTTTGTGTCACAGCAAATACTTCTTTTCAAAGGGAAATCTTATATACCAGTTATTTCCTGATCTTTTTTTCCCTGATACAGCAGTGGGAGACAAGCTTTCAGGCTGTGTAGACAATTACACCTTCCAGTGACAGGAAATGCTGATGTACAAGTCTGGCCTTATGTCCAGCATCACCGAGATTCCCAGTACTTACTGCTTTCAGTGCAAGGCACAGCACTGTTGATCATCACCTCTGCTTTTGTGTACTTTTGTGTTAAACTATTAAATAAAAAAAGAAACATCCAAAAATCTGTACAGTTTGAACACAGTGATAATTAAGCATTAATGACATTTTATATGCTTTACCTTTTTTAACTAGGCTCTGTTGGAGGAATTTTCTCCCTTAACAGACAGGAATGGTTTTTGTGTTAAGTAAATGTATTAGAATGCTCAAGTGCTCCTTGTGGAAAGGCTGATATCCGGAATGTTTGTGTTAATAACCAAGTCCAAGTACTGGCAAAATGATAGACAATTTGGATGTTGCCTTGATTTTCTTAAGTAGGGGCAGAGATGAATGTAGCTTCTTCTACCAAATCAGTCTGGGTTTTCCTTGCAAAGTTGTTTTGTTTTGTTTTGTTTTTCTTTTTAAATGTTCTTAATGCAATCCATGATTTTATAAGGACTGTGGCAGCCAATGCCTTCATTTGCTGCTTCCCCTTTTACTTAGAAATTAATTTCTGTGTTAATGCCTGCTGTGATACAGCTGTGCTGGACAAAATACCTGCCGTGAGGTACACGGCTGTGCCAGGCCCTGCACTGACCACACTGAGCATTCTTCCAAGCTGTTTGAATGTCAAACTATCAAACTATGGGCCAGCTTTTGCATGGATAAACATGTGAAGGTTTCAGTTGATGGTGGTGTATTCCAATCTGCAATAAATCTTGTTAATAAAGTATATCTCTTCTACTAGTATTGTTCTAAATTCCAGGCTGTTTTGCTTGAAAGACCAGCCCGGGCAAGTAAGAACGTATGATATCCAAGTATTTCTGTCGAAGGAAGGGGGAGTTTGTGTTCAAACACTTAAAATGGGGACAGTAGTTGGTGAAATATTTAGCAGTGGGAGAAATTAAATGCTTCAGCCTTAATGCCTGATGCATCCTGCCTGTGTGTGTTTCCAGACACTGTCGCTCACCTTAGGAAGCTGCAGTCAAAAGTGCTCTGTTTGTGCTCTGTCTCAAAGCAAATAAGCAAGTGGTTTTGTGGGGCTAAAAGATGGAAAGCTCTGGCTTTGTGGGAGTTACTGAATTCTTAATAAACTCGAGGCAGAGAGGAGACGTGGGCTTTGCAGTTAGTTTGTGGTTTTAAATAAGCACATAAACTTCTGACAAGCTGTAGTTGCTCTAAGCAGGATTTTTGGCATTGAACAATTCTCTCATCCAGCTGGAAAACAAAACAAAACTCGGTTGTTAATGAGGCAACATTAACGCATTCATCTTTGCAGCTCTTTAGAATTAACAAATCAAGAAAAAGCCCCTTCAAGGTGTAAACTAATCTGCAGGACAGTAAAATGGAGCATCGTCATAGCTGGTGCATTGCAGCTCTGCCTTGAGGAGATGGAGCTTATTTAACCAAGATATGATGTTACTTTGCATTTTGAAGAATCCACAGCGAAGCAACGTTTAATCCAGGCTCTCCGCTTGTACTGAAGTGATTTTTTTTTAAATTAATTTTTGCCCACGTGGCGGCAGCGTCCCCTGAGAGGCAGCGGGAGTCCTTGTGCCAGTGATGTCATCGCTCCCGCCACTGCCAGCGGCCACGGCCGGGCTCGTCACTCACTGGCAACCGCCTTTGCTGCCATTTCCTGCTGGAGGCAGGCTGCAGTCACTCGGCTGCTGTGCTTTTGCTTTCTTGGGTTTGCCAGGGTTTGAAATATACTGTGTGTCTATGGACATCCCTCTGATTGTATAGAGGAAGTGAAGACCGCTGTGACTGACAGGGGAACCGAACAGTTTGTTCACCAAGCGTGTAACATGTTTGATTTTGGTACAATATTTATAAACATGCTGTATTTTAACTGGGTGATCTCATTGTCTGTGTGGAAGAGAGGCTAGAAAGACATGCTGAAGTCTTCATGCCTAGTGAAAAACATGGCCTCGGTAGCTCATGGAAAAAACTGCGTTTATCGCTGACAGAATTGTTGAACTAGAGCCATGTGTGAAGACATGAGAGGGAAGTAGAGGCAGAAACACTCGACTAAATGGGGCTAGATTCTTTTTGAATTAAACAGATTTTTAATAAAATACATTTTGAACAGAAAAAAAAATCTCTGAAGAGATAAAACCAAAAAAATCTGGGTGTTGCACTGAGTTGGGTGAAACATCACTAGGTGTGTCAGTGTGTCTGAATCAAATACACTAACAGTTGGACAGTGTTTGGAATAACAAACTTTGCTGGTCATGGTAACAGCTGTAATGGAATATATTTGTGTGGTGTGTACAAATCTATGCTAAATGAACACGATTAAAGCAGGGAAAAACACAATTAAGTTTCCCCAAGTAATCTTAGCTCAACCTTGGGCAGGCAACATTATTATTTTTTCCCCCCAAGGATTCTTTATCTTCTGTAATGGTCATGCTGAGGATTTAAGGGGTGGATTTTGTGTGCAACATAAATCAAAAATGTCAGGCTACTCAGAGTGATGTCACAGTGAGGGGCAAAAATGGACAAGTCTTATGTGTATGTGCAGTGCCCTAAGAAATGCAAGTATGAAGCAGTTTCCTTCTTTTTTTTTGTCCCCAGCTTAGATCTGTATATGCATGCCACACTTGGAGGGGAAATGCATTTCCCTGCTTTTTCACTGGCATCACTTCCCCCCCACCCAAGAAATTCCTTACCTGAGCCATTTTGCCTTCATATTCATGGCTGAATGTAGTGAGCTGTTTTCTCTATAGGTAGAACAAACACTAAAGTCTATAAAATAACAGATATGCCTTTTCCTGAGTATACAGCAACGTGTACCACTAAAAGTGGAGTTGGCACATTGCAGGTGAAGCAGCAACAAAAAATCATTGTAAAATTCAGATCAGGTTTCAGAGAGAAAGAGAGTTTGGGCTTTGGGTTGTTATAGAAGGTGGGGAGAGAAGAAAGCTTTTTTTTTGGAAAGAAAAGTTAATGTTGGTGCCTGCCTATCTTTTAGGTACATACATCATGACAACTGCCCTGCTGCCCCTCCTGGAAAAAGAAGCTGATGCCAGAGTGGTGAGTCTGTGGTGCTGTTTCAAAGGGGTGTTTTACTATTCTTACCTTCTGGTTTGTGACAGCAGTTCCCTTACTGTGTTAGCAATGCAGGATTAGTTGTAATGCTGTGAGGACCTCTAGAATGCTCCTGGATTTTGCTGAGAACAACCTCCTTCTCCAAGGCAAAGCCCCTGCCTCCTGCTCTCAACCCTTCATTGACAATCAGAGTAAAACACTTAATTTGGAAACTTACCCTCTTAGTTTCCCTAGGGCAGGTTACCTCCTGAATCAGAGTGCAAAATACCTACAACAGCAGTATAGGCTTAAAAGAACTTTTCAGATCTTGGTGTAAAATAAGACAGCAGGTACAAATTTAAAAATGAAATTGCCCAGGTTTTGTATGGCTTCTAATTAGTTTCTGTAAATGCTAGACATAGAAACTGCAAATAGTGCCATTCTGCTGTTTTCTTTCTTCCCATTACTTTTCTAAAGTAAGAAGCACAAAATTCCTGAAATGAATCAACAACACTTTGAAAGCAAATCACTTCCTAAAAATATGTATATTTCTTCCACCTCATCTCCAGGTATGCCCCTCACATGAGCACAAGCATCTTGCAAAGAGTGTGCAGAGGAATCCTGCTCCCTAGGGACTTGCAAATACAGCCTGAAGACCACATTACATGCATGAGTGCCACTGTGGGGTGTTCCTGGTTTTGCTTTTCATCCATGTGCTTTTCATTCATTTCATTGCAGATAACAGTCTCTTCTGGGGGCATGCTAGTTCAAAAATTAAACATCTCTGACTTGCAGTTGGGAAATGGGCCATTTGATGGAACTATGGTGTATGCACAGAACAAGGTACAGTCCATGGGATTGGAAACAAAGCCCAGCACTTCTGTGCTAGGCAGCTCATGCCATGAGCTTTGCAAAAATCCTGTTGTTCACTGTTGCTTTCCCATTGCATCCCACCCAGACGGAGATGCACAGGAGTATGGTGGCATGGCCTTAGGAGTGCATACATCTTGCATGGAGAGCATGGCTGGGCTTCCATTTGATATGATGGATGTCTCAAGGGGGAAAACTGTCTAGCTGATGAGCCCTGTCTGCCTGCTTAGTGCTGCTCACAGTCTGCAGCAAGTAGATGTGGTCAGTAAAAGCAGAGCAACCGCTTTGACAGTCAACTTGCAGCCGGGGTATGGATGGCAAGGACTGAGGAAGTCTCTGATGAAATGATCCAATAAATCCAGTCAGGATGAGCAAGGGTATACTTCTGCTGGACGTAAATGCTCTGGTATTTACGGCACATTTGATGTAGTTTATTTCCCTGGGAACTAATTTGGTGGACAGGCTGTTGAACTTGGTGCTAGTCTGGCTCTTATTGCTCTCTCCTAGAGACAGCAAGTTGTCTTGACAGAACAGTGGGCAAAGGCTCACAGAAACATCCATTTCTCTGTAATGCACCCTGGCTGGGCAGACACTCCAGGTAACATCTGCTTCACACTCTTGAAATATTTTTTTTTCTTTCCAGGATTAGTCTAAAAGCAAAGAGAAATGAAACTTCCTAGTATATTTTTCCAACAGGTGCAGTAATTTCTTTTCTCCAAACTGGTGCTTGAAGTAGTTTTATATCCCCTTGGTAGCTCTATTCTGCACGGTGTCTGCTAGCTGTGTATATCTGGAGAATAATAATGGGCAGTGAATGTTTCCAGCCCTGCACAAATGCACAGCAGAGACATAGTTCTTTAAGGTAACCTTAAAGTTACGTTTGTAGTGGAGCTGTAAAACACACAGATGGAGCTTCTGCCTCTGTAAGCACCAACATGCAGACACTGGGAATTTGTGAGGGCATATAGGAAAATGGAGAATGTGCCATTACTCAAACCCTGTCCCTCTACTCTTCTTCTAAACATTTACTGCTGTCTAGAAGCCATTTGGTCAGACAGCCCTTTGTCTGAGCTGCAGCTGTTCTTCAGTGACTGTCTCAGCAAGTGGGCCAGCATCAGTTATCCAGTATGCATGTTGCATTCCCCAGGGTTACCAGCCCCCAATGCCCAAGATCAGGATGCAGAATAGCAGTCCCATTTCTAGGTCATTTATAGGGATGCAGTTTCCCAAGTTTACTTCTGATGACAGAAGCATTTACCCTGTCTACTTTATGCTTGAAAATGACCCTTTCTGACTAAATATCCTGGTATTTATTTTTCTTTAAAATATATTTATTTTTGCAGTTTCTTTGTGGATTTCAAACCTAATGAACCATAAAGCTATCCCACCTAAAAGTTCAAAGACTCTCCAACCCCCAAAAATGAACACCTACAGTGATTGGCCTTTAATCATCACCTGTTGGACAAAATAAAGTGAAACCAAAGTTTACATAGGAATTGTGAAGTTGGTTTAGGTACTGTTCACCATGCAGTTTTTAAATCCAATGCTGCAACTGGTTTCCTGAAACTGATGAGAAAATAAGAGGTAAAAATCCCATTAGGATGCTTGTTTTTTGGAATTTCTGTTTCCCCTGTGTTTGTTGTCTTTACAGTTTAGAATGGAATTGGCATGGGAACCTCTCCCCGATCCTATTCTCAGTTATATCCCTGTAAGTTGACCAAAACAAACAACTGGTGGGTCATCTGGCAGCTTAGCACTGTTCTCCCACAAGCCGTCCTACTCCTAGATGTGGGGAAATACTCATTTTCTTCCATAAGCTCCAGAGGTGCCTCTCCTTCTTCCTACACACAAAATGTCAATTTTAAGCTGTCCTCTTCTTTTTGTATCAAAAAGATACAATGGTGGCAGGCCACCATTCCGCTGTTGTCCTTTGCAGCCGTGAGATCGTCCATGCCGGATTTCTACGAGAGGATGAAGAACTCGCTGCGCACAGAGGCCCAAGGAGCCGACACCATTCTGTGGCTGGCAGTGTCAGCTGAGGCAACCAAGTTACCCAGTGGCTTGTTCTTCCAGGGTAAGGAGGCAGTGTCTCACAGTGCATGGCAGTGAGATCCTGGGCTGCCTGAGCTTAGGATCCCTGTCTGGCCTGGAAGGGGATGAAGGCTAGACCAGGCAACTTGTTCAAAGGATAAAGCATTTCTCAAAGTTGTTCCAAGACCAAAGGTTCGAGTGAACATCGTGTTAAATCTTTATATTCCTGCTTTCATCCTCTAAAGTAGCTGATAGAGACTTCAAAGCATTTCTTGAGGGAGGGTTGGGGATTTTTTAAATGAAAATGGCTGCATGTAGGACTGTGCCAAGGGAAGGTGCATCACAGCAGTCAAACAGCATCTTTTATGATGCTAGGAAACGAGCATCCTTCTCACAGAGCACTGGGAGTTGGCTTTGCTTCAACAGGTTCTTCTTCCAACTGTTCCATGCTAGCTAAAACTGCCAATTCCCCCTTTCTCTAATGCTGGGCAGAGACTTGAGCACAGGGCATTTTTGGCACTGTGACCTTAGGGAATGGAAAAGTAGGGCAGAGCCTTTCTTCTGTCCCAGACAAAAGAAAGGCATCTTTGTAGGAGCAGCTGGAAGCAGGGATGCCTCAGTGGTGATGCAGGTCTGTCCAGAAAGAGAAAGCTCAGGGTAATTGCTTACAGAAGCTCAGTACTTTTGTTGGATGTGGCACTCGAATTCTGATTCACTGAATTTCTATATGGAGAATGCGGGAAGCTCAGACTTTTCCAGAGTTGGGTTGGCTTTATCCCTTCTGTCCTACAGACAGTCACACAGGATTGGCTGACAGACTCTTAACCAGACATTTTTCATGTCAGTATGTGGTGTATGTGGAAACCCCACATCTCAGTTTGCCAGCCTTTGTAGAACCAGGCTTTGCCTTTTTCTTACTTTGATCACCTTCTTCTGGTCCGAATGCCTCTGCTCAGTTGTTCTTTCTGTTTCTTTCATAATTCCACTCTTGCCTTTGGCCTTTGTCATCCCCCAGCTTTGGTAAACAGGGAACATGCCCTGGCTCTTTAGCAAAAGCTCTTGACTTTTGAGAGCTTTGGTCCTGACATGACTGCTCTTAAAGCTGCAAGAGAAGTTCTGTGTCTGTGTCCGCCAAATAGTGGTGAAGTCAGCTATTTCTCTCTCCTACTGGCTTTTGGAAGCCACAGCATAGTATGAGCACTCTTCAGGCCCTTTCAATAAAGGGTTTGGGGTGAGCACTTTACCACAGACCCTGCACTTCTGGTCCTAGGCAGACATTTCCCAAATCGGTCACAGTTTCCCTCCATTTCCTCCATTCTCTTTTACTGTTCCCTCTGAGAGCAAACCAAAGCCAGCTTTTTTTTTTTTTTTCTGAGAAGAAAAAAGAGAAGTGAGAACATGACTAGTGCTACCAGAATTCTCTGCATCTGCCAAAATATATAAAAATGTTTAACAGAGACCTGCTTTCCAAAGACTAGAAACATCTTCTCTGTGATGCTGAACTTGGCTTTCACACCTAGTTCCCAAATGTTAGCCCAGGCTGCTGGAAGCACTGTGGTTAGGTAGGAAGCAGTTCCTATTCAGTGATGGAGAAGGGAACGTTCCTCTGCATGTTTCTCTCTCCTCAGTTTTCCTTGAGCAGAAGTTATGTGGTGTGTGCAGTCAGTTAAACATTTGCTCTTAAGAGACCAAACATCTCTGCTCTCCTGGGAAACCTAGTGGCAGCCTGAGAGGTTTTCAGGGAAATCTGCTGCCCAGGGTTGCAACAGCTTACTCTTTTTGTCTCAGCTGGCTGCTGCCAAACTTGGGCTCACTAAATAGACTGACAGTGCTGCACCAGTGCTCTGAGTGTTGTTCCATGGACACCTGACAGCACTGTCAGAAGGTTCCTGGGCTCTAGATACCATGTTTCTGGAGGGAAAAATCCCTTAAAGTGAATGGTGGTGACAACTGTATTCATAGAGTGAGTGAGGAGTATGAGATTTGGAAAACCAAGCATCAAACTGAGGAAACTTGGTTGGATACATGTTACTTATGGTGATTGAGCACCAAGTTCAATTTCCTTTGCACTGAGAATTTAACCACTGTTTCTAAGGATTAAAGTAAGCATTTTAAAATTGAAAAAGTTCCTAACTACACAGTCCCAGCTGGGAATTTGTGTAGTACTAGAAACATTATTCAGGAGGCCAGGCAAAATGTTGTTTCAATTGCAGAAGCATCCTCTGCCTGCAGCAACAAACTCCAGCTATTGCTCTTTGCCTGTATGTGTTGCACTAGTGACAGGAAGCAGGTGTAACCCCACAGGAAAACCTTCCTTGTCTTGTACTGTCCCTAGATGCAAATGGGGGTTTGCTCCACAGTCTGAGTCATAGTGTGCTAAAGGAAAAGAATTTAATTCCAAAATACAAATTGCATTAGTTTAATTGCTAAATTGCTAGTTTAATTGGTTTGGAAGGTACACATAGCTAGCATTACTTACAGGTAGCTAGAAGGTACATGTCCTGGCTTCAAGATCATCAGGTATGTTTGGGCAGTACAGAGCCCAGCAGAAAAACCTCCTTTCTGCTGGAAGAGAGAGTTAAATGTACCCATAAGGATTTATTTTTTTTTCTTCCAGACAGGCAGCCAGTCCCTACACACTTACCCCTGGCAAGCACCCGCAGTCCACCAGAGGATGAGGAGAAACTGATGGAGTTGCTGGAAGAGTTGTCCCAGAAGTTTAAATCCACTTCTCCAGGAACTTAGTGTCACTGCTGACACAGTGTAACCACAAACCTTCTAATTACACAGTAACCTGCTGTCGAGGGGAAGTAGGGTGCCATAGGCCTGTTAAAAATGAATTGGCTTCAGGTGTTCTCATAATGAGGTGAAGTGGCACCTGTGTCATTTATTTCTGCTGCCAAGTCTCTCCCATTGTGAGTATGCACCTGCTGCCTGAAGACACGCTAAGGTTGTGTTCTTTGAATTGGAAGAAAAATTGGGAGACATTAAAATAAAACCCAAGAGTTTGTAAAGTTACCTAGAATAATTTAAAACACTTGGCATAGAGAATTGCAGAGAAGTGTACCTTCAGTAGCTTCAGTACCTTCAGAAATGTTTTAAACAGTGTTTAACCACTGTATTTGACAGGGTGGTGGCTTTCTTCACTGCATGAGGGTGATTGGGCTCAAACCTGTAACTGGGAGTGCAGAAACTCTTGCAATGCCTGCATAGTTTAAAGGGAAGGATTCCTCACATCCTTCAGTTTCTATAAATCAGTGCTGGCATGCAAAAGTGATCTGCTTCCTCATGTTTGAACAGTAAGAATTTAGGAACACTGCCAAATGCCTTCCACCTGACTTTATGGAGTCAGGGCTAAATATTATCCCATTTATGTCAAAATACCATGAAGTAGGAGGTTTCAACACAGACATGGCTGGATCCAGTGGAGAAATGGCTGCATGACTGTAGGCATGAAGAGAAATAACGTGCTAAGCTGTACCTGTACCTGCTTGCCATTCCTGTGAGAGATCAAAGGGATTTGCTTTATCGTTATGAATGGATTAAGAGGGGAAGGGAACGCTGGAGGGGCACAGGCTTTACAGAAGTAGTCCACCTCTTGATGAGAGAGTTGTATTTTGTCTGGATCTGTTTACTTCCAGAGACAGAGGACAGGATTCATCTTACCTGATCAGTGGACATTTGATTTACTCACCGGGTTTCTCACTGTAAATCGGGAGAGAGAAAATTTTTTTTTTTACAGGGATTTACTGCATCTAGTTTAAGAAACATCACCTACAATCCTGCATCTTTCTAATAATGCCTAAGAAAATCAGCTCAGACTAAGCCATTCAGGTGGGATTCATTTTGCCGTAATTATTTCAGATTTACTGCAAAGCCAAGACTATTATTAACAACAGTGGTAGCATGTTTTCTTCTGAACTGAGTGGTTTTTAACCAGCTGCCTACAGAGCCCAGCCAAGTTGCTGCACTGTTACACACATGGCTCAGACCGGTGTGGTAGCACAAAGGACCTAGACCAAATACAACAGAGGTGTTCTTGAGCTCTCTGCAGTGAGTGGGAGCTCAAGGCCTGCTGATGGACAGAGGAGAGCCCCTTCTGCCTGCTTTACTTAATTTAGATTCCTCCTGGCTGATGGTACTTACTCATTATTCCAAGACTTCTTATTAAGTTCAGGAAAACCTGCTCTTTTCAGCCTTTTGTCAATATCTGTGGAAATAAAGACTTTACTGTCAGAGAGGCCCTGAGGTAAGTTTTCCCATGATAAGCAGTGCTCAGACAAGTCAGTCTGTCACAGCTCTTTCTGAAGAGGCCGGGTCAGCATTCAAACTACTGCCTCATTTATAGACTTAACTCCTTCTTGCTCTACAGTGAAAGAAAACAACAGCAAAGCTTGTGCAGAGGTTTATTTCCTGCAAGTCTTGTATTAACATTTTTTATGGTTCCAATACAGTTACCCAAAACAAGAGCATGGCTGGAAGTATATACAGTAACTACATTTCTTAATCCAGTAGCTGCAAGGCTAATGAAAACAGTTGCATTATTGAGTATTTAATTCAAGTTGCTTCTCAGCTTTGCAGTACAGAAGAAAAGTTTAATGACTGGTATTTCATAAAAGTAAAAAAAGTGCATTATATATATATATTTAACACATTTTAGTCCATATTCTGCACTGATGTATTTGAATAGCCTATACTTTTCATCTTAAATCACAGGTTAAAAATGAAGCCAAAGTTAGGAAAACTGCTTTAATCAAAGTTTGGTCACAGTGTAAAAGAGCAACATGCTATGGTTTAAGAGCACTTGTGATTTAAAAAGAGCTAAAACACATAACAGCAATTAGAAACAAAATCCAGAGTTTCACACACTTCAGTGTCATGGTCCTGATGACGCTTCATTTCAGCCTGATTCCACAAGAGCAGACATTGCATGTGGCTGTAAGAGAGGCTTTGTGTTCATGCAATTCAGAATGACTTGTACCTTCATGTAAGTAAATACATTCACAGAATCCCAGAATATTCTGAGTTGGAAGGGATCCACAAGGATTGAATCCAACTCCTGTCCCTGCACAGGACCATCCCCAAGAGTCACACCATGTGCCTGACAGCATTGTCCAAATGCCTCCTGAACTCTCAGGCTTGGTGCTGTGACCACATCCCTGGGGAACCTGTTCCAGTGCCCAGCCACCCTCTGGGTGAATAACCTTCTCCTGATATCCAACCTAAACTTCCCCTGATCCCCTGACTCAGCTTCAGGCCATTCCCTTGGGTCCTGCCACGGGTCACCAGAGAGAAGAGAACAATGCCTGCCCCTCCTCTTCCCCTCACAAAGAAGTTGTAACTGAAGTTGTGAGGTCTCCCCTCAGTCTCCTCTTCCTATAGAACATCATGGGCAAAATAAAAGTGGCATCCAGTAACAGATGACCAGAAGGTGAAGGTGACACAAGTCCTTACTGAGCAGTGCACGCTGGGGACTTCAGAGCACAGCTGGTTCGTGGGAGTGGAATGACAGGCACAGGAGCTGCTCTTGCTGCCCTGCCCTGTCCATGCACAACCCAACACTTCTTATAGCAGCTTTGAGGCTTACTTGACTCTGACCTCAGCTGTTAATTTTTCACATTCTGATGGCTTTTGCATTTTTCTTCATTTTGAAAAGTCACCTGGTTGGGAAGTTTTCACTCTCAGGGATTTTGCACAGGAATGTAGCACCACAGACCACATGTGGAGTCATTTCCTACAACCTAATGGGAAGGCACAGCCCATTGTCAGGGCAGCGGGACTGACTGCAGTGATGCAGAGGCCACTGCAACTTCTTTTGTCTTTGATGAAAATTGTAGGAGGTCAATAGATAATCTTGTAAACTGCATTTCCTCTTTAGTTTCATTTCTGGATAATCTTTACTCATTGTTAAAAAGACTCCCAAGTAAGTCAACCTGTTACTGATTAAAGGTATTAACGGTTGTTTGTTGTTTGCCTTTGAATGGGGGCATTCCCATACATACCTCACTATTCTGGAGTAAACTGCAAATACCAACTCTTGCATTTGCTGTAATGTGTGCCAATTTCTGTGTTCCACTCATGGGGAACAAGATGTGAGCAGGGCCACCCCTTCCTGTTAAACAAGACTCGGGTGGGAACATGCGCTGCCTGGCTTCAGAGAAGGGAATTCTGCTATGGACTTCAGTGTAGCTTGACTTAAGTCAGCCCTGCAAACTTCGATGACAATTTATTTGGTGGGGGACAGTCTCAGCCATTTCAAATGTCAGTACAAGCACTAACTGTGTTTGGTAATGACAGAGCTTCTAAAAGCCATGGCAGTTGGAGCAGTACTCGTTTTCATTAACTAACATTGAACCTGGTGAGTGGAGAATGAACATGGAGTTATTCTTTCAGGAACAACCTGATGGAACAGTGGAGGAGTGTAGCTATAAAGCAGTTTAATCTGTAAATTCCTATGTTTCTCTCTCATCCTTCCTGCAAAAATGAAGTGCCCCATCTCATGACACTGGGTCCTGCTTATCTAAAATTAGTGCTGATCAGCATCCACCCGCTGTCGTTTTAAACCACTCTGATGGGCAGCACAAAGCTTTGCATCTTCCCTGGCTCAGCTCACAGTATTTCCCTGTTTGTCTCAGGCTTACAGCTCTTGCTTTGTTGGGAGAGGTAGTGACTGATTACAGGAGATAATTTTGAAAAGCGTCTAAGATGTCTCAAAAAGTCTGTATTCCTGCAGTCACCCACAAAGCGCTGATCTAGACAATGAAAAAAGGCTTTGGAAAGCCACCAAGTCTGACAGGGAGCAAGTGCAACAAAAACACTTCTGGGACTAAAAGTGATCAAATCCAAAAACTTCAATTTGTGAAGCAGGTCAGTATTTATGTTCCTCTCTCTAGAGGGAGCCATCAAATAAACTTAAGGAAAAATTATGTAGTCCTGTGAAGAAAGTTGGTTCTCTGTCAAAACAAAAGCTAATGCTCAGCTTTACAAAGAGACAGTGTCAGCCTGGCCAAAGGTCTTCAGCAGGAAAGGTTTCTACTCTGCTGCCATGAGAAACAATCAAACCTTTGCAGTACCAGCAGTGCCAGTAGTATTTCAGAGATTTCAGTGATAAAAACATTGTTCAAACAGAGGAAGAGTGGTAAAACCTGCATTTGTGCAAACTTCAGGGAGAGAGTTCCCAGGAAGGGCCATTTTCTTTGATGGTTAAAAATCCTGAGCATCGTCCCTTTTCAGTTCAGAATCCACAATCCACAGGGAGCCTTGAAGCAATGCACCAAATTGTGCAATTTCTCCACTGCCTGAAGACTGTTTCTTTCCTTTGGGCTGCTCATCCACTGCCAGGCACTTGGAGCAAGAATTTGTCATGGCAAAGGACACACCCATGCAACACTTGTCAGTTTTATGATAATTCACAGAACAGGCAGGTGAATGAGTCCAGTCAAAACTCAATGAACCAAATTCCTCATTACACACATAGAGAAGGAAAAGCAACAGCCAAAAGCTGATAGAAATTAATTTGGTGGGGTTAAGATGACACAATTTATTCAGCTACAGTGGAGGCACTTATTTACATAATGGAACAGAACTGGAAAGTGTTATAATGTAATTGGTGGAAAAGATGGTCAAATTGCTGAGCAGCATTCCTACAAATCACTGACCTGAACAAGAGCCTGTAAGATTTTTTTTTCATATAGAATCACTCTGATCTGAAAGACAACAAAGCCCACAAGATACTGGTCCATATGGTGGCCTTAACTTTACCAGAGTCAGAAGCAACGGTCAGCCTTTGGAAAATTAAACCACACCTAAAATTAGTGCTAATGACAAAGATGTAGCAAGTAAGTTTGTGTACTTGTTTGTTTGTGAAAACTTCTTGATTCCTTGGCCCTGGAAACCCCATAGAATTTTCTTGGGACAGGACAAAAGAGGCATATCAGCGATGGATCTTTCACACCTGAAGGAAGCCCTGACCTGTTATAAGATGTAAGTATAAAGATGATAAACCCTTTAATAAATTCAGATTATTTACTGTCTAAAGAACAAGTAAATGGAGAGAGGCAAAACTCTTCCTAAGGCCTCTTCTGCACCATCTCAGTAGTGAGGTGTCTCTTCCCCATCATTTTAATGTCAAAGTGCTTGTGCATTTAATGCAGTTGTCCTTGAGGTAGATAAATATTATTTGGCAATTAAACCAAAGAGCAAGAAATTGAAGTCAGATCTTCACAGACTAGAACAACTCTATGTTCCATTTGGCTTCTGGATCTGGACCATGACTGCTGGTCAGCTTGCAGTGCTGGGCTGGGGGATGGTTTGGCTTTGTACAGTTCTGGTGAATATTCATGTCTATATTACAGGGTTTTGTTTTGTTTTGTTTTGTTTTGTTTTGTTTTCTGTTTTTTGTATGCTGATAACATTCTCTCTTGGTCTCTCTTCTTTACAAAGTCTTGGCCAGGACTGTGCTCTCTTGTTTTCATTTTAGTTTGAGTTCAATGTCCCCATTTGGCAGCAGTTTCAATTGAACTCAATCTCTTTCTCTTCTGAGCTGTACAATGTGTCCTGCAGCAAACAAAATTTCAGAGATGGCCAAGGACTGGTCACAAGGGAAAATCCCCAAAGTGGGAAAACGCAATAAAAAGTCACAGATAATCACACAGTTAATCTCAAATTCCAGGACTTCAGGTTATTGGCAAACAAGGGACTACTTTTTTTCTTCCGAGGAGCAAAGATTTCCTGCCAAAATTCACAAGATGAAATTTTGAAGAGAAAAATCTGCCTTCCTCAGTATTACATAAGAGGTCATCACTGAAAGGCCTTAACACATGCATGCAGCCTGAAAAAAGGATCAAGCTTGTTGTTACTGTTGCATACTGTTGTTACACATGGACACAAAGTCCTCTAAGTCCTAATTGATGACATGCCATGTACTCAATGTGGTCTCCTGGAAAGGACACGCCCTGTAAAACCACACATTGTAGCCCTGTTTCCTATGTGCTTTGGTCCTTGCTATGCAAATCCTGTCTGGAACAGCAAGGACAGACATAGGTAATATTTGCTAATTTGTTAGTAACTAATTTGGTAGTAGTTTAGATTTAAAGAAAGATACATTTTTTTTGTTTGTTTTTTTCCCCTCTAAGCAATAGAGTAGAAACAGACATTAAGTGGACTTTGAATCACAGAATCACAGAATGGTTGAGGTGGGAAAGAACCTTCAAAGGTCATCTAGTCCTGCTCTAGCAGGGTCACCTAGAATTGATTGCCCAGGATCATGTCCAGTTGGATTTTGAGTATCTCCAAGGATGGAGAACCCAAAAACTACCTGCCTGGCCAGTCTGTGCCAGTCCTTGGTCACCCTCACAGTAAAAAGCGTTTCCTGACATTCAGAGGGAACCTCCTGTGCTTCAGTTTGTGCCCCTTGTCTCTGGTCCTGTCATTGGAAACCAGTGCATCGTCTTTGCACCCTCCCTTCAGGCATTTATGGACACTGATGAGATCTCTCTGAGCCTTCTTTTCTCCAAGCTGAATAGTCCCAGCTGTCCCAGATTTGCTCCAGTACCTCCATTCTCAGTGCCCCTTTGCTGGCCAGTAATTTTATCTCTCTCTTGTACTGGGAAGCACAGAACTGGACAAAAAAAAAAAAAAATTGTATATTCCTTTCTAACAGCGATTTACTCAGCAGGCATAAGGGAAACTTTGTCTCCCCCTACAACTGTTCTGGGTCATCCTTTTTGCACATCCAGACATCCACCTTCTTATCAGCAACCAACCCTGTTCACAGGGAACACATCTCTCCCTTTCCCAGTACTAAGCTACTCATGCCCCCCACTCAGGCAAAGTGCAGTGATCACTACTGATGTGCTCAGAGACACCATGCTGACATTCAGGTGATGGCCTCAGCTTCAGGAGACCAAAGCAGGGGGGTCACCTGGGCTTCACTGCAAAAAGCAGCTGTAGACAAGGGTGCTCACAGCTGAGCACACCAATGTCACTGCTCAGGATTGTGCTGTCAGACTGGCTGACTTTCAGCCCGATGCACTACCCTGTTTCAAACACATCTAACCATGATGTTAAGTCTCCTTGTAGAAGGGAGGACCATCAATGCTACATCACAAGCAGTTGCCCACATTCTTTTCCCTCTAAATATTTTCAGCATAACAAGACTGATGTTTGGGGCTCAGATTGTCCCACCTGGGACACAAGTGGCTCCAGTCAGCTGCTCAGGCACTGCGGATGTGACCAGTACCTGTCCCATCAGCTGCCTTAGCACTACAGGCACTGTCCATTTTAAAGCCAAGAATAGCAGGTAGATGCTCTGAAGAACACTGCCTCTTCCCACAAGGAAACACCAGCTAAGTGAGAAATGAAAACCACCTTTTCTGATGTGGAGAGCAGAGGGAGGCCAGCACTGTTCATATGTCCCTTGTCACAGCAGGAGGTGCTGCTGGCCTTCAGCAACCCCAGGGAAAGGGGACTTGGCTTCATTTGAGTGTGTGTGGATGTGGCACTGCATAGGTTATACCTATCAAAAGACATCCTCCTCCCATCCTCCAATAATGCAATTCATAAAAATAGCTCCGATTTGTTACTCAGCAAGTAAAATGGGGGAAAAAAAAAGAACCAGGCATCAGGTATCGCTTTTTGTATGGAGCCAGTAGAAGAAACTGAGATTGTTAACCTAACACAGCAGAAGAGGAAGGCAGGCATTTCAACTCTCCCACTGTCAAATCCTTCTTGTTTCATTTGGAAGGTAAAAGAATTGTTGAATTAGAGACATCTATTTCCCCTTCATATCTCTACATTATAGCTCTTAAGGGCATTGCAAAGGGACAAACTTCCCTTCCCCCCTCAGCTTCACTTTCAGCTTATATAATTTTCTAAGCCCAGACCAGTTTGTCCTGAGAGTGCAAGATAAGGAGATATTCAGTTTAAATCCAGATAACCCTGCAGGTAGTTCAGTCAGACAGAACAGACAAGAAAATGTTGCAAAATGGTTTTGCATACCCAACATCCACACATAAACAACATTGAAACCATGACTCCTTGAAAGATAATGGGGGAGTGGCCAAGAGTTTATTGCAGAAGAGTCCAAACAAGTCACTCCTAAATTTAGTCTCCGTTGGAATCAGTTCTTCACCTTTGTTTGCACATTACATGCTCAGGACTAGCGCTGACCCAGGGCCATGGGCTCCGCTACTGACCCCACCACTCCATCAGTGTGAGCACAATTCCTGCTGAGTCCCAGACTTGGTGCCACTGCTGTCTCCTCAGGAACTGAGCACTGAACAGCAATTTAAATTCACTTTGGTGTGCCAGTGTTTCTGTCACCATGAGATGCACTCCCTGCACAGCACAAGTCGGGTCTTTGGCCAAAAGGCCCTCAGCCCAAGGTAACACGGAACACCATAGTCCAGCAGAGCTTGGTACATCTTCTCCAGCTGGAATGAAATACTGGCAGGCCACTTGCTCATCTTGCATAGCTTTGACAGCCAAGAACACTTCAGTCATCAGAACACATGCACAAGGTGTAATGTAAAGCATTCCAAGAGGAAACAAGCATCTAGTTTCCAGGAGAGAAAGTGGGAGGACTGAGAAAACAATGAACTTTCAGGCTGGAAAAATAATAGTGCCATGTGAATGACGTTTGAAAATATGTTTAAAATATGGTGCCTAGAGGGGAACCAACAACAGGCTGCATGACCAGGAAAGCCAAGGTGGCATTATTTCAGAGAACAAGACTGCAAAATCCTTCATCACAGTTTATAGGATGTTTGAAAAGAGAATTTTCCCTGAAAATACATAGCAGTCCTGTGACACACACATGAAAGCCCACTCACCCTTTATCACAGCAGCTCATTGGACCAGAATTAATGCCAATGGATTGTGCTAACCTTTTTCTTTATTATTTTCCTCAAAAGTGAATTGCTGCTGGGCAAACAAAGGAGAAGCTTCATTTTCTTTGGGCATTCTCACTCAAGAGAGAACACAAGGCTTCTCTAGATAGCAATGTGCTCTGTAGTGGCAAACATCATGGCCTCCCCACTACAGAGGGGAAAAGTGAAGTCCAAAATGGGGCAAGACTGAGCACCACTAATATGCTGTGTCACAGCAGCTACAACCACAATGCCTGCTGAAAACAGGAGATACAGGAAAGCCTTTGGTCTGATCTGCAGTCCTATTTTCTACACCAGGTTCTTTGAAGTGCATGAGCAATAACATTCTAAAAAGTAAGATGGATTAATGGAATGGAGAGTTGACTCAAGAGAAGGTGCCTTTGGGAAAAAAGGCTTTTTTTGTTTATTCATCTTGGCAATGTCATTCTAAAAAGGTAATTTTGGTCAATTCAGGTTTTTAAATACTGTTTATTTTTAAAAGAAACCGTAAAGTATGACAACAGGACAATGGGCATCATTCAGCAATATCACTTTTGGGTCTATAGAGGAAATCAATAAAAACCATCAGCATTTTAAAAAATAAATATGACTAACCATAGGGAAAACAGGAAAAACAAAATTTATCTTCAACAACACAGACAGGTATAAATGCTGAAATGTTGCTGTGCAAGGTAGAGGTAGAGGTAGAGATAAACCAGACTTTTCAGATCTAGACCAGTTTTAGATCTGCCCCCCTCCATGCACACACTCCCAAAAGTTCCTGTTGCCAATAATTTCATTTGAATCAGCCTGTCAGCCTCATCAAACTCAAACAAGTCTGTGTGCTCCTTGTAATGCTCTGAGCTGGAAAACTATTTCAGTTTTCTGTAGAAATCAGTTGCTGAGTAACCTGACCCCTGATTCTGCGACTTGTGCAGCAAAGGAAGAGGCAGGAATATTATACAGACCAAGAAATGCTCTCAGGATGGTGCCCACTAGGACAAGTAGACAGTAGAGCCCTTTTAGGAACTGCAATAGTCCGTCAGCTCCTCGGTGTTGCACCCAGAGAACGTGCAATGCTGCGCCTGGAGTTCCTCCTCTGGAGAGAGCATGGTCAGCAGAAACATCCCAAACCAACAGGTACTGGCTGCAGGGAGAGCCAATTGGCTTACACAGTCTGTTGACACTGAACACTCACAGAGTAAGACACAACCCAAGAACCCTCTGTACAAAGCAGCAAGTATCTGGCCATAGTGAAATATAAAAACTAAAAATTGCACTGCACACAGATTTTCCAAACAAACTCAAGACAACCAAAGTCAGATCGTACAAACCGTTAGTTAAAAAAATACCTTCTTGTATATTTTGAGAAGTGGAAAGAGTCTTCGTGCAAATGTTCAGCCTTGATCAAGCAGAGGACATAAAATTGCTGTAAACACGTTAGTTCCTTTCTCTTCTGCCGTATGCACCCAGCGTTATCAATCTTCTGCAGTATCATTGGGGTTAGGAAATCCGTTTCTTCTGCAGAGATCACCTTTCAAGTC
The DNA here is from genome assembly GCA_013398175.1 of Climacteris rufus. Taxonomy (NCBI): domain Eukaryota; kingdom Metazoa; phylum Chordata; class Aves; order Passeriformes; family Climacteridae; genus Climacteris; species Climacteris rufus. The sequence continues at coordinate 359,421 of VZRZ01004218.1, forward strand.
CCACTGATGTAACATCAAGACACTACTGGTGTCATATCCCACAACTGTTAATATAATAAAATATAACAACATAGTGAATAAAGGTAAAATACAATAAAATAGAGCATAAATAGAATCTTCAAATAGTTTGCACCTTTTTTCTTTAATTAAGAGGGACTACATATTTACAGGTGGATGCAACAAGTCTGAAGAGGTTTGATTTCATTTTCCAGCACTCATGTCAGAGTGGTGGAGGGTTGACCAAATGACATTCTGTATGTCACTGTGCTTCACCCATATGAGCAAGGTTCATAGATGGCCTTAATAGAAACAAAAAAACTCCCACTACATCACTAAGTTCAATGATCAGCACAGTCCTAACACATTGTGAGGGTTTTGGCTTTTTAAATTACTCAAGCTGTTATAAACTTATTCATTATTTTAGCAGTTTCTTTATCTAGAGATTTGACATGTTGAAAAACAGTTGGTCTTAAAAGAGGAAAAGCTACAGTGAGCACTTGTCCCAGACCCTTCAGGCAATAACTTCATAGGCCAAGACCTCCTCAGTCCTTACAGGGCAGAATTCCATCAGTGAGAAGTCTCTGGGTGAAAGAAAGCAGGTATAACATCCCTGCAGTCACACGGGAGAGGGAGGGGAAATGAAATACAGGAGCTAGAGCACATTCCTCACTCCTACCTTAATAACCTTGTCTGTCCCCGAGGTCAGCAGCCATCCCCTGGTGGCATCGAAGTGTACGTGCACAATGTTGTGCTTACTGTCATGGAAAGTAGCTGTAGGTGCCCGCCTGAAGAAAGAAATCCAAAAATCAGCAAGAACTGGAACTGCAGAATTTTCCCCCAAAACATTCTCTATTGAGGAAATAAGTATTTGACTGCTCCTGTAAGGCATTAATTCAGCAACCACTTGGTAAACTCCAGGGACCACTATGCCAGGCTGCTCCCTCCTGGAGCCTTGCACCCACCCAGACCCTTCCAGGTGCAGGAGTTTTGCCCCAGTCCAACGCAAGCCAGCTCAGTGCCCACGCTTACTCTTCGTCTGTTATGGACTCGTGGCAGCTGTCGCAGACCCTCACTTCAAACTCGAAGCCCATCAGGGGGATGGAGGAGCGCTTGGAGCTGCACTTGCCGCACACGGCTTTCCCACACTTCCGGCAGTGATGCTGCAGGAGACAACAGAAAGGCCTCTTAAGCCACAAACCCAGACCAGGTCACTGCTCAGCTCCCACTGGCTCTACCCTCTCACTCCAGCAGACACAGTGCAGCTCAGCTCTGTCTCAGACACCTCACTTCCCAAGTTCCGTGAGAACATGGAGCATTTTTACAGCCCTCCAGCAAAAGTCTGTGATCTGCAGCCCTCTCCTGCTGGGCAGGACAACACAGCAGCGTGTTTCAAGCACACCGGTAAGCTTTTTCCAATACAGCCTGAGCAGTTACTGGTACTTATCCCATCTCATTGAAAACAGCTTTGGTTCCAGCACAATCTGCAAAAATCAGCCATAAATTTCTTTCTATAACATATTTGACTAACAATGAGCAAAATTCCACATGGCTAAAGCCATGGAAGGCCCTAAGACAACCTACTCAGCCCAAGGCCTAATATGTGCATTTCCTAGTGGGACTGATTGGAAAAAAACAGGGTGTTCCCTTCCAACCACAAAACCAAGCCTCAGCAGAGGGGAGCCCACTGTCTCACCCCCAAGCACTTTGAGAACTTGCACTTTTGTTCTTCTAATAAGCTTTAGGAGAAAAAGGTTACCACAGTCTATCATGAGAGAAAAGCCTACTTGCACCATGTTAACACACCAAAAGACACATACAAACCTGCCTGAGGCCTATTTTCTTACTGTCCCACATTTGCTTGAAGTTCCAGAAGAAAGGCTGGTCACATTTTTGACAGGAGTCACTATCCAGCCACTCTGGGGTCTGCAACACACACACACATAAACACAAAGTGGAAGTGAGGAACAAGCAGAAAAACTTCCAGTGGAGCCAAGAGGCAGGACAAAAAAACGATATATTGTGGTGTGGCAATGTGGCCAACTAACTTGACTCGATATCCCCATTTTCACAAGATGCCATTTTAACTGTGCCTTGGGATATCTTTTTTTGGTTAGTTCTGAGCTTTAAAAGACATGGGAGGAACAGTTCTCACCCAAACTGTGAAGAAGATCTTGATAACAAGACCACAGAAACAACGCAATTCTGGAATTAAACGTATACCAATATTTCATCCTGTCCTGTCTGGACAGCATTTACCATCTGCTATTGCCTCTTGTGGGAGATGGGGTCAATTAGTATTTCCAATAGCCAAGCAACTAATTTGAAGGGAAAGGGAAGTTATCAGAAATGCTGATGTAGTTGAGGTTTTTCATAGTATTGCTTTCTTTCTTTAACAGCATAAGAGGCGTTCCTGCTGTCAGAGGTGCCTGTGCTACAAATCACACATAAGGGTAAGATGAGATTCATCTGAACAAACCTAGGACCCAAACCAGCTCTTTCCCCTCATCAATCCAGGAGATTAAGTAAACACTAAATATTATTTAATACTTTGTGAAGAAGTGCTATTAGCCAATTGCAGTGGTCTTAACAGAGCCACTGGTTTCTCACATGCTGCAAATTAAAATGGCAAGAAACACGAGATTACAAACTAAAAGTAATGGAAAAGCCAGGCAAAGATAAGTCAAGGGTGGATGGACGCCCTCAGCTTCCAGGACAGCTTTGACCCCCAGCAACCACCTGCTTCATATTCCTCTGCCAGTTATTCTGAAGGCAAATCTGGGGCAAACCCTTATCTTTTCTACCACAATCTTTCTGTTTAATGCCTACAGATTTACATGTCTGTGTATAACTTTCTATCTCTTAAGCATTTGAACACTACAGATGAAGAAGACATTTTGCTTGTGACAAGCAACCACTTTGTAGTCAAATAGAAACACAGCTTATAGCATATTTCAGATGTTGTCTTTACAGCTTTTTGAAAATAGAGTTGAAAATAAAGAATCAAGGGCTAAAATGGCTTAATTGACTGTAATACAATCTTAGTGATGTGGGAAAGTCTGATAGCAACAAAATGAGTACTGAGCACACACCACATGGAGAAAATCCTTAAATAAGGGCAAAGATACCAAAGCCAAAATCCAAAAGAAAGTGATCTAGGGCCCAAACCCAAGGCTTGATATTAAAATCTTAAAGATTCATGTTTTGGGGGTGGTTTAGCACACAAACAACCTATTATGCTACTGAAAACAAGAACAAGCCTACATAGCCATAGTCTGAGAAAGCTGTGCACCATTAGCACCTGCTGCTTAGCCTTCATTTAGCTAATTATATTTCTCCTCTGGTTTTTAAATCAGCCTGGCATAGCTGCCAGTTTTGTGACAAGTTAATCTTAACCCTTACTGGAGCCTTTAGAAGGCAGCAAATAAATAAAGGTTTTACTTCTGGATGTTTGAGTTGCAGCAAAAGGGAAACATCTGTTGGGAAGGAGGAAACCACACTGCTTTCATTTCAGTTCAGGAGCTGATGACATACTTGGCCACTGGATCAGCAATTAAAGAGAGTCAACTGGAATGCTAATTCACATTAAAAGGGAGCTCCGTTCCTGCTTATGCCTACTTCAGTAGCTTTTTAAAATCAAGTTTTCCACTTAGCTTTCCTCCTCCCTCAAGGGAGCTGTACACAATCCAGGGAGACCACAACTCCTGAGAACCAGCTAAGCTGCTGCAAGCCTTCTCAGACCTCCGCACTGCAGGGACTCGGGACGCCTTGGTAGCCCTGCCGGGAGAGGGCAGAGGTTTGCTGTGCCCCACGGCCCCGGGAGTGCCAGGCTGCAGGGCAGGGCTGGTGCCCGACTCAGCCAGCACCGAGCTCCTCCTCTCTCTGAGTCAGGACTCGGCACTGCCGAGCGGGGGCTGCTCCAGGCGCCAAAAGCGCGGGGGGCGTTTTTGCACCCCCTCCCATTCGTCGGCCACGAAGCACAAAAGCAATTAGGAATGCGTGGGTGAGATTCCACCGTCTGGATCAGCACAGCCATCGTTCACCCTGCTTCTGTGTGGTTACACCAGAGGCAAGACCGAGTAATAGGCGAGATTGAAGCCCTAATTAAATGACTTCTTATCAAGAACAGGAGAAAAACCGCTGAGTTGCATTTTTCCAGAGATGACCAAGAGCCTTCTTGTTTTATTTTCTTTAAAACAAAATGAATCAATCAGTTCATCAGTTTACATCTGAACCGATATTTCTCATGATGTGCTGAAAAACAAAGCAGAGCATTTCACAATACCCTCCTTACAGGATATCTTTCAGAGCGGTAATGTAAAGAGCAAGAGCCATTTAGCAGCCTATTTAATACAAATTTTCTGCCAGACAATTTGCCCTGTACCATATTATCAAAGGCACGGCATAATTGCTGTATAACAACTGGAGCATGTCCAGAAACATTTTTAAAGCCTGGAATGATCTTGTTTAGGTTGAGAGTTGCACATTTCAGAGAGGCCCCTTCTTCCCAAGACTGCTTCAGACCAAAGTGACAAGAACTAAGCATCTACCTCCTGCCTCTCCACATCCATGTTCCAGACGACGATTCCCCCATCTGCACCACAGGAGATGAGCTGCCGAGTGTGGTGAGCATAGGAGAGAGACTGAACTTTATCACTGGGAAAGAAACAAGACAGTTAGCAATCAACCACCTATGGCTACTGCACAAGTGAGCACAGAACAGCAATAAAGCAGTACAAACCATTTGTTTGCCCATATGTTTCCCTCCCCCAGTCACTGCACATGGCATCCATCAGATGCAAATCAGTCTTTGCTGTTGGGCTGGGACCAGAACGAGAGTGTTGCTCATCTGGGCACCATCCACAAAAGCAAAGACCTGTTCTGATAACTGTTTCTGCTGCTCCTGGGATAGGAGGTCCCAACTGCACTGGGAAGCCTCAGCACAGTTGCAGCTTCTGAAGGTGCATCTGGATGCATAAACACAGCCTCAGCAAGGTATATTCTCATCAAAAAGTCAGTAACAACTTTGTTTTGTAAATCTCTGTAACATCTAGAAACGAAGCACTGAGGAACTACTGAAGATTTTCTTTTGACAAGAAACAAGCATAAGGAGTTTCAAAAATACAGGAATCACTAAATTTCCTAAGCTTTCTCATGGTAAGGTGGAAAATTTAGGTGCTTCTCTTTCTTCTTTTGACGAAAAAACGTCATAGGACAAATAATTCAGCTTGAGCTCCCAAAGATGGGCTCAGTCCTTCATAAAGGAAAGAAATCCAGGTCTTATCTCAGGCTACTTACAACCTGGGAAACAAAGACCACACAACAATGTTATGGAAAAAAAACAAGGTTATGAAGACACAGTAACTGAACAGACTGTGACTGGAAATAATCTGCAACATTTGGTTTTCTTTGCTACCACCACTGGTCTTGTCTGCCCAAAGGACTTTTATGCTAACACATTTATTTGTGCCTTTCTGCAGAGGGGAATACATTCATGGGAGAGTCTGGGACAACACAGCCACCCTTCACTGTGCCTGCCTGCCAACACCAGAGGCATCATCAGGATTTGTAGGACTCTATGCTGCACAATTCCATGACACAGATTAAGATCCAGAGGTGAACTTCATATTAGGAGAACTAATTTCCACAGCAATGAATCTAGCAGTGGTGCATTAGCAAGAACCACTGTTAGGGTATGAAGGTGATCTGGGAATTTCACCTAGAGCTCTGCAGTGCTCTGAAATCCCAGAGGCATTCAAATCACTCAGCAGAGTGCAGCTTCACTCAAAAGAAATGTATGAATATGTAAGAAACTGTTAGGCCGAAACCACCACAGGATTTTGCCTCTCCAGACCTGAGCCTGGCATGCAACTCCCACATATATGCAGTCCCAACACTCTGAAACCAACTTGTTGCATTGCCAGCGTTAGAAGGTGAGGAGCCACTAGAGCCATTCTGAGGTATCACCAGTGCCCAGCACGGCTTGCCCATCTCCAGTGACGCCTGCCATGCAAATGTGCCTGCAAAGGCGAGGCCTCCTTGCGCTGAGGAGGTGTGAACGCTCCTACGGCTAAAGCACATTACTTAGAACTCAGGCTGCAGGCAAAGTGGCATGGAAAGAGCGTGGAGGAAAAAGGGACCAATTGTCCAAGGCCGATGCTCCCTCTAGGGGAAGGAAAGACCTTGACACGTAAAAGCCGAGAATTTCCCTGCATCTGTTCTCATTTTAGGAGCCTCTCTCATTCCAACAAAGACGCAGGCTCTGGCACAACACACTCAGGAGTACAGATGTTGTGCTTTCCTTCACCACCCTCTGCAGACTCTTAAAACAGCCTGTGGGCCCAACACTGGAAAACTTACTATAAGCAAATTATTCCTTTTGTATGTGGACCACAAGGAGTCACACATACAAGGCTGAGGCTTGTGAAGACTGTAACCTTTGGGCTGTTTGTTTCCAGATGTGGCTTCTGCCTTTAGCTTTTCTCCCATAAAAGCAGGAGGAAGGGCTTTGAACATACTTATGTCCTTGCAGCTCGATGGCTGTTCCTTTTCTTCCTCCAATATCCCACATTATAATGGAATGATCAGAACTGCCTGAGAATAAAACTCGCTGTATTGGGTCCCAACAGAGAGCAGTGACACCACCTGCAACAGGAGCACATGCAACAGTCATTTTATTACACAAAGTGGAAGACTGGAATGTGGCTAAATATCAAGATGCAACAAAAAATAGGGAGAGAGTGATTAAAATACAGATCTGTTTAGCAAAGGCTATGCAACCATATACTTTTCAGTGGAAAAATAACAGCCCAGAAAAACTACTGAAACCCCATCCTGCTCCTTTGTGGGCAGAGGGCTCCACTGACACTTGCATAGGTGAATTCACTGAGCAGTAAATGTGGTAAAAGGATGGTCACAGTGTGACTACACAGCTTTCCATCTTCACAATTTCCAGAAGATTAATGGAGAAGCAAGTGTGGAATACTGTGAGCATCTTCACAGTATCCTAGCACAAGGATGGAATTACCTTGTGCGACCTTGAGCTATTAGCTCTTAGTTAGAGAGGAGGGATATGGACAAAAAGTGCTAAGGAATGACGATCATTTCTTCTGTTAGATGGCAGGATCATGTCCAGGGTTGCTCTTTTCAAGGGGTGAAGGGGCACAAGTCCCAGCAGTGAAACAAGCATTTAGTGCCTCCAAGGTGTCCCTATTCCATTTGGGATAAAGTGTCTACCAATATGGATCTTGCCTTTAGCAGCATCCTTTCTGTCTCACAGAACTACCACAGCTTGTTCTAGTCTCACTCTGCTTTAATTAGCAGCTACTGATTGTGGCATTTTCTGCCACAGACATGTTCTGCTCAGAGCTCTGATCACTCGTTTTTACCAACACAGCTTCCCCAAGCCGCTGTGACAGTTTAAGGTCTATGTCCCTTCCATGCTATGCACAGACACAAGCCATCCCAGTGTTTCACAGGACAGTCAAACCACCATGAAGCTGAGCACAGACAAAGAACCAGATTGCATCTCCACCTGAGGCCTTACCTGTGTGTCCCTTAAAAGTGGTAACAAGGCTGCAGGACTCTTGCTCTAGTTTGAGTATGGTTACTTGCCCAGAATGATCACCAACAAACACATGCCGGGTTTCCACATCAAATCTGACGGATAAACACTGAGGAAAATATATTGTTTACACAAGCTTGGCATTCCTTTCATGACTTGCTAATTCTTCCAACATGAGTATACTGAAACCTTGTGAATAGTACTTCAGTTTCAAGGAGGTATTCAGAGTGTGCTTTTAAGCACTGTTCACATTAATAATGACCATACCTGCTCATACTAATAGTGCAGTATCCCTGAGTGAGAAAGAGGACATGAGTTCCATTTTTGTTATGAAACACCTTTGAAGTAGCTCTTTATCATGAACATAGGAGTTATCTTCCCAGGTTCTGTAACTTAGGTGCTAGAGTTGGATGGTATCCACTCCTTTCCTTCCCAAAGTTATATAAAATACCTGTTACTAGTTTTCTGCTTGCACTGGTTTTGCGTGGCAAGGTTTTGGTACTGGGGGTATATGGGATGGTTTCTGTGAGAAGCTGCCAGAAGCTTGCCCCATGTCTGGCAGAGCCAATGCCAGCCTTTAGCTCCAAGATGGACCTGCTGATGGGCAAGACTGAGCCCAGCAGCAACAGTGGTAGAGCCTCCGGGACAACAGATTTAAGAAAGGGGGAAGAATGCCCCAGCAACTTCACTGGGCAAAAGAGTGAGACTATGTGAGAGAAATGCAGACACCAAGGCAGTGAAAAAGGAGGAGGAGAAGGTGCTCCAGCTGCCAGAGCTGAGATACCCCTGTGACTGTGGGGGAGACCATAGTGAGATCCTTGAAGATCCACAGTGGAGCACATGGATCCCTCCTGAAGCCCATGGAGTAGCCCCACGCTGGAGCACGTGGATGCCTGAAGGAGGCTGTGACCCCGTGGGATGCCCACACCGGAGCAGGCTCCTGGCAGGACAGAGGAGCCCGTGCTGGAGCAGGTTTGTTGGCAGGACTTGAGACCTTGTGGGAACCCATGCCAGAGCAGTTTGTTCCTAAAGGACTATGCCCCACGGAAGGAACCATACTGGAGCAGGGGAAGAGTGTGAGCAGTCCTCTCTCTTAGGAAGAAGAATCAGTAGAGACACCATGCAATGAAGAAATTGCAACTCACAGGAGACAGAGCAAACCCAGAGTGAAGCTGAGTCCAGGCAGGAAGAAGGAAGTGGGGGAAGATGTTTTTAAGATCTGATTTTATTTCTCCTTACCCCACTCCAATTTGACTGGCCATTCAACCACCTACTGGAGCCACCTAACTGGACAGATTCTGACCTCTTTATCCAATCTAATTCCACATTCAGAGTCCATACTAGATATCGAAGGACTAACTGTCTTTAGCACTCCCTAAGAGCAGTGCTATTTAAACACCACTGATTTTAAGCACACAGAACATTGGAGAACAAAAAACCCCAAACCTGTTCCTGGTTGTGCCAAATATTTTTGCAGTATTTCCCACTGATTCTTCCTTCCACTGCTTCCACTGCCCTCCACCATCATAATCAGATGACCCAAATTAAATTGTCCTCCCAAAGTTTTAATCAGTCAAAACTGGTTATTCCCTAGAGAGAGTTTGGGAACACAGGGAAAATTCTTGCATCATGCTTACAAAAATATCTATCATTTAGTTAAAAATTTGGTTCAGTCTTTCTGCCATTTAGATTGCCTGAATTGCCAGACAATATAAAGCAACTCCATATTCAAACAGTAATTTTGAGTCAGTGTCACTTCCCATGAACTAGTAAAACACACAATATCCACACCACATACACTCTGGGGCATTAAAAAATCTGTTTATGCTAACACCTGTTTTCAACCTAAGAGCTCAAACTTTTCACTTCCCTTCTCATTTGCAAAAAAGCTGAATTAATATATCTTTTATTGTCAGGCAGCTGGGGCAACTCTAGGTGAATAAGCCACTTGAGTGCCATTTCTGGAGTAATTTACTCTTTAGTTAACCCAAATTCCCAATACATAGCAAGCAGTTCCAGAGTAAAGGACAAGTGCTCATTACTTTATATTAAAGTCATTTAATTTTTACCATGCATGCACACAGGCACTCGGATCTGATTGCCAACCTACTTTTGCTACCATTAACTCTCTGAAGAAAGCATGCACTGCATGTTTAAATGAAGGTCCTATCCATATTTATTTCAACAGCAGACCACAATAAGTTGCAGATCGCCCATTGTGGTGCTCAAAAATGATTAGACCTAAATATGCCACAACGCATTAAGGAGACAGAGCAAGGAGAACTGACAGATTTTTAAATTGGCTTTAAATAACAGTTTCTATCACAAACCACCGGGTCTATGCAGGGCACAACACTTGGAGGACAACAAGAGAAATAAACTAAAAGGGCTGTTTGAGTGCCAAAGAGCAGAAATAAACCTGAGAGCTCAGCAAAGGATACTGCAGGCCGCAGGCGCCCGCGCTGGTGCGGTACCCTCCGAGCCGCTGGCCGCTCTCCGAACAGTGCCACGTGAAGTGTTTGTCTTGTCCGGTGCTCAGCACCCACTCCATCTCCAGGACAAACAGAATCATGATGACCCTGCTTTGATGAGCTGAAAGTTAAGCAGACAGACTTACAATCACATTGCAGAGAACAATATAGGGGCAGACAACCACTGCAAATACCAGCTGCATCCAACTCCTCCACTCACACCTCCCTACAGAAGCAGCTGCTGTTCAATAATCCTGTTGACATCAGCTTCCATGCAAGTTTGTAAGGTCCCTGCTCTGCATGTTCAGCATTTGCATGAGAAAGAGTGGAAGCAAGACTTAATTCCTTCCATGTCTATTGCAGTAATTTATCTTCTACAGTAGCACAAGTCCTCCCTCCATCATTGTATCATCACTAACAAAGCTGCCATTATGCAATGGATTTGAGGCTCCGCTTTAACCTCTTTTGAGCTCCGTTTTTGGCAGCAGTGAAGATGCCTACACTGCTGCTCCTCTGTCTGTGAAGTTTGGTGGATTTGTGCTGTGGTACCCCAGCAGAAGGACGAGTTACAGCACAGGCACAACACTGTACCAAAGGAAGTTTCAGCACTGTATGCAAACCAGATAAAAAGGCTACTGAAATAAAATAAAAGAAAAATATCACAGCTGTGGTAGATGAATAAAACAGCTGAAGGAATAAATTTATACTGCTACCAAAATAAAACCATCAAAAGCTTTTCATTACAACAAGGGAATGCATGGTTGCACACAGTTTTTTGTATGAATGACCAGTGCTCTTGATCATGATTGAGCTGATGTTCTAATAAAACAAGTGGCTGGAAAGACATGCAGAACTATTCCCAGCTGTAACTTAGTGGTGAATGCCACACTCCTCAATCTACAGCCCTACTGGCTTATTGCTGTTCTAAGACCTGGCAACATATGTTTCACAAAACAGGCTGCTTGTATTTGTTTGTGTAAAAGTTGACACACACACACAAAAAAAATTAAATAAGTTTGGAAGCTTAAGCATTAGCCCCAAGCCTCCATTTGAAATGCTGAGAAATTCCTCAGAACAGTATGGAAAGATTGCTGTCTGCCCTATACAAATATACAGCACAGATGAGAGCTGTGTTCAGACCCTGCAAGGGAGAACTACTTGTAGCAAAGAAGAGGAGGCTTCCACGAGCCAACACCTGCCCTGATTCACACTGCTTTTTAGACTGAGAGTCCCTGAGCAGAAAAGTCGATAAATCTATTGACACAACTTGCCATAACCATGATTGGCAGCTAAACCAGTTTTCAGTGTCAGGCATGAACTGTGCCCAGATGCTTTCTAACTCTGCCCATAGAAGAGCTCAGATTTTGACTGTCATTTCCACACACTTTTACATTCCAGATAAAAGTATGGGGACCGTCCAGGAGTCACTTGAACTATTTCAGATCGTTTCAACTATTTCTCCACCCTCGTTTTCTCTGGGAAGAAATTCAGTGACCCCCTGGGTGGCTCATGTTTATCTTTACCTGTTAGTCTCTCCAGGAACATCTGCACTAGCTAGTGGAGTGATGCACTCAGAGAAGGAAATTATGAGATTTGCTCCTACAAGCACCTCATGGACTTGTGTACATTTCTCAGGAGCTTGCGTGAACCACCAATGCCACAGACAGACCCATGCACTTCCACATGCAAAGCTGGCTGAGATCAGACTGTTCAAGGCCTGTTCAGGAATGACTTCTCAGCACGTGGCAAATGCTATTGCTAGTGACAGCTTCCTATGGTTTGAATTGGTTGTGAGCATAGCTGGCACCACCCAACTTTCCTAAATCTCCTCCTATTTCCTGAAATTTCTGGAAGGCAGGGCTTGTAAGTTTTGGTAGAAGTACTGCCTGTAGATGCTGAGGCAGCAAGTAAGTAGATATTAAAAAAGTGTACTTGCCAACAGGTGGATGTGGTGTATGTTACAGCTTTGCTTATCCTCTCTCCCCAAAAAGACCTTTCATTTCAGCACGCTGTTGTTCACCCACACATATTAGCTGGTGCCACCACACAAAAAGTCATTTGTCCTTAAGAGGGAATTTGATTCATGTAAGGCTTAAAAAAGCAAAATATCAGAAGGTTGGGAGCTGATGGCAGAGGAAGGAAGAGGTTTGGGCCTTAGGATTAACATAGGTTCAGTATCTTGAGGCAGCACACAAAAAGCTGGTCCTTCATCTGCTGAAGGTTTCATCACCATTTGTACATAGAAAAAATGTGGAGCAAAAAACTCCAAAGCTGCCCATTTGCAATAACAGCAGGATGGAGATGGGGAGATGGAAGGTGAATGTGGCCATAGTACAGGAAAACCCTCAACAAGCACCAGGCAAGAGCAGATCTGTGTAAGCCAGAGTGAGAAGCGAGCCATTTGTGGGGAAAGATTATGCTGTACAGAAGGGAGAAGAGAAGCAGCAGGGATGAGAAGGGCACAGGTTCTTGTGGAGCTGGAGGGTGGGAGGGAGCAGGGTGGCTGCTCTCCTCAATGAGAAAGCAGCAGTGAGCACTGTGCAAAGAGCAGGTTGGAGAGAGGATGGAAAGGCTGTGCCTAGAGAAAAGAAGCTGCAGCCAGGAGATGAACGCTGCCAAGTCAGCACAAGGAAAAGAAGGGTCAGTTTAAAGGCAAAGGTCTGAGAAGCACAGCCAGTGCATGGCAAGAAGCTTTGCTGAGGGGGTACAACAGTAAGAAGTACCAGCAAACACTAAAACAGATGTGGAAATTACCAGTAGGGGAAAAAAGCTTAGCATGTGCAAGAAAAGCACACGTGAAGAGGCTGTGTATAAGGGAAAGCAGAAGTAAGGGCATGACATGAGCTGGCCTGAAAGCAAAGGGGCAGGGGGACACCCTTGAACCAGGTGGGCTGCACAAAGCATGGGGCAGAAGCAGATCTACAAATCTGGCTAGGCAGAAAAAGTGTGTGTCAAATACATAAATTAAAAAAAAATCCCAGCCAAATAAATAAGTAATACAGAACACAAAAGCAGGAGCTGTTATCTCATCCACAGGGAACACGGACTGGAAACATGGCCCCTGGCAAGACGGTGCAGTTGTAAGAAGCAGGGTAAAGAAAGCCATGCAGAATGGGAAGCTGCAACAGTCATTTGGCTGGACCAGCCCGAGAGGGGCTGGAGGGGGCTGGAAGCCAAGGCTGCTGAGAGGAGGGAAGGGTTTCTTGCAATTCTATGAGACAAGCTGTCCAAGCAGAGAGCAGAGGTTGTCTGCACCTTCAGCTGGTGCTGTGGCTGAAGAAGAGGGGATGGTGATGAGAGACAGACACTCAATGAAAAAATTTAATTTCCCAGAACATCTCAAATGGCACTGTTGAAATGCTTGTGCTACTCCTCCTCACGAAAGTGAATGAGTCAGTGCCTGCAAGAGATCAATGCCACAAGACCCACCTCAGAGCCCTGACTAACACTGTGTCACATCCCCAATTCTGTGTCCAGATCCCTTTTAAGAAATAAGATTTCACAACTCCAGACACAGTGTAGCAGCAAAAGCTCCAGAGAGCACATCCAGCCACGTACACTGCCGATGGCAGGCTCCGTACACCACCAGACCTGGCTGCACAGCCCTACCAAGACTAAAGAACAGCCTACCCATGTGCTGTCATTCTCTACCAGCAGATCATTTGGCAGACATATTCATGGCCTTTCAAGACACAATTAATGTTCTTTAATCACTACAGAAGCCTCAGCTATTTATAATAATACCTTGTTGTGGGAGATGATCAGTAGCCCACCTGTCAGTGGGCAAGAGCATTGCTGACCATTTACAAAGCTAGCACACACAAAACCAGTCAGAGTGACTAAGCTAAAGCCCCTTGGTAGACTTTACTCCTCCTAAAATACTTTTGGAGAATATAAAGGTCTTACTTGAAAACTTTAAGCAAAACCAAAAGTTTTAAAAAGTAAGGCTTTTAACAAATGAAACAGTAGAAGGCCACCATACCCAACAAAACTATCTGTTCCTTTTTAATTACGTTTTTCCTTGCCCAGGGCTTTACCAAGATGGTTATGGCGACCCCAAAACTCAGTATGGCCATGTGAGGAAGGTGCACTACAGGGATGAGACTGTGGAGTGAGTCCTACTGGATCATGTGAGGAAGGTCCATCTTTGTTGGATCTTGAGATGCCTGCCCAAGAGACTATAATGCCCCTCCTTGCACATTCTCCCAGAGAGCATGGTGAAAACGGTGTTCTTTCCTCCTTGCTGTGTACCAGCTGGACTTTGGTCCCAGTAAGCCCAGATCCAGTGTTCTGGTTGGAGGCAAATGTTGCAAGAGGAGCACGAAAGTGCCTAACGCTGTGTGGACTGATGGAACTATAGGAACCGGTGACTGACAGCAGCTCATAGAGCATCTCACTTTTGCAATGTTTCCCCAGCACTCCAGACCTCCAACATGGGTCCAGCCAAGCCCAGGGACCAGGCAGAGGGGGTGCTACCCTCCTCCACCAACATCTGGTGTGAAGAGTGGAAAATCAGGGAGCATGTCTCTTTGGATGGCGGTGGTGGGAGGCATTGTGCTGTGGAGCAGAGGGCAGCCTCAGGTCACCGATACCCTGCAAACAGTGGGGAATCTCCTTTTGTTTTCCTGCCTTGCACTGTCAGAAAATTGTTCCCTGCAACTGTGCAGATCTCTGTGGTGAGACGCTGGCACAGATTGTTCAGAGAAGCTGTGGATACCCCATTCCAGCAAGTGTTGTTGAAGACCAGGTTGAATGGGGCTTTGAGAATCTGGTCTCACGGAAGGTGTCCCTGCCCACAGCAGGGGGCTTGGAACTAAAAGATCTTTACTGTCCCTTTCAACCCAAACCACCCTACGATTCTATGAAAAACCTTCCTAGGCTGAGATGGGCAGTCTAGGAAAGAGGTGACTCAAGGTAGGACTGTGGGCAGTTGCACAGCCTCTCCAGTGATGTTAATGGACAATCATTACAATCCTTTGCTCTCCAATATTTGGGCAATGCCACCTGAGCTCTTGGGGTTCTCCCCCAAGACAACCCATGGAGGTTATCCATGGCATCTTCCTATCCAAAGGCCTTCTCCAATGCTCTGCAGCACATCTGGCACACTGTAGCAGAAGGCCATGAGAACAGCTTTCAATTTCCTTCTTTTCTTTTCTTTTTTAATTTTATGAGGGATGTTCCCCAGACCTTCAGTGGGCTGTGACAGCCAACTGGTTTTTCTGCCAAGATATCTATTCCCCACTTACAAAATTTTCAGCATTTTCCCTGAAGAGCTCATCAAGAAAGTTGTTCTCATGCATATGTTGTTCTGCATATGCAGAAGAAAAGACCTCAGCTCACCCTCTTCAGTGCAACAACCTTTAAATATGAAACTTAGCTGCGTCAAACTTTGGTGACTGCAGAGCAATAACGAATTTGGATACTTAACACCTGTACAGTCAGACTGCAGCAATCTTATTTAAGATTCACATATACATATTATCAGCATTGCATATTTTTCTTCAGTTTTTACAAGCTAAGAAAAAATACAGGCACTCTAGCTTAATTTTACAACACACCAGACATTCATGAAACAGCTGAAGTGAAACACTCATGTTAGCCATGCTCTGCAAAAATCAAGATTCTCTTGATACCTTAAAATCTAAATGCTACAAAGTGATCCCCAGAGCCTCCATTTAGAGATATAAATTACCCTCTTAATCTTTCAAGGTATAAAACTCAAAATATATGAGTAAGTACGTATTTTAAAATGTATGTGAGAAATCTCAAGCCAACATGTCAGAGGCTTCTATACAGAAACATAATGCTTAGTATATATGATACCATTTTGTATCATACCACCTCTTGGTGTAACAGAAAGAAAATTATCAAAATAAATTGTCACATGTATTTGTTATTTTTGTAAGAATACCTGTCCAAAAGAGTGTGCTTTAGAGGTTTGAAAAAGATAAATAGCTACGTTTCTGAAAACATCACATTAGTGAATACCAGACTCTAATTAGAAAGGTATGGACTAGCATTTCTTGACCTTTTACTAGGAGAGGTATTCACTGATAACCATGAGGTCATTGGAACCGACAGTTACTGAAATACAACCAGATTAATCCCAAAAGCTTCAGCCCTGAGAGAGGGGTCAGTTTCCTAAACTGTTTCAGTGGATGCACTGGATTACCAAAGACTGAAAATTAAAACTCTCTCTTCCACAAACTGTATAGTTACTGTATAGTTCCTATACAGGGTGATATTCAAAAAGAACATTTGAAAGGAAAAACAGAACATGAAACAGCTCCTTTAAGAATCTTGTAATCTCAGAATAAAACATGTTATAGATCTATTGATAAAACCAGCATTTACATTAGTTAAAAAAAATCTATCATTGTAAAGGAGACTTCTTTCCATTCACACTCGTTAAGAGAACATTAACAAAAATTAATGACAATACAAACCAATTAACAGGGATCGTGGTTCTTACCTTGGTAACTTTTCACTAATGTCATCTTGTTGTAATCCTCTGATAAAATGAATTCCTGAGGGAGGAGAAAGAAAAAAACAAAAGATACAGGGCTTAGAGATGTGAAGTGTGTGAGACTGCTTACCTAGGTAAGCTCTCCCATCTTCACAACCAGAGCCCTATCTATATTATTACTAATTTTGAGTACCTAAAAGCCTAAATTATTTCACTTTTTAAAGCTGCCTAAAGAATAGTATCATGAGTGCTTCTGAACAAAATGGATAAAAGAGGAACCATTAAAAAAGGAGTCAAAAAAGCTGTCAGAAATGACTGGCTATGAGCTGAGGTGCCACAAAATGAGGAACCTGAGACCTTGGCAAACACCTATTGCCTATGACTGCCTGGGCAGAAACCTGTATGTGTGCACAGCTATGTGTGTGTGTATATGTACATTTGTGTATTCACAGGTATCCACGTGTGTGCATACACTATACCCCAACCTGAACACTCAGGACAATCAATATAAATATGCAAGGGGCCCTTCAAGCTCCTCAGTCCAGACTAGGTACCAACAATACATGATGTGAAGGGAATGCATTTCAGGTTTCTATTTAAAAAGCCTCTCAAGTGCGTCAGACAAACAGAAACTCAAATTTTTCTCTGTCCAGGGAAGAGCACACCTCTGGGGATGGGCTCTGCTGCCTTGGTGCTGCTGGTTAATTGCCAATATGGATTTGCATGGGGAAATGGTGAGAATGCAGCTAAGAGTCTGCAGGGCAGCCTCAGCTCCTGGAAAAACCCCAGGTGGTTAAACTGACTGAGCACCCGGGTGTTCCTGCAGATTGTTTTGAAGAGGAGAGTTGCTCAAAACTGGGGAACAGAATGGCCACAACCAAACTCCTGCAACATCTCTCTGGAGAAAACACCCAAGCAAAGGTTAGGCTCTGAGGCAGCACTGTGTGAATTAGCTTTCAGAGTGCATGCACACATCACATACTCAGAGAAACACAAAAGAATGAAGGAGTGTAAAAACACATCATATTAATAATTTATAGTAGACTAAACAGAAACTCCCTGTGCTAATCTGCCTAGAGGACAGAAGAAGTAAAACCTAACTCATTTAACCTGAAATAGGATGGAAAAATAAAATAAACATTACAAACACAAGAGAAGCAAATCTGAAAAGCATACAGTTGTGAAATGCTTTTGTGCACATGCCAAAAGTACTGGAGAAGACTGGACTTCAGGAGCCTACAGACTATGTTTAAGGCAAACCAAATGTTTAATGTATAAGACATTCTAGCCATCAACAAGCCAATATTTACCCTCAGTTTCCAAACCACAATTTAAAAAAAAATCACTCTGTATTTTCTCTTGGGTCACTGCAAGTAATCTACATGGCCTTCAGCATCAGAAGTACCCTAACACATCACTGCTTGGCACCAAGGTAGAGAGGTTACAATACTCATCTGTGAAACATCTACAGGTCCCAGCTTCCAGAAAAACAACTGTGAGTGATTTAAGGCAGCTGTGTATTCTGCTTTCTCTACATTTCTGTTCATAAATTTGTTAAAAATATGTTCTCTTAAATTGCTCTACTTCATCTTCCTTTCCTTAATCTGCTCCACGTCCCATTAGCTTTCCCTGGCAGCTAAGGACTACGGTGGGCAGTGTTACTTAAACAGCAGTAACAAATAAATTCAGTCAGCAGGATTTCTACACCAGGGTCACCTTAAGTCTATAAACCACAGAGAGTTAAAAATCTGCTATACCTTCCCAGCTACCTACAGGGGAAGTTGTTTTCATTAACTACTGTCTGAAGGATACCAAGCCACCACATGAAATGCTTTGCTACAAAGCCTGTTTGAAGCAGGTGTTCCTTTGGGTTCCTTTGCTAGAATGGTAGCTTTACCTAAAGAGAAACTGCTTTAATTGCTGCAACACAGGATGGGAGGATATGTCTGCCTTTCCCAATGATTTGGCTGTCCCCAAGGTTGACTGCAGTGGCACACAGATGCTGGTGACTTCAGGTGGGATGTAGAGCACGGATTGCATTTTCTCTTTTCTTTGCATTTTTCTCCTAATAAATTTGATGTGGCTATTCTGTTCTGTGATCCAAACAGTCCCATAGTTCCAGTAGAAGACTGAAAAAGCTTTTGAATCTCTCCATTATAATACAATAAATCAAACAAGTGCAGTTCACAAGGTTTATGCAGGTATTAATCACCACTGTCCTCTTTAATGCAAACCAGAACTATGTACTGTCAATACACTGCTCCATCCAAAATATAAGCAAATATAGTACAAGATAAACACAGTTTTGATTAACCTGAATACTGGATATATTTTTTTTCCCTAAGACTTCTTGCTTATAATTTTCTTTTTTGAAAGATTATGACAATTTGTGATGCATTTTCTTGCTTTGCATTTTCTAATCTTTCTGGAGGTCTCCCTGCTCCCCTTTATGCTCTCATGTGTTTTTCCACTGCACTTACTGCCCTCTCCCTCTTCAGGCCAAACATAGTGGTTGTGTCACTAGACAGGTATTTCAGCACAGGGCACCTTGCTCAAGAAATTCATGCCCTATTGCACATACATTGTGTCATCTGCACTACAAAAACACCGACTACATCTCTTTGACATTGTACCAGCAGAAGCTTTTTTTTATCCTTGTCTACGTAGATGTTTTGCTCCTCTCAGAGCTGCTGACACGCAGTTCTCATTAGGCAGCTTTTGGCTCTTCTTAATGAGCTAGAAAAGCTGGGGTCACCCACACAGTTCAGTCAGTGCTTGTTAACAGAACAGAGAAGGATTCCTGAGTCCTGTGCAAGCCCTCTAGGGCTGGAACACAGCAGAGCACTCAGGATGGCAAAGCCAAACCCCCTCTTGGCAGGAATTAAAAACAGCTTTTCTGGCAAGATCACTCTTTGTCCTTCAGAGGTGGTTTGGAGCTACTTTACCACCTTTTTTCACCATACTTAAAACATTAGTGCTCAGTCTTGCCTATTTCAGGTAAGCTTATTTTTACAACAGTGACGCGGTACCATGAAAGCCTTCACAAAGCACAAAAGAGAATTCTTGAAGTGTGTCAAAATCTAGTTGTCCACTGATGTACAAAGACTCTCAACTGTTCCTTCATGCAGCACACCTCCCTCACACTGAAACTTGTACACCCACCACAAACCTCTCTTGAGCATAAGACCTTCATAAAAACCTCATCCTAGAAATAATATCAGCATCTGGTTGCAAATGATTCAGAGTCCTTGGCCATGGGGCTGGATGACATGGTCCAGGATCTAAGGAAGACCCATGGCATTCCAGAGCTTCAGGTGTATGCCAACTGATGTATCCCAAAACAGAGAGCTCTGCTTCAGCAACTGAATCCATTTCTGAGAGTTAATAATCTTTATATATTAGTTATGTGTTACCCATTCACAGCCTAGTTGCCATCCTGGGGAATTTACAGTCTGATCTCTGATAGATTATGCCATTTTGATAACACACTATGAATGTCTTTATGGGCTTGACTTTATCCTGTTAACACAAGTGACTGACTGCACTCTCAGGTCTTCCAGAGAACAACAAACCAGCCTCAGAAATTGCACCCAATAGAGCATGTTTTTCCCCATTTCAGAGCAAGGAATTCATATCCAGGATAAAGTCTTTTGGCTTCCAAAAGGGATCTCAAGCAGTCCCTAAGATGCTATTTCTTCTCAAAGAAAGGTTTGCAAAATGTAAAAAAAACCAGATCACAAACATTTTTTTACATTAGGTGCCACCACTCTTCAAACAAGATGCTGGACAGTCTTTCCCTCAACAGAATGGTATGCTATGCTGCACAAATATGTGCAGTCTTCATGTTGAGAAGTTACAATAAATTAACAATCTCTTCCTCTATGTAGAGGCAAAAGTTGTTGTCCTGTGTCACAAAGAGAGGGGGCCATACAAGTTCACCTCATGGTGGCTTTGCTGTAACTTCTTTCTGTGCCAATAGCACTGCTGCCTGTCCTTCTCAAAATGTACCATACACATTCCTGAGGTGCCATGCTTATAACCAAAAACCATACAGCTCACAAAAATTTCACATAGAACAAAAAAGGCAGATCCACTTTCTTATCTCCATTTACATCTGAAAGTATTTCTTTGCACTGCAAAAAAAAAAGGTTTGAGATTATGTGGCACTCTCATGACTATCAGCTCACAGCCCTTACCAGGAAACCTTTCTTTCTACCCAAAGTGAAGGTGCAGAATAATTTTCAGGGTTTGGTTTGGTTGTTTTTTTTGTTTGGGTTTTTTTTGGCCCTGCACCAAGCATACACAAGGGTGCTGGGCATTACAGAAGTGCTAATGTGAGGCAGCTGACTAATTCCCAAATATTTCAAGCTGCTCAAGTAAATTGCCTGTACTTTCCCTTTGAGGGCCACACAATTTAAATAAGGGTACTAAGGTCACCTTGCTGCAGTAAGCTCTGTTATTTTGGGGTCAATGTGCCCTGCTTACGTATTCCTGTGCTAAACAAATGATTGTAACTATGTCCAGGAAAGAAAATTTATTCTTTCCTCTAGAGGATTGTTGTAACCCATGTTCAAGTACCTGGGGATGTTGTCTACACCCCAGGATTGCTGGGACTTGAAATGGGGGTCCCTTTGCTCTTCCATTCCCACCTCCACCACTTCTTGTAGCGCATTACAGCTGTGGCTTCTCTTACAAGTCTTAGGTTTGCTAGAGAGGAAAATATTTTATCCTTTGTACAAGTTTGTGGAGTACTTGCAGCTACAGGGGACTAAGTCAAGCAACACAGAAAAGCACTTCCCCCTTCCTATGTACTTGTATCCAGAAGACTGGGAAAAGAAAAACCCAGCTTACCAACAAATAGCATTTGCCTTAGACATGGCAATATAGACCTATAAATACCCAAAGTCACGTGTAGGTTTATCACCCGCATATCTCATTTACCTTCTTTAGCTTCAGAATGGAAAATATGTGACCCCATTTACTCTGAAGCACCCTCTGACTCTTGGAAACAAAATGCCCCCAAGACAAAGGACACATCTCCCATCATGCTGAGTATTTAAATACCTTATTTACAGTTGCCTTCACATTCCTCAAAGGCCTGGTGAAAACAAAAGTGCCTAGTAGGACTGGCAAATTACAGCTATTTCAGAGTGGGAAGGAGGGAATTTCAGAGGTGCAGGGAATTCTCGGGCAGCTGTCCCATCTCTTAGATACAAAAGGAAAAATCTCCTACAGGCACACAAAAAAATCTCTGCTACTAGCCATTCATAGCTTTATAGGTCAGAACCTTCACATCTTTGATGGAGCTTACAGGCAACAAATAAAAGGGTCACACACCCTTTCCCAAATGCCATACTGGCTTCCGTGCAGACAGCTGCCCTTAGGTCAGCCTGAAAACACTCACTCGGTTATAAGGCCCATAGGGCAGAGACAACAGCAGAAAAATTTGAAATGACGGTAAAATGATCTTAAACTGGAAGAGGAGTCTATTGATGAGGCATAGGTGAAAACTACCACTGACTCGTGACTCTTCCACTCTTTCAAAGTGATAAAGCTTTTTATTCAGCATCCCACAAGAAAAACCCAGTTAATAAGGTCAACTACCCCCTGTCACAGATCTAGCAGACATATTCTTCTTTTCTTCTACTTCCTTTCCACACATATCTATCTCAGATGTTAATGAAACAAATTTCTCAGCAACCTCACTGCCAATTAGGAGTAACTCCTCTGAAGGAGAGGACAACAAAATCTGAACTCTGATGTTTGGAAAAAAAGCTAGATATGGAGCAGAATTCCACCTTCTGCCTCTAAGAAGATGATTTTTCCTCCTCTTAATTTCTGCTTTCAGAAAACTTTGGTATCATGCAATTAACAAGTCATTTAAATTTAATAAAACAACAGCTGTTTTTCTGTGTTATTTTTTAAGAGATATGCAAATTAAGACAGTTTGTTGACTTGCCTATTAAATATTGTAAACCCCACTCAATCTCTCTGTGGCAGCTGGAATAAAATTTTTAATAATCTAACATTTTCTACACTACAGATTCAGTTCCACTGGCATTAAAAAGTCTGTCTCCCAAACACTAGCAAAAATATTCTTACCACAACATCACACACATACTTCTCAAACAGGCAGCATTTCTACTAGAAATCTTTGGATGTACTTACTGAGATTGTACCATTGTCTAGACCTATGGACAGCCTTCTGGTTTCCGGGTTAAAAGACATGCATGAACATGGAGCTGAAAAAAATGAACATGTTGATGAAGTTAACAAAACTGTGATTCTCATTTTCTTGAAGTTCTGGAAAGCCTAAAACTAGCTAACATCCTTTATGATGCTGTGCAGTATTTTGTGCCTTCCAATAGACAAGCATTAAAATAAAAGTCTTCTTGCAATTCACTCAACCCAATCCTATTAGGACATGGAACAATAGCTATTTCTTGCTCCAGTTGCTTCATTTTTTTCTTACTAGTTATCTGTAAACAGGCATTTCATATAAGAGCAGTGGTGCTGCTTTGATGTGAGGCAGCTGACATTTCAGTATAAATCTGAGAGATTACTTAGCTGAATAATTTAGTTTTTTACATTTGCCTGAGCTTTGCTGACAATAAAACAAAACACTATATTATGTCAGAGGCTTGCATCCCACACCTGCAGTAAGAAAGTTCCTCTGTAGGAGTCAACATATCAGCTAATATTAAGAACTGAGTTCAACTGTCCCCTACTCCAGTTACATCATAATCAGCACTATGACAGTATCACATACTGTGGCCAAAAGAAAAGTTTGTATCTAAAACTAGTCATTGCTTGATTACATTGATATTACTCTAATATACATCAGAATATATTCTTAAATTGCACACAAATCAGTCACAGCATACTCCCTCAAGGATGTGGCAGGGTTTGCATCAAGGGTAAAACCAGAAATTCCTTGCAAGAATTCAAGAGCTATGATTGGTTTAACTGAAAAATTGTGAAGTTACATTCAGAAAGCAGGAATTGCTTTTACTACTCAACACAGCAGCATGCAGCTAGGAATCCTGCTGTCCCAACAGAAACCTTCAGGAATTATTTTTCAGGAGCAATTGCCAACTGCAGCTAGGATAACAGTAAGCGTGCTTTATAAGCCATATTCTTATGATAAATATGGAGTGCAGTCAAATGCATTTTTAGTTCTGCTTTTTTCTCCCCCTCTTGGTTTCTCCTCTCCATGGGATTCCTTGTGTGTTTGTTACTAACGAGCTTGGAGTTCTCTCTTTTGCAGCACTGTAATCCAGTATATTCTCAATTTGTGTCATGTCTCACTTAGCACTAAACAGCCCATAGCTTAGCAAATCTTCCCTGATAGTTTAGTTGGCAGCAAAGCTATATGAAGAAGAGTCAATGTTGACTGTTTCATAAAACTTGTTCCACCTTCAATGTTTACTGTCCCTTGAAGCATTTCTTGAAGGACAAGTAACCATAAGCACAAAGCCCACCAGATCCACATCCAGGCAGGCACCTCCCTTTATTTCTTTCCTGGAAGGGTTGACTGAGCTGAATCAAAGAAAAGGCTTCAGTTCAAGGAAACTGACAGAAAGGAAACAACTAAATCAGGCCTAGGAACAGTGACAAAATTGCTCCTTCCTGTACCTCTCCTGCAGGAGAGGCAAACTCAAATCATCCTTTCCAAAGGTCGTGCAATACTATTATAATGAGGCTCATTCTGCTACAGCCATAGAAGAGTTGTAGAAAAGAATGGACAAAAAGAAATTGCTAAGCAGAATAAACATCAAATAATTTTAAAAGCACTTAATGCCAGGACAGGCATATTCTACACCTCAGCTTTTAAATGCTGGACACCGTGCATGCATTGAAGGAGCTACCAGTATCTCTGAAGGCAATGAACAGGTCACAGAGAAGTCTCAGGTGAATGAGCTATTTGAAATATGCTTTTCCCAAACACTTCACACACAAACGGTGCAAGCAATGCTTGGCACGAACTGATTACAAAAGAAGTAACTTCTAAATTCCAGACTTGTGTATACACAGTCACAGCAGTGCAGAGATACTTATTTTGCTATAATCGTTTTCCCAAGGGAACCCTTCTGTAACATGCACTTAGAAAAATCATTATGTCAGCACTAAAATTATGTCCACACCAGCTACATAATGCAGTCAGTGGTGCCAGTTGTAACAAGACTGCAGTATCTTACACTCTGGTGAAATTAAGATGACATTCAGGTACTTAAGCACTTAGACTCATTGAAAAGAGGGGAAGAAACAAAACAAAACAAAAACCTGAAGCCTTAAGCTTCTGAGAAATTTAAGACCTTTTTACAAACATATCCAGGAAAAATAACAGCACTCTGAAGGCTATTTCAGTACCTAGCTATGATTTGGATTCAAGACTGGAAAGAGATTGATCTGAACTGCTGTAGAGGACAAGCAGGATATTCGTCCTGCAGAATTCTGGCTGTAGTCTTTGTCTTAGATACAGGGTAAATACACACTGATTTTTGCCTTTAGGAAAAAAAATATGGAGGAAAAGCCCAGTTACATACTTCATGCTCTCAGTAGTGTGTCAGCTTTATCAGAGGCAGACAGAAGCAGAAGAGAAATACAGACTTTGTACCTGCACTTTCAGGGACCCCTGCCTTGAAGAGCCTAAGTGTGACACAGTTTAAGAGCAAAGCAGCATGTTTTGCTTTGCAGGTTTTTAGCCTCCTGCTCAAAGCAAAGTGTTAGTTATGAAAACCATCATAAGACAAGCAGTGTATTATCTGCCTCAAAGACTGAATATTCCATTGTTCCCCAGTACAATAAATCCTTTACTCCATTCCACATCTGTAATAGAGCTTTTTGGTTGCATTTGGGTCTTTTGGTGTGTTGTAGTTTTGTTGGGGTTTTTTGTTTTTTTGGTTTTTTTTAATTGGCAAAGCTTACTTAACTCTTGACTACAATTCCTTTACCTTTCATTAATTTCTGTCTGCTAAATTATTTTTCTCCTCCTGTGCCCACAAGTCACAAATCCGACCATGGTTACACAGGTATAATCAAGAGTACACATCTAAGCAGGGTTACATTTTCATAGACGTCTGCTGCTAATCAGCTGTTGAGACAACACTGGTGTGAAGGAAATGTGTTAGTGAGGTTTCCAGATAGAGCTCTTTTCTTTCTCATGGGCTAGAGATGATGATCAAAAATCATCATGGACTGGACTCCAGTCCAGAATTTTTGACCATAGAATCACCCATAGGCAGGTTATAAAACTTTCCCAGTTAGGGGAAATCCCACCTCTAAATAGCAGTGCATGCCCCTACTCAGGAGGTATCTATAATCTAGACCTTTTTTTCCAGATATTTAATGATTTTCACATTCAGAATACACTGATGACCCTATTTGGGTGCAGAGCTTGACCAAAGCACATTGCTGACTCCTCATCCTTCTCATGTCCTTGAGGACCTGGGCTGAAAACTCCTTTATTAAGGCTACTTGATATCAAATCATAAAATAGATTGCATCACATATCACCATAGTCAAAGTCACAACTCACATTAATGGGGTATCTATAGATAGGACTGCCACTCACAGCTTGCTAAGCAGCACAAAGGCACCGTTGTGCCTACTACATTTTTACACAGAGAACCTCTGGGCAGACATTGTTCCTTAAGCAAAACTCGGTATGAACCTAAAGCAGAGCACCATCAAAAAGTGATCAACACAGAAACAGACAAAATGATGATTTCCAGTCAAGTGCAGACTTGTGCAGATGCTGACTCAGAGCCCTTTCTGTGATTTTCAAACTTAAAGGCACAGCTGATAATGTAATTAGCATTGCTTCAGTTGTTAATTATACCTGATCATTCTTGAAACTGTTGAATAGCACACCATAATTTTAGTGTCTTGTGGCTCAAGAGCTTACCAGCCTTCGAAGTGAAGGAGCACTGTCAAGCACTCATATTTATGAAGGAGCTTTAAAATAGTCCCCTTTCAGTAGAACTGGATCTACTCCACTTCCACTGAAGCTGTTATTACTGGCAACAACACAGCTTTGCTAAGACCAGAGGAGAACCTAACAAGATTTAAAAATGCAAATGTATGCAAGAACACCACATGGAAAAAGAGAAGTATCAATGCCAAACAGCTAGAAAAGCCATTTCATAACAGTTTGGCTGGGAAAAGCAAACCTCTTAGGACAGGTCAAGGGAACTCAGGCCTGTGATGCCTGACACAGCATCGTGATGGAGCTCCACAGACTGCCACATCATTAGCTAGTTTCCTGTGCCATCTTGTGCAAAAATCTTGAGCAGAAAGTGGTTTTGAGGACTGACACATTCTTATGAGCTAGTCCCTCACCAAAGGAAGATGAAAGATCCCCCTCTCTATCAAATAATTGTTTTCTTAAAGCAGGCAAAGCCCATGGCTGCCCTAGGGTCCCAAACTGATGATGTTGTTGTTGTACTAAAACTTACACCTATTAAATATTTTACAGACCATGGAGACAGATGTCTCTTTCAAATCTACCTATCTTAGCTTAAAATAATTCTTTCTCCAGACAGTATGAATACCTCAATGAGACCTGATACATGTTCCCCAATCTGGATTTAAGGCCAGCTTTACAAGCTTTCCAAAGACAGGCAAACCCAGCACGTCTGATTGAAGCTGACTGAAGAGCATTAACATATGCCTGCCTTTGGTGACCTGCAAAGTTAACTCCCATGCTGAGTGCAGGAATATATGACAAACAGTGAGGGCAATCATTTCTTCAACTCTCTCTTGGAAAAATGGACATTGATCTGCAGTTTCTCTTAAAGCATGAACACTTTCTTTGTGAGAGGAGACATAGAGCAGATCATAATGGAGGGAACCATCAGGGAGACTTGGTTTTCCACATTTAATTGCAGAGGTAAAATGATTCTGCTTCTAAAGTGAAAGAGCTGCCTTCCCTGTCAAGTAGCCTCTCTATCATATTAGCTGCCATGGAATATTAAGTTCTTGCCAAATAAAACCATTTACCATTGCACTCTAATGGACTGAGCACATGCAGTAGGAAGGGCAGAGTGATTTATACTGGAGACTTATAAAGCTTTATGGACTCCATTAGAGGCAGAATGCAAGACTACATTTTGAGCTCCCACATTTTAAAATCTATGCTCATCCCTTGCTAACATGTCTGCTAACTGCTGTAATCTCTGATGTCTCTCAGAAGCATTAGCACATAACTTGGTAAAGCTTAACCGAAACCAAGAGGATTGTTTTGAATAGTATTTAGCACAGAGAGGTAAGCTTGCAAATGGTCAAAAGCATGAAGCTTCATAAAAGCAGAAAAGCCATTTTGCAAATCCACAGTAGATACTGAACATTTCCTTATACTTACATGGCATTGCATGGTATATGCTGGGCCAGTACTGCCCACTGTCTCTCTTCAGCCAGACACGAACTGTTCTGTAAAAGAAAAAACAAAACAAACATGTGAGGAAGAACAAAAAGGTAACCATGAATGAAAACAAAGCAATGACAATGAATATGAGATGTTCTTCAAATTATTTTGCTGAGAGGGAAAATAAACATGTGAACTCCTACAGCAGCCTGATACATCAACCTCATATTAACCCCTGTAAGGTGATGAGGGTAGACCCCACCTTGGTTCCATGCAGTATTCAACATCTTGATTGAACACATCACAACAGCATTTGGAAACTGCTATGGCTTTTTGTTCTTTGCCTTTACAAAGTCTTGAACGTGACTGCTCATTCAACACTTCACATGAGGATTTGGGACACCACAGGTAGCCTAGTAGAGCATTCCTGTACCAGCGCTTTCAGTCTCTGGAGAAGCCTTAACCCTGCTCTCAGGATAGCTTTTGGTCCATCTACTGCCTGTTGTTTCATTGTTCTGCTTCAGAAAGACCTCTAAGAAAAACAAGGATGTTCTGAGATTTTCAGCTGCTATTACAAGGACTATGTCCATTTGTGTCAACAATCAGCTCTTCAGCTTCAGGACCTTTCCCTCTCCTCCATGCACTGAGTGTTACCGGATGCCCATTGAGCAGGAAGAAGCCAAACTCTTATCTTTTTTTGAAGAGGAAAACCAAGGTGTCAGGCAGCCTTGCAGTTCTTCTCTGCCCCATCAGAATTGCTGCAATTGTCATCCTTGAACAGAAACACTTAGAACCACACAGTGCTCCCCACAAGCATATCAGCAGTTTCCTCTCTACTACAGAGGAGATCTTCCCAATGTACCTCAGGATTACTTTTGCTTTCTCATAATCATATTATACTGTCAGGTCCCTGTTACTGAATCCATACCCTTCAGACACTTGAGACATTTATTTCTTGTTTCCTGAGCAGAGGATCTGGACTGATGTACCATCTGGGTCATTAAATATGTATCATTTTATTGTCATTTGCTTGTTTTGGTCCAATCTCTGAAGCCTCTTTGTAACTGAAGCTCTCTCTTAACTTCAGTTCATCAGTTAATTTCATCAAAACATATCTAGTAACAGTGTCAACAGTTAAAGAAGCATTAATCTCCTGCTTGTTCCTGCATAGCCCACTGTCACCTCAATTACAGCCACCTGTTACCTGCCTTACTGTTCCTCTAATCCTTGTAATATCCAATGTTAACCAGAAAACTCTCCATATAATACCGTGTTCTATGTTTTATTGATTTACACTGAATGTATTAACCTTCTCTAGAAAATGTAGCTATGCAAGACAGCATCATGTTAGTACAGGACAATAGACTTTGACCCATCTCCTACTTCTGTTTAGTCTTTTCCACCCATACAATAGCAGATACAAGAGGGATCTATAAACCTACTGTTTGTATAACTTGCTCTTGATAGTATTAAGGAAAAAGAAACAAGCAAGAATGGCTCTTTCCAGTACATTAAACATGGAAATACAGCTTATGGAGAAGACTACACGGTCATTTTCACTGTTACCTCATTTTCATGGAGAAGCAAATTGCAGCCCTTTTTAGGCACTAAGTTCAGAGAAATACTATACTATACTATAAATTGATCGAAGGCATTACAGACACAAATATAGTCTGAACAGAGATGCCATGCATGATAAAGCAATTCAAGAACTAGCAATCTATCCTTCAAACTCCAGGCTAAAGGCTGCACCACCATGTGTTCCTGGATTGCATATATCCAAAATCAGGTTTCTGCTCAACTTACCCTGCATTCAAACTCTCCTTTACAGCAAATAATTCAGAGACCTTGCATATTTGGGCACTACACAAGCTGAGTCGCTTTAGAAATGTCTCATGCATACACTTTGACACAGGATGTTGCTCTAAAAACTAACATTTCACTGGGTCAACAAGTCCCAAGGTTAGAAAGTTCACAGAAATTACTCAAAATATGTAACATTCAGTATAATTATCTCCTAAGTCTAGTGGCCTTTCTGCATTGAACACAGAAGCAGCTCTTCAGCAAAGCCACCAATACTTTTTATGAGACAATTCACCAGTAAATAATGTTGATATTTTTGATCATGAGAGGCACAGAGAAATCCTTCTGTCATTTCTCCCTGTAGCTGACCATATCTGTTGTCAGAGTGGCACTCTGCATCCAGACCTCAGCACACAAGTTTGGGAAGACATCCACGGACATGGGTAAGGTTTGGGTCGACCTTTTTGCTGAGAAGCTGGTCACTGTAAATCTGGAAGGGTACCAACCACTCTTTCCCAAACAGAGAAGCTCTTACTAATGTGTTTGTCCTCTATGAGTGAGGTTATTGTGGAAATGAATAAGTGTGCACAAAAAAATAATGGGATGAATCACAGGGAGCTGAAATAACTCAATGTGAAACTGCCCTGAAGAGGTGCACCTGTGAGAGACCTGTCTTTCCTGACCATCCCAATCTATGTATTCAAGTGCTATCAGTTTTAAAACCCCCAGACTTCAACAACATTGCCTCTTCTCTCCACTTTGAGGCTCTGGCAAATAATAAATCCAGTACAACATCTTACAGATAAATCAGCTTGCTAGGGAAAAGACTGTGTAGAAGAACATATCTTTCAAAAGCTGGAGGAAATAAAAATCAATTTAATTTGCAAAAATGGCAATAATTTGGATGCTTTGTGTTGGTTTAGTCATTGTTTTTTAAATCGTACCCGCTGCAGAATTACTAATGAATTTGACAATTTGTTACAATGTTAAGACTTTTAGATGAGTGATACTGAAACAAAACATATTTTCTAGTAAAGCTTAAAACAAACAAAAAACTGGTGGAGGTTGTGTTAGGAGTGAAACTACTTTTACTAGTATTGGCCTCTTCCATAGCTACACAGTATACTCATTTCTTAGTGTAGTCAAATATATTTCCATTCAAGGAGTAAATCATGTGACTTAATGAAGACTAAATGAGAAACAAAGCATTCTAAGAATAAAATTACTATGAAAAGATGACATCTAACTGCAAGGTGTGTGAAAAGGAACATAACCAGCAAGTCAGTTTCATGTAACTCTTTAGAGAAATAACCATCTCCCCAGTAAATGATTCTAAATAAAGGAAAATAAAAGATCTTGTAAACAATTTATTTTAAAATTAAGGATGATTACTATGCATGTCCTTAAAACAAACATTTAAAATTTATATTAAGCATTATAATGGAATTCAAGTATCTAAGTTCATGAAAACATGAAAATTATTCCTTATGTCAGGAAAAGATGATTCAGAATTTCCTTCTCTTAAGATCACTGGATTTTATTGAAACAAGGAAAACTGACCTCAATTCATTAACTTTTTCTAGGTAACTTTTTCTCAAAGTAGATTTGGTCTAAAGAACAAACCACACCAACTACTGAATTTGGGAGAACGTTCTTGGAAGAGCGCATCCTTTTCAGCTGCAGTTCTGCACATTTTTGCATCCTTCTTTACAGAATACTACCCACTAGATGTGACACCCAGAGCTTTTGGAGCTTCTAAAGAATGCAAGGAAAAAAACCACAAACATGAATGAAAATAAGCTTTTTTTTTATGGATATATAGCACAAGTACCTGCTGCTTGCATGGTTACCCGACTTAAAACTCAGCACCCACCCAGGTCAGGATCCATTCTTCATCTGCTCAAGAGTGACTCAGTCAGTATCACCATGGAAATGAGTTGTCCTTTCACTTTGTTGCCAGTGAATTGATTTGGAAAGATTTTTAGAACCTGTCAAATCAATGGATATTCTGCTAGTCTTTTCATAACAGAGATGATTTATTTTTAAATGAGACAGGCTATACAGAAATAATTCTGCCACACAAAAGACAGGCTGTGTCTTCATATATTAAGGGGATGTGAAAATTGCATATTTTAAAAGAAAAATTGCTTCTCTCTCTTACAGTGAAGAGAATGTGGCTCAAGTCCAGGTGGCTGTGGATGTACAAACAGGTCTCAAGCACACTGCCAGCTTGTGCAGGTGTGCAGGAGGTGGGTTTCACCTGAGCACCTACTACTCATGGAGGTGCCCATGTCAATGGCAGCACACCCATCTCAGCATGGCAGCTCTGTGCTTAACCATGTACAGAAACTTACTCAGTCACTGGTATCTCAGTTCTGATAAAGACAATTTGCTCATACAAACCATACTTTGTACATGTAAGCTGTAGCACGCTCCATGGAAATCTGCACAATGCTGCCGGCTTGGATGCAAGACTCTCTGCTCTATTCCTACTCTGCCCTGAGCAAGCACCTCACTGCTGGAAAACTCAGTGTCTTTTGGAGTGGGGGAGTTGAGTTTCTGTGAGTGACTCGTAGGCAGGGTTCCTGTCTTGTCTCCTTTGTGCCTTGCATGAAATTAAGGCAAAAGACAAACACTGGTGGTGTTGCATATGGTACAGACATATTGACGTGTCAGAGCACTGTCCCAAGATGTTTGTAAGCTGCAATACAGTGAACTTTGTTGTAGGGAGATCCATTACCTCAAGAAACAAGTTATCCCTGTAACACTCCACTTTCTCCAGAATATCCATAAACCCACCAGTTCTAGTTGTACAGTTTGAGTGAAGAAACCTAATATATCAGTTTCCCGTAACAGATCTTTCCTCTTCCGTGTGATTTTTCCTTTCTCACTCCTGTCTTTTAAAAAATTTCTCTTTGCTGAGATGTATTTCTGTAACATATCACCTTCATGCCCCAGGCATACACCAGAGTATGACAGATCAGAGGTAACCCTCAACATACTCAATTTACTACATTATTTTGTAGGTATCCTGGGGCTTCAGTAAATTGTCTTAAATGTCATTTTAATGTATTCCTTATTGCTTAGACCTTGGACCATATTTTGTGGGATTATTTTATCTCTTGTCTTGCTGAGTGACCAAGATGGGTAAGCATCAAATCCAGTACAAGGTGTGAAATTAGTCTTATGCTTATTTGTAGTAAGGACAGAAATTACAGAGGTAGAGACTTTCATATGCCACTTTCTAAAGTCATATCAGGCTTATTCAGAGATCCTTTGAACACTACAGATCCTTGGGACAGGGTAGTATGTCAACAGTGCAAATGACATGGTTAAAAATAAACATTTCCTACTGTGTGCTGTTCTAACTACAGAACAGATTTAAGAGTTAAAAAAAAGGAAAAGGAACACACTAAACTATTCTGGAAAGTTCTTTTAAACACTTCTCCAGCTATTTATTGACAGAAGAAACAAAAAGATATTAGGATAATATTACATATTAGCGCAATCTGTGAGGTTTCAGGCATACCTAATGGAGTATTAACACATTAATATACTGAAGACTTCTTTAGAGTTGAAAAGAAACTCCACCTGTCCCTAAATATCCAATAACAGACTATTCAGAAGTATTCAAAAGACATGTCTCTCTGGAAACTAAATATCTGCATTCCAAACAGCAAAAGCTTTAGCTGATGTCATTAAATAAACGTGACAATAGTAGCATTTGAAGTCCAAGTACACCACTGATGGTTTTATTGCCTCTAGCAAAGACACACTGTCATTAGAAGCAGGAAAAGGAAAATTATTTAACAACTGCATTAAACTGCATTATACAGTACTATAAAACCCTCATCTTCTCCAGGGACTTTTGCAGGCAAGAGATGAGAAGAGATTCTGACTTCCACCAGTTAATGACATGGAACCCTACTGGGATTTTCTGAAAGAATGAAAGATCTTTAATGTTTAGTGGCAGCTCATGAACCACTGCCAGTGTACTGGAACCGGTGACGAGGAGTTTCATCTCTCCAATAAATTTTGAAAGAAAGTATACAAAAGCAGAAGTCAAAACCAGAACTAGTGTCTGAGCCAGTTTGTGTATCAGGGAAAGAAGAAAGAAATTGAATAGCAGAGTGACAAAACTTCAGGCAACAACAGGACTTTATCTAACAGTCCTTATTCTATGTCCTTCTGGAAAAAAACCCCAAAATAAAATCAAGACAAAACTCCAGTACTCCCACATCACCCCCACCAAACCCAACCCCAAAGACCCAGGGAAGTGCTTGACTGTGTCTCTTGGACTCACCCACAGGAGTTCCCACAAAGCCTATCACACAACTGTGATGGAGGGTTCTGCATAAACCCTGCAATTTTGGGGCACATTCCAGGTGCTACTTTGTTTTCATTGGTGTTGATGAATAAATGTGTGACTTAAGCTGAACTAATCAAGGATTTACTCACCTGACATTTTTTGAGACAGTGTTACAGCTATACAGTGACAATATAAGAAGGATAAAAATCTATTTAGAGACCATGTAAAGGAGGGCCATGAAGATGGTGAAGGGTCTGGAGGGAAAGCCATACAAGGAGTGGCTGAGATGACTTGGCCTGTTCAGCCTGAAGGAGACTGAGTGGAAACCCCAGAGCAGTCTTCAACTTCTCCGTGGGGGAAAGTGAAGGGGCAGGCACTGATCTCTTCTCTCTGGCAAGCAGCAATAGAACCCAAGGGAATGTCATGAAACCAAGTAAGGGGAGGTTTAAGCTGGATATTAGGAAAAGGATCTTCACTGGAACAGGCTCTCCAGGAATTTGGTCACAGCACCATGCCCTGCCAGAGTTCAAAAAGCAGTTGGATATCACTCTCAGGCACATGGTATGATTCTTGGGCTTTCCTGTGCAGGACCAGGAGTTGGACGTGATGATCCATGTGGGTCCCTTTCAACTCAGCATACTGCATTATTCTATGATCACTGCAGATCTGGTCTAGCTTCTTTCATATTACAAAAGGGCAGCTTCAGTTTCTAAAGTGCAAGAGCTACAAATTCAGGAAGAGGGCAAAATGAGTGGGGGAAAGACTAGAGAGTTCTGAATAATTGATTTTATTTCAGGGCGGTTTTAGAGCAATTTTAGCAGTGATTACATAAAGGCATTTCTAGAAGATACAATATCCTCACTGTAACCTCAGTCTGTAACTCATCATTGCACTTACTATAAAATAAAAGCCTCTTGAGCAATAATTGCACTCCTTAATCTGTATGTCTCAAGCCTGTGACAAAGCCATAGGAGCAGTAAGATCTGCCTTTGAGAGGAACCTGGGCCAGCTCCCAACAGTCAGCACCTTGGACACCCTACTGTTGTATCCAAATGCTGCTGCCACTGTCGCCAGCTCAGCAAGCCTCATGCACAAAGCTCAGAAACACAGGAGAAACAAGATGACAGCAAGGGAGGTGAACCAAACAAGGACTGCATGCAGTCCTGCATGTGAACAGCACAGGGAGCACACCAAAACCCACGCAGAGGCAGCTGGATCTGGTAGCAGTAGCTCAGGCACCAGCTGTGAGGGAGGAAGGAGTCTCATGAGCACTTGAACGTTCAAGTGCACTGTCAATCCCACCCAGGGATATAAAAAAAGCATTGCACAAAACAGGATGCCAAGCAAGCAGACAGATGGACTGAAAGGCAGGAATTTTTTTCACACAAAGCTTATAAGCAGTCAAACCACGCTTTATAAGATGTTTCCCCATTTAATTCATTCTGCTGTAACTAAATGCAGATGCACATTGCATAAGAGGGAAAATGTCAAAGTTTTGGTAGGTTATATGCAGCTAGAGAATCTCATGGGTTTCTCAGGGTGTTATACCCATCAGTAGTACTTCGACCTCACAGAAAGTGACACCATTTTATTTAACATAGTTTTGGTTTACATAGAAGGCTTTTTAGGTATTTCGTGGGAAGTGACTAGAAAACAAAGATTCATAGGAGACAATCTCAAGAGAAATGAATTTTTATTACTAAAAAAAAGATAGTGACATGACAGCTTTACTACTCAGCTGTGAAACAGTTTTCACCCATTTTTCAGTTTTCTGGACAATGAGCAATGCAGTTCAGTGATTTTTCCAGTTACCTGAGCACAGATGCCTGGCAGCAGTGCAAGCTCTGCTCTTCAGGCACTGGACAAACCCAGATTCTGACCAGTTTCCACTTCAGAAACTTTGGCCAAGTAGAGACCCAAAAAATGAACCATAAGTCAAAACCACAGAAAAATACTGTGTTCCCTTGAGGTTACTAGAACAAGGTTTGGAGAGCCGAGCTGCCTCAGGTCTTCAGCAGCTCCACAAAAGCAGTCCTAATCATGTGTCATAAGAAGCAGCATTGTGACTACACCACATTCCAGCTAAAATGTTGTAGGGAAGCTAACTTCTGCAAAAGCAGTTAAATACAGGACTGGAGTTCCCAGTGAGCATCAGCCTACAGCTTTGGAAAGTATTAAACAACAAGTGGTACATCACACTGGGACTTTTTTTCAAGCACAGTTTCAAAATTAACTCCCTCATTTAAAACTGTGCACCAAACTTCCTTACAGAGCTTTGGGATAACAAAATGATCTCACTCTTACCCACAGACCTCCTTCATCCACATCCCACCAAATGATTTCCCCTCCAGAACAGATGCAGCTTTGGTGCTGCTTGTACTGATCAATTTCTGTTTGCATTCAGGAAGCATAAACACACAACCTTTTGAAGGTAATTGCATTGGATGATTTAATTATTGCAATCCAATTACTTTCACCTCCTTCCCACATTCAAATGTTTCAGTAATGGAAGTTATTAGAAAGATCCTCATTAGATTAAAATACAGGCCTGCTCTACAGTAAGAGACTCAGTGGAACCATGCTAAAAATACATGTGGATGCAGAATTTGCAAGAAAGCAGCCCTTCTACACCCCTCTAAATTGTAGCAAAGGTGAAACACTAGAACCCACCAGGTCACTCTCCTGCTTCCAGCCGCCTGGTAGGGACATCTGTCCAGCAGAACACAACGCTTTTTTTTCTCCAAAGTTCCTATTGGCTATCACCTTACTGATCGTTTTCAAGTCCTGCGTGCTTCACTCTGCATAAAAACGAATCCATTATTCAACTAATAAAAAAGTGAATTTGGATCTGTGAAGTGAAAGTTGAACATACTAATTTTCAACATACATCCCACCAGTATGGCATTTCTAATAAATTATGTTCATATATAGGTTAATTTACAGGAAAAGACTGATATTTGATCCCAAGCACCAAGACCCTTTAGGCCTCAACTTATTTTTCATATAAATATTTTCCTTGGTTAACCATCCAGTATAGCATCTAGTAAATCATGCCTTTATTGCAGAGGAAAGAAGACACATTTCCACATGTATAGGATGATGCCCTCTCTTGACATTTTAATTTCTGGACATAAATCATCTGCATCATCCATTGTAAGAGACTAAATGAAATCTTTAACTACTTCACTGCTTCTTGGCGGATATCTGAAGTACTAAACAGAATGTAAATTCATTGAAGATATGTCAGAATCCTGGTGCAAGGAAAATAGGCTCCTAAATGCAAAGAAGGAAGATTATGTACAACCTCTAAAAGTGTTATTTTGCCTTGACAGTATATTTACCACATTCAGTCAGAAAGCACTCAACATTTAACTCACATAACACAAAGTTGTACAGGGAACCCTGGGTTTCTTGGAGTTTGAGAAGAGCATCAATCATATACCAACGCAAATGAACCCTTTCTGAAGCAAGCAGCTGTTAAGTCCCAACATCCACACGTTTTCCATACAGTCATTAACTCTCAATGTACACACTTATTTCTGAACTATTTCTGAACGATCACCTTAATTGTTTCTCCAAATTTGTTCTTTGAAACAAAACAAAACAACTGTTCTGGTTTTAGTTGGATAGAGTTAATTTTCTTCATAGTAGCTGGTAAGGGACTGTGATTTTGGTTTGTGCTGAAAACAGTGTTGATAATATAGAGATTTTTTTTTATTGCTGGGCAGGGCTTACACTGAGTCGAGGCCTTTACTGCCTCTTCCACACCTCATCAGAGAGAGGGCTGGGGGTGAACAAGAAGATGGGAGGGGACACAGGTGGGACAGTGGATCCCAGCTGACTAAAGGACAATTCCACACTATATGGTGTCATGCTCACCATATAAAGCTGGGGGAAGAAGAAGGAAGTGGGGGATGTTTGGAGTGATGACAATTTGTCCTCCCAAGTAATGGTTACATTTGATGGAGCCCTGCTTTCCCGGAGATAGCTGAACACCTGCCTGTTGATGGGAAGTGCTGATTGAATTCCTTGTTTGTCTTTGCTTGTGTGTCTTTTGCTCTGCCTATTAAACTGTCTTTATCTCAAGCCATGAGTTTTCTCACTTTTACTCTCCCGATTCTCTCCTCCATCCCACCATGGGGGGACTGAGTGAGCAGCTGTCTGCTGCCTAGTTGCTGCCTGGAGTTAAACCATAAAAAATCCAAACCAAAACCCAACCACCATACTTGGTACTGTATAAGTAAATTCCTTAGCCGATAAATATGAAAATCAGCTGGTCACAAGCAGTTGAAGATGCTCAAGCTTATTCAAGCACCCTTTGTAACAAGAGATAGTCTTTCAAATTGCTGAACAATGACAGCACTGTTTTTTTCAGAGACAACAAGCATATCTCCTTGGAATGTATTTGCGTGTTTTGTGCCACACCAAGGTGCCTCTGGAAATGCTCTCCTTGAGGCATCAAGGACTTTCTGCAGAGGAGTCTCAATTCCAGTTCTTCCAGCTGAACTTGAACAATGATTCATGGGTGATAAAATGTTCCCTCAGCTTTTCTGCTCATTGCTGTTTTCCTCTCAGGGCAGCCTGGCTCAGATATTTTCCCTGTCCTCACACAAACACAACTCCTACATGCTTTGCTCTTCTAGAGGAGGCACGAGGCCACTCTGCTGCTCTGACCCAGTGGGACAACTTTGTTTGGGAGTCACAGTACTCTGGGAAGGAAACCAGCAAGGCCAACAGAATAAGGATCAGCAAAAAGGGATGAAGAAAGCAGAGCAAAGCTATGCAAACCCAATCCTGTCCTGAAAGGTTTGTACAGTAGCTGCAAAGTAACTGCAGCCCTGAAGTGCCTTAGCAAAGCTTCTCAGATTTCTTCTTGTCACACATACAGCAGAGCGTGTTGCAAGGTGCCAGCAAAGCCCAAACCTCTGACTCTGTAATTTAGAGGTGATCTGACATTTCAAGGGCTTAAATGACAGCCACTTTGTCACCTCTGTCTTCCTGTGGGGGTTGCATGGGGAGATGGAAAGCAACAGAGCTGAGCAGAAACAGTCTTCAAACCTGTATTGAGAGACTGAACATCCCATCCTAAACGTCAGGTTTAGTTATTAAAAAAATCCATCTCGAACATGTAGTGCCTCTTCACATCCAGCTACTTCTTTCATATAGCCCAGCTACAGCTTTCCATTCTTCAGCATTTAACTTCATACTGTGCTTATTTTATTTTATCATGTTTAAAGTAGTTAACAGCAAATGTCAATGACCATTGTCTTGCTCTCCTGTTACAGGACTAGAAGTTCTGTTGCCTCTGCCTTCTCCACTGGTTAGTTGCTGTGTATTCTTGTATAATTTCTTCCATGCCTTCTCTTTCAGGTAATCAATCTTTTCAGTCTCTTGGAAAAGCTGTTCTTGTGTTCTGTTCTCCTCACCTGCCTTCCAATCCCTCTAGTGAGGCAATATCCTGTCTGAACTGGTGTCTTCTGTACTAAATGCAGCAATCCAGGCACAGACAAACCTCCTGAATTATAAGAGCATTATCATGCTTTTCTTTTCTTTATCCATCTTCTTCCCATATGTACCCTAGCAGTGTTTGATTATTTGTCAGCAGCTGTATAAGAGTTTTATTCATGTTGGCATGATTTAGAAATTTACAAAGTATGGATGAGAGAGAAAAAGTATATTGATCAATGTTAGATTCTCTCTGCAATACACTGCCACCCACTTATTAAGTTCTCCTGAACTTCTCCGTATCTCTCCAGACCCAATCAGCTTATCTGCTAATTTGGGTTAGACAACTAGCCCAGATTGCTCTGTTAGGGAAGGCAACAGAGGATTCATCAGCTATAGCTCCTATGAGCAATCCTAGAACCACGTGTTCCTGGCAAGAGAGGTGGAAAGAAAGTTAGAAAGGAGAGCAATGGACAAAGGCTAACAAATACTAGAGAAAACCTTGATGGTTTGCATCAAACTTTCTCCTTGTGAAGACAGGACACAAAAGCCACATCTATTGCAGAAGTGTAGGGAGGATACAAAACCAGCTCTCCTCAGTTACAAAAAAATACACTATTTGAATATGTGAAATGGTGCAATACATTGCAGTGAAGCTTCATAAAGATGCCTGGTGGAACTGCATCCTGATAGGAGACCACTGCTTAGGTGACTGCTAGCCATCCATCAAACCAACAAAGCCTGTAGCAACTTCAGTTCAATTACCTAGTCATTGTCTTATAGGTAACTTCCTCTTTGCTATAAGAGACAGAGATTCTGGTTCATGGCAGAAGCATCAAATATTACAAAAACCTCTTTGCTGGCACCTTATTACTAACTTACTTTACTGGCATTTTCCTTTAGAGGGTTATGAGAAGAGTCCTTTGCAATTCCTGTCCAGATGCTGTCTCAGGTTGTACCCTCCAGATCTTTACTGCTGCCATTCATAGGAGAAGTACAAGTATTATCTTGGAAGAAATAGATTTGAGGTTGTGGGATAAAGTCATCTCTAAAGATCTGCTTCTCAATTTGGCAGCCTCTCACACTAAAATCCTATTTCAAGCTAATACAAAAGGTAACATCCTCAAGTTCAAAAGTAGTGAGTACTAACTAGGTCATGCTACTGGACAAGATGATTTCAATAAAGGTGGCAGCATTTATATATTTACAGGAATCAGAGACTCAAGACAGTATTTTCAAAGCAAGGATTTTCAAAGTCATTGCTGACTTAAATAGTGAGCAACTGTACATGATCACAGGAAAAAGCTGATCAACTTCCTCCATCTTAAATAAAGATGAGGTTCTTTACCAGGAAGCTAAAGTACCCCCTACTTCCAACCCCCCTGCCATTGGTAGGGACACTTTCCACCAGATCAGCCTGCTCAGGGTCCCATCCTGCCTGGCCTAGAACATTTCCAAGGATGGGGCATTTGCATGCATGGATATTGCCTTCCAGCAGAAGACTATTAGTTAGCATAGGCATGGGCAGTGCAAAGAAAGGTGTTGGCATATTCAAGGGCCACTGGAAGCAGAGAATGGTAGCAGATTGAAGCAGACTAGATCTATTGCTAACCTTGGCAGAGGACACCAGATTTTAGATGGTAATACACAGTAGAAGACAGATAGAGACAACCAACTGGGCAAGTAAATCCTTGTGCTATTAGTTAAAGCATAAAATCTGCTAACAGCATCTGCTGGGAAAAAAGATGAACTGAGATGGGGTAAAGGCAGTAAATAAGAGAAGGGTCCTTTCTGATCCTGTGGCCTTGCAGGCTCAGCAGTACCTGAAAAATTAAATCATGTTTGTAATTCTGGCTCGACTTTTTTACAGGTCAGACAGGACTGCTTCTTACATGGAGGGCAGGGAGGGGAGGAACAGCTTTCCTTACAGACAGTTACTATGCAAAAAGGCTGAGACAATACATCCAGTTACCTCAAGCCATGAGATGCATATCCCACAAACTAAAACACACTCTGTTGGTTTCAAAATCTGTGTGTATTCTGCTGTGTTAAGCAGTTTCTCCTCCCACTCTCCTGTCTTAGTATCTGAGACATGCTGAAAACATCTAGGTGGAATCACCTGACAGGCCAGTAAGTTTCTTCCACATGTCATATCTAATGGAAGTAAATTGTGTCTTCTTATCAGGCACACGCAGTGAGCTTTGGAGGGATGTACGCAATCTGTGAGCAGCTAGCAAGACATGTAAATTATTAACAATCTTCAGCAGATTAAGCAGTTTACTTAATTGAGAGATGTCCCAACTACTGAGTACCAGAGGGAGGTAGTGCACATGGAGGGTGGTATTTTAATAATTTACTGCGAGGCCAGTGTCAGGTACCAATATTTCCAATAAATTTTTATTCCAGTTGGAGGAGAGGAGGCAGAAAATGTTAGACAGAGCTGTTCTGTGGACAGGATCTGGCCCCTAAAACAGATCAGCTGGACAGTTTGCTCTAAATAACACCAATAAACAGGAACAGCAAATACACGAGAAAGACCCAGAGCAGTTATGACCTTGAACACTGCAGTGAACAAATGGGTTGCTTTGGAAATAAACACATTTTCATCATCTGCAGTGCACAGTAGAAATAAATGC
The DNA here is from genome assembly GCA_013398175.1 of Climacteris rufus. Lineage (NCBI taxonomy): Eukaryota > Metazoa > Chordata > Aves > Passeriformes > Climacteridae > Climacteris > Climacteris rufus. Next base: position 401,477 of record VZRZ01004218.1, read on the forward strand.
AAGCTAACAAAGGCCGGTAGAGACGCAATAGCCATATAATTCCACAAATACATCTTTTCCCCCCAGCACTGTACCTTTAAAATACTTGCTTCGTGCTCTTAAATGTGAAAGATCAAGGTTTGTCTTTGCTTTTCCTACTCACTTTTAATTTTTTTAATGGTTTTTTTTGATCAATTTTTGAAAGGAAAATATTTCTGTAGCAGGAAACAAATGTCCATGGTATGGCAGCTCCATGCTAATTAAGAAGCCACTGAATACTGAGGATCTATGTCCTACCTTTCCCAGTGGTCAACTATTGACCCTATTTAGGACATAGGAACCAAAGAAGACAGTCCAGTAACCTACTTCCAAGCCATGAACCTAAAAGCTTCAGAGACATTTTTCTGTACTCCCATCAGTTCTCCCAGTCATCCCACACTGTATCTTCCTCTGGCACTCTTCATTTTTACACACATTTCAACCATGCTGTTTCTCTTCCCAGAGTTTTGGCTCCAGCACTCTGCACTCCAGCACTTTGGTTCAGCAAGAGCTGACAGCAATTTACAAGTCCTGCTAGACTTAGCCTTTTAAAATTATTCATGCTATTGGCAAGAATATAAGCTTCAGATGTGTATGTGTTTGTGGGAAAGGTGCAGATACTCCCTTTGCATCCAAGTTCTCCTGTTTTCAGCACACCCATTAAGCAGCAGGTACCAGGGTCACCTCTCCCTGGCAGTAGCAAGCCTTCAGCATTTGCACCCCTACAGGCAACTGCAGAGGTAGCCCACATTCCTCCTCAAGCAGCTGATGTTCCCTTCCTCACCAAGTCAACATTGAAGCAGCAAGTTGCCTTTGCAGGCAAATATTGCCATCCCTCTACCCACTGCAATGAAAGAAACTCTTCCCATTTGATTTCCATCCCTCTACTGCTTGTAGCATCCCATCCCACTCCCTCATGCCTGGGAGGCATCACACATTCACTGTCTCTCAATTATTCACAACAATTCAATAAAATTTAATAATATTTAAACAGGTTTAAAAAAACCTAGTAATAAACTGGGAATTACTATGGACTGATGCTGGACCACAGAAGGATACAGTGGGTACTTCAGGTTTTCAGAAGGCAACACCTGGCAAATAAAACCAGCTAAACACACCAAATACCTTTTCACATCACCAATGCACAAGGTGGTTTTTACCCATCTCTGGTGTCGGTGATTTTCCTGATCTAAGCTGTTCCATTTCACTTTCATATCAGACGACTGTTGGATATTGATATTTAACAGCTTTAGCAAGAATGTGCAGCTGCTCCAAGTTCATGCAGGAAGGAGACAGCCTGCCTTTTTTGAAATCCAAATTGATAAGAGGAGGGTCACTGAAAGAATTAACAAGCAGGAAGGTGAGGAAATGAGAGAGTGAGAGGAGGATTGTGTCAGAGGATTGTGTCAGAATTGAGGAGAGTTGTGTCAGAGATAAAATACAAATGGGAAAAATAAGCAGTAGGGAATAGGATATAAAGTACAAACAATTCAAAGCCTGCAGTAAGGATGGCAGCAAACATCTGGTTCAGTAATGCTCAGACAAGGAAACTGAAAGAGCACAGTGGTTTGGTAATAAAAGGTCTATTCAGTGGAGGTAACAGGCTGAAGACAAACCCTCCAAACCCCAAGACTGTTCCATCACCCCAGTTACTGTGGCAGCTTCGTGCATGTGCATTGTCCTTCTCCAGAAGGAAGGGAGAAGTATAGCTCCACACTTTGCATTTATGAAGCAGCCTGGTGACAGACAGGGCAATGAAAACCTTACAGCTGCCCTCAACAACTACCCTGCTTGTGGACTCCAAATTTGTAACATGGAAAATATTTCCCACACTAAGGCTTCTGCACTCTTCTAAGTGCAGTTGCACTTAGCTCAACACCTCACAAATATGAAGTTCAAATATGAAGTTCTGTTTCTTGGGACACATGCCACTCTAGGCTCTATCAGTTTTCTTTTAACAGACAGAAATCCTTTTGAGCATTTAAGACAAACAAAGGTTCACTATTTCTCGCTGTGAAATAAGCATAGAGAAAAACAAACAACAGTTTGAAAAAGGAAGTCATGACCAATGCAGGCCAGCTGAATTCACTGTCAAGTGATCTTTTTCACAACGGCATACTGCAAAATTTGTACATTTTTTAAGGAAGAAAAAAAGGTCCACTTGAGTTGTCTTCCTCTACAGTGTTCATGAAAAGTTTCAAGCCTTAGCCCTCACTCTTAAATTCCTACTCTCTTTTCTTCTCCAATTTGAGACAAGTTCCTACTGGTTCTCAAGAATAAAACGTTTTTCTGTTCAAAGAAGTTTAGCTTTTAAATAAACAAACACAGATTCAAACTTGGTCCTGTTTAGGACATAGTTACAAAGTATGACTATTATTCAAACATAAACCTATGTGTTTGTTTGAGATGCTTCTAAATCAATCCTGGACACACAGAGAAAGCAGCAGCATGATCCAGTTCCACAAGAGAACTTAAGGACCATGTTACCAAACACCAGCAGGTCTAAGGTAAGTGCACAGGTCTGGGAGTACTGCTTCCACTGCAGAGGTAGGTACTGAAAAATGGCACTCTCAGTAAACACCAAAGTGCAAGCCAACCACCACTATATAAGCCTATCAAAGATGTAGCAGTTACATTTTTTTATAACATCAAGACTGGATATGCAGCGACAGAACAAGAAGTAAACTTCTCTGCAAGGCAGGATGGATAATCCCACATTCTTCCCATTCTTTCACTCTACAAGGAAAACTTTCCATTTCAGCTTTCAGCTTTAGCAGTTGTTTTTCCTGATTTTTTTCAGATAATACATAACAAGAACCTGTTGCCAAATGGCATCTCCAGTGTCACTCTGATCTTGTTTCAGAAAAGAATATCAATTTAGTTTCACAGGAAGAAGGAGAGTTAAATTAGACATCTTGTTCTGTTTAATTTTGCTACTTCTGCATAATTGCTAGCTATTCATAATTTAATTATATTTGACTCCAAATATGCTTCTCTCTCTTAGTATAGAGTTAAAATCATTGTTTCCACAAGATTTTATGTGATGGAGGCCAAGCAGAATTTCTATTTGTGGCTAAAGTAAGAAAGTGTAATCTTGTGGTACAGCAAAAACAGATGAATTTGTAGAAAAATACTAAAAGATTGTTGTACAATCTTTATATCCTGGGTATTCAAGGTACATATGATTGTAAGGAAATTTTATTGCTTTCTTGATCCTCTGATGCCTTAAAAAGATAATCATAATCTTATGACAACTCAGGGCTGGGCCAAAAAACTCTGACACCATTTCCTCAGTATCAGAGGATAATTTTAGACCAACCATCCTGAGAACACTTAAAGTAATATTAAAAACTAAACAAGAAACTTTTCACGGAAAACACAAAAGGCTTCTGCAACAAGACACTCCACACAAGAAACAAGCCAGACTATATAAGTTCCCTCACAATCCAAGAGGGAACAACAACATACTGCAAAAGATGAGGCAAGCCCAACAATCGTTGCCATTGGAAAGCCTGGCTCTAAGACACAAAACCCAGCTTAGCAACTTGTGCCAAGCTCAGGAACAGGAGGAGAACACAAGTGCCCCAGGGCAGCACCATGCCAAAGAGTGTCAGAACAACGATGTCACATTGAACACGTACTCTCCAACCCTGTCTCTGCCCCACCCCAATTACTGTGGCAGTGTCAGCTAAGGGACATCTCTCATCCTTCTGCCTACCGCAGCAGCCGTATGTGCGCTCCTCCGGTAACACAAATATCACCTGTCCTTTTTAAATGCTCACCTGATCCCACTCACGAGGTCAGCAGCAAAACTCTCAAATGACACTGCAGTGGGATGAAACCAGTCATGACAATTTTGGTGTTTGTTTGCATATTGAAGCAAAAAGAAATTACTATTTCTTCCTAATGGGGGACACATCACTGTCCCCAAAATAGTGGGTAAAGGAGAAGAAAGGAAAAAGAGAAGGACTGAAATATTGTGCGAATCATCCACCAGATACTCAAATGGAAAAAACTTGTACAAAAACTGTAAGATTATGGAAGAGAGACTTTCTCCCCCTAAGGCTTTCCCCGACACCTGTAACTTCTGTTACATTATCAGTGGCAGGTAAACTGGACAAGGCAGAAATACCTATATGATAGTTATAGAACAGGCATCTCTAGCTGTAAAGTACCTTCTATTGAAAATGTGCTTTGAAGATTAATTATTGTACCTGAAGTTTCCTTGTTTTTCTTAGGCAGAGAAGCTCACAAGCTACTGAGGTAGCCCATTTCCTCTTCATAGTTCCTTTGTGGCATCACCTGTTTTACTAAGAAATTAAAGTTTCTTAATTTTGCCCCTCTTGAAGTTTTAATACAACCTCTAATATTAGAGTTTTCTATAATCATTTGGCAGCAACACCAAATATATGGGTGGAAAACTGCTTGGAGTAAGGTCTGTGGCAACTGTACTTTCAGCATATTTCCAGTATTTTAGGAACTGAAAGGAGCACAAATGTAATTTTTATGACTGAGGGTCTTTTCAAAGATGAAATGCTTAGGTAAAACCTCACTGCAGGGGGTCTCTGGACTTCCTTGATCTTCTTCAAGCTATGCTCTAGGTATGGATCTCCCTGATGAAGAATTCTGACTTCAGCACATAACATCCAACTGTCTGTGCTTCAAAGGGCAGATGATTGGTGACTTGTGTTTCAAAACTGGTCGTTACTACAGCTTAGTACTGTTATATGACTTTAAAAATACAGGACCAGAGCTTCCATGTGGCCTGAAAAAGTGGAGGGACTGGCACACTTACTAGAACAAACTCTTAGGGCTCTTCTAGTGGCAGGCACAGTGCAGCTGCAATGACACCAAGCCCACTGGTAGGATGCCACGGATGCCATCCTAGGACAGTGTAAGCAGGGAACGAGCTGGCAGGTATTCATCTCCCATCTCCCAAACCTAGAGGACTTGCAGTGCTCCATTCAAACTGGCCAAAGATACACCCCTGGGTGTCAGAAACAAAGGCTCATGGAAAAAACATATCTGGGCAGCCACTGAGGAATGCAAGATGAATTCACACTGTCCTGTGCTTGGGCCTCCCGTGGTGCAGGAAGCGAGCACAGAGGTCTGACTGAGGACTTGGCCACAGAGGCCATGAATGCGACTTCCGTGCTCCAGCTGGGTTCCAGCCCTGCCTGCAGCCCTGTGGGTCACTGGCCAACATCACACACAGGAATTTGGCAAGCACATGCACTTCTGCTCAGCACTGGGGCCCTGGGAGACCTGTCCTCCTCAAGACGTCTGGTTGAAGTAATCTTCAGAATCTCAAACTACTTTGATCTCAAATTCAGGTCTTTTTAAACTTACTGTTACTGATCTGCAATCAGCAAAAATGTTTATAGGCATAACAGTTTTAAGGGCTGTGTTTTGTTTAAAGCAGTAGCTTAGTCGGTTTGTTGGTTTGAGGTTTTTTTCCTTTAAATCACAGAACCAATTTCCCACAGGCAATCTGATACCCTACCAGGAGGAATGGCCACATGATCCGGGTGCTCTGGAGATGTGAAACACACCTACATTAATAAATGACACAGGCCTGGGACCAGGCTCTGCCAGTAAGGCCACCTGGCACAGAAAGCAGCAGCTGCATCCAAGCTATGTACTGGGAACAGTCCCCAGCACAAGGCGGCTCCCAGACGCTGTATGGGGACTGTCTGATGCTGTGCAAATTGGCTCATGGCAAGAGCAGTGCCTGATACCAACAGCCAGACAGTACAGCCAGCCAGATCCCCGTGCTTGAAAACGCATTCTTGCACTATTTAATTTATTAGAAATACAGTCACTATAGCAACTGGCCATGGGTTCAGCTGCCCACTTCTCCCAGCTGGCTCATGGAGCCATTAAAAAAAGGAAACAGTATTGATCCCACTGAAGTCTGCCCTACATACACCAACCACCTTCTGCAATCGTGGGCTTGTCTAAAAGAACAGGAAAGTGGGAACAACCAGGGGCTTGCTGTTTCTGCTCACAAGAGTTCTTTCTTTTTACACTGTATACCACAAGAATATCTCAAGGTGATCCATATTTTCTCACTTTCCCTCCTTCATTTTTATTAGCCTGAAGTCAGTGTAATGGCATTGGTCAATAACTGAATAAACACCACTTTTTCGCTTAGAATTATCATACACAGCAATAAAGGGAAATGAAACTCCAAACAAAAACACGACCATTGCCAGGATAATGCTTCAGAATGTCACAACGACTGGCTTGCAAATTCGGAGCCTGCCTTCAAACACAGGCAGTATCATTTATTTCTGGAAAAATGCTGTTGGGTGTGGGGTGTCAATACATGCACGTGCATCGCTTTTTGAAACCACTGTTTGCACTTTATACTCCACATGCAAAATACTCGAACACAGACCACTGAGCAATTACCCATGTCATTTGCTTTTCCTAGCGCCAGTATTTTTGTCAAAATGGTTATTTATCTACTTATCCCATATCATTTTGTATACAAAACACTTGCCTACACACTTAATAGTTCAGCTTTTGTGCTTAGTAGCTGAACAACAATTACACTTGTTTCTAAAAGAACTTGACTCTTAAACCATGTAAAAATGTCTGTTTATGTCAAAAAGCACATATGAACACAAGTTCAGTTTTAGACCACAGGAAAGACCACGGGAGACGCTGACTGAGTCAGACCAAGGCATTTGTCAGGTTTATGCATGCTTCCTGCTGGTGACCTCATTATTTGCAGTCCTTGGGGCGTCCATTCAGGTGTGTTCGCACCTTGTAAAAAGCGGACAATGATGTTCACGCCTGATTCCTTGAGAAAGGAGTTTTAGGACATCAGGTTTTTAGAAGAATGAATATAAGCTGTGATCAAAAGGATGCTGTGGATGAAGCTAGCTGGGAATAGAGACTTCTTGGTGTGGTTTCCTGGTCACAAAAACTTATTAAGGAAATCCTCACCAAGCTTCTCTCTCATCTACTAAAGAACCTGCTGGGAAAGAGGGAAAGAAGGAGTAAAAGCACCTGCAATCACAGAGGAGCTTTCAGAATTCAGATGCAGTTCATGCATTTTTCAGCCACTACAGTATGTAATTTTTTTTTAAAACAATGAGCACATTCATAGCTCCCTTTCCCTACTGCTTTCTCTGGTATATAATATGGGTCAGGGACAGTATTTGTGGAAAAGGTTACTATTGGAAACCAAAGGTCTCTGATCATCAACATTTACAGCATTTCTTGTTTCACAAAAAAACCCTTACCCTTACTTTTAATCTTCCACTCCAAAATGAATGTTTAGGAACCTGAATTAGTGGTACAAGCTACTGTAGGATTTGCTTCCTTCCTCCTAACCTTGTGCTCCCCAACCATATTAACAACCATAAAGAGTGTGCAAAGGGGAAATGCCAAACAGCAGAGGTCCCAAATGTTCCCCCAGTGCAAAGCCTCTGGCTGGGCAGCCTGCAGAAATCCTGCCTGCAGCAGGGCTGAGAGCTTTCTGCAACAGCCTGTCCCACTCAACAGGACTCCTCATCTGTCGGTGCTTCATAGCTCAGACTGCCACAGCACTTCAAGCACCACAGCAAGCTCTCCAAAATTGTGCTTTGATCTTTTGACTACAAATAAACTTGGCAAAAAGAGGGATCAGAGTGTGAGGCTGGAAGTTCACGTTTGTATGGGTCTGAGCTGATGTCCCTGCTGGAAATCTGGCAGCACCCTTTATCAGTTGATATTTTCAAAGCATGATGATGGATTCATTTATTCCCACTCATTTACTGGCAGTTGCAGAAGTTACCATAAGAGATTTGTTTATGAAGTCTGATTCATTTCCTGAAGGGAAGAGACTGAACTCTTCCTTGGAAATGGATTAGTGCCTATACATTGTGTAACCAATCCCTGTATGTAACACACTGTGACAAGCCTAGTGGTCTACCACCCATTGCAGCTATACTCTCACACGAGCTGCTTCCCCTGCTTCCTCCTGCCTGAAGAAATCCAACAAACATCCATTCTTAGCTGCAAATGCCAGATAATGCAGTCTCAAAAACTTGAGATGTAACAGAACTTAGAAATCTTGAGGCAATATCAGACAGGCTTTTGCTCACTGGACAGCACTAGAAGAAGTCTGAGCTGCTAAGGCAGCACACAGAACAGCCCAAGCAAGGCTTTGGTAGATGCAAAGTGCACTTTTGGGGCTTAATTAGAGTTATCCTGACTGAATGGGACTTAGGGTTCAGTGGAACATAATAAAACACATCACTTGACTGCAGCAGAAAGTATTAACTTCTTAATTCTAGTAATTAAATAATGTCAGTCCAGGTCTAGAGCAATAAAGCCAAAGGTGTCAATTTTGATTTGACAGGTACATTATCTTTTCACCCTCTTCCCTCAGCACAATTAATGTTGAGACTGCTGTAGTCCTCTTTTCACCACGTTAGTACTACTACACTGCCCTGTTTAGATCTCTAGTTTTTATCAGTATCTTCTTCAACCTATAATAAAGTAAATTGTTCCCATGGCATACGAAAAGCATAGAGAACATTTATCTGTAGAAGTTAGCCCGAGGAGTCTTCATCAAAGACGCTTTCAGTTTCCATTAAGCTCCTGGCCAGCAGAAAACAGGTTACACTGAGTCTACTACCTGATCAAGGACTCCTGTGCCACAGGAGTCTGAAGCAATGGGAGCAACAACACAAGAACAGGGACAAGGGCTGTATGCCTGATGTTGGAGAACAGCACAGACACGACCTTTCCTGCTGGACTTCCAGGAACTGCAGAAGTGCAATCATCCTCTGACAACTGCTTATTGTTGGTGGAGCTGCTGAAACAGCCAGTGAAGCCAAGGGGTGATTCCTAAGTCCAGCCACGACACGTGTAGAGGATCTCCACTTTCAGAATGCTGCAGCTGTCTTTTAGTCAACCCTGCATGCAGCAAAAGCTAGGCTGTACCACAGGCTATGCCCTTACCATCAAAGCTGAAAGCATCTCCTTGGAAATCCCTTCATTCTATCCCATGGAATGCACATGGTGCTGCATAACATGAAGCCTTTGAAACGTCAATTTGAAGCACTCACTGTATGACTCCATAGCCCACATTTGCTCTAAGAAAACACAGAGCTGAGAGGAGGGGCAGAGTTTCTGTGCATTAGACAGGAAAAAATGAATGGAGTATGGGAATGAGAAGATACATCTTAATAACACTTAGGATCAAGAGGAAAATATGTGAAGTAAGGATAATTCGGCACAGAAGCAAAATGAGAGCAAACTAGTTACAAACAAAATGCAGGCCATGATTTCCAGTTTCACAGCACAGATTCCTAAAGTTTATGTATGCTGGAAAGCGGGCAAAATACTTAATATGGTCTCTCAAAAAGGATTACATTACATGGTTTTCTGAGATAAGGGGCAATTCTTTAATTGAAAAGGCAATCTCTTCTGTAGCTTTGTGTACTAAACTGGCCTAGAAACATGCATATAGACAAATACCTTACAGAATATTGAGTTCATCACTTGACCTTGCAGTGCCAGTTGGCATCGGCAAGAAAAGAAACCTCAGTGTAGATGCTCTTGTAAAAGCATCCAAATCAGAGAAGACATCTATAAGATAAGCTTTGCTGTACTGCTACAGAAAGGCTAAACAATGACAAGAAAAGCAACAGAACAGACTAATTTTCAGTGTGCTCCTACTTCACCTTATCCTTGCATCACAATAAACCTACTGGACTTCTTTTTTCAGCCCCTATTTACATGATTTTTTATTTCAAACCACAGATAAGTTAACAGTGCAGAAGACAGAGACTGTTGGTACTTAGCATCTAAATCTTGAAACCATTGCACCAGGAGGACACACACCACTGCTCTTTACCAACACCAAAACCCTCTAATCTCCCATCCTCTAGCATGCATTACTTTACATAAATGTAATTCTGTTTTCACTGTATCTTATTAATTTTTAAGCTAAAGTAAAAGCTTTAGCACCACCTCATGACTAGACCTTATTAGAGCTTTAAAGGAAAAAAAAATAGCTGTTTACTTTAAGGTCCTAAAGTACTCCACAAAGCAGATGCACCTCCTGCTTAAGAATACAATTAAGCATTTATTTGCTATTATAAGTAAATTTGAAGTCAAAGGTAAATTTACTACATTTGCACTCTACGCTGGAGGTGCAAAATCTCATTATTTGTCACCTTCTAAACATGGCCACGGGTCTTCTCCTCTCCATATTCCTTCAAGACAAAGCACTGTACTTGTTTTATCACCTGAATCCAGATAACTCAACCTGGTGGCAAAATAGGCCACTTCACATCAGGACAGCCTTTTCTCAGACTTCTCTATGCAGAACTCAGCTCCTAAGGAAACCATGATTACAGACCTGTAAAGGTCAAAGGCATTCCTTTCTGGGGCTGATCAATCACTATTGTTACTGCAAAAACTTGCAAAGTACATTGATCTTTCACCTCACAGTAGGAGGGAATGGTACAAGACTTGCAGAATAAAAGACAATGTTAGACAAAACTTCACAGTAAACTTGGCAGCAAAACAGCAGTGCTCTTCTACCCAGAACTGTGCTTTGGCATTGCCTTCCATTCAGTGCTCAAAACCTGAAGAGTTCCCTGAAAAACTTAATTTAAGTGGTGAATACACATGGTGTGACAAGCAAAGCCCATATGTTCGAAGTCTGGCCAAGGTTAGTTACACAACGCTATTTCCTGCAGCCTGACTAAGAGAAAAATTAAAACACCACTTTTTTTTTTAGCCCAGCCTCGACCACTTTTACCTCTCATGGGGATGAAGGCAATATTTTGTCCACCTAAATTTTGGTACAGCCTAATTTGTAAATATTTATTACTTATTTTCAAACATCCAAATATCCCTGGCCAAATATCCATTTTGGCCATTATTTATGTGCCATTTCAAGCCATCAGGCATGCAGACTGTGACATATGAAGAACCCCAAGAGATGCATATGGCTTTGTGATTATGTAAAGCTCCCTCCCTGGAGGGCTCCCTGGTAAACTTGCCCTCTCCTGCTTCTCTTTTCACAAAATTGTCCTTTTGCTTCTCTACGCTTGCTCCAGCTACTTGCCCAAACTGCTTGCAGGGGTACTTGCCATTCCTGGGTCGTTTGTTTTATAGTTTTCCCATTTATGTTATTTCTTTACCTCCTAAAAGTATAAAGAATGATTAAAATGCCCCATACAGGACAAGGCTCTGCTGAACAGGATGGACCCCACTGTGTGTGACTGTTCTCGGTACCCTGTGGCTACTGCTCTTATTCCCTCCCATGGTGCCCCATCCCATCCTGCCATGTCCAGCAGCACATGGCTGCACCCATTACTCCTCACACTGTATGAAGAAGGGAAACAGCTGTGTTTTTCCTTGCCTTGGCCTTGCAACAGACTGCATTAGGGACTACTGCAATTCTTATCAAGTCCCTGGATCAATACATGCAGGTACAGGAAGTTTCATAGAAAACCACTCATATTTGGCAGGCATGTGATGAAGCAACAAGGGCAAAGCAGTGTTTTTATGTGGATAATCTTCCAGTGTCTGAGAGGTTACAGGGCACAAAACACAATGATGCACAGAAGACACTTCTGCAAAAGCCAGTTGCTCTCCTTAGGGCTTTGCTTGTCACTTAAGAAGCTTTTAGAGCTCCCGAGCACAGAAGCACCGATGCAGTGCCTGCATTCTGCCCTCCTATTCTCTCCTTTCCATTTGATCTCTAAGCTGCCAAGTATTTTCTGACTTCTCTCAGGGCTGTTACAGTATTTTAGAAAACTTGTTCTACTTTTCAGCAATTGTCTTTCGTGTGCTATCACATAGCTGAAAGATGTTGCTGGGAAACCTGTGCACAGACCAGTGTCAGCAGATACCATGCAGGCACCAGAGCAGCTGGAGAGAGGGAAAGCAAACAGTCTGTCTCAGTAAACAAAATACTATAAAACAGCTCAAACAAGCTACTGACATATTTCTATTGTTCTACAACAGTCACATGCTATGTGAGAACTTCAGTTTGCCAAGTGACCCACAATGAAAGGCCAGCCTTATTTAACTAGCTTGGTAGCTTCAAAACTACTGCATTTCCTTTAGTTTAAGGTATTGCAGATGTTTCATGTTGCAGCATCACTGTCTCCTCTGGACATCTTTATCCCAAGGAGAAAAAGCAACAAGTTTCCTGCAACAGTGCATTTTTAGTGATATGCTCTCTCTGTCCTGCATGTACTCCATAACTGGCATTTGGTTTTCTTCCAGGGTCCACAGGCCACACACAGAGGTGGCATTGTGCAGTCCCCTCTTGCGAGAAGCATTGTTCAGCTGCAGAACTGGAGAGACTGCAGGGGAAGGTCACCAAGCCTGACAGACACGAGACACACTGATGAGAGATCCAGTCTCTGTGTAAGCAGATGCCAGGGAAATCAAGCTGGGGTCAGGGAAGACAGGAACAAAAATGAGAACTGGTTAATATGGTAAGCAGATGCATCATCACAAAACTTGCTGCGACTGAAGAACACCGTTCAGCTGCTAGCAGAAAAAGAGGCTATCGTGAGGCAAACAGAAGTGTATTAAGTAGCATTTCTTATTCCAAACAAAGGAAGATAAAATACATTTGTAAGATAAGATATATTCACACACATCTTTTGTATAAAGAATAATCTCTAAAACAGAGAGAGGAGTGACAACCCCTGCACCTCTAACTCAAAATGCTCAAGCACCTGATGTTCCACTGTGCTGCTGAAGCTGGGTCTGTACAAGCTGTGGTCCAAGTCATGCCAGAGCACATTTGTGCAGCTGTCGTTTTGCAGTTAAAACATGAACTTAATACAACTGCAGGAGTTCCACCAATTTGTGCATTGACCTACATGAGCTAAGTACTTGTAGGACATCTCAGATCACAAAGACGAGACTAAATGCTTGTGCTTTATACCTTTAACTGACACAAGGTGGGGACAGCATCTTAAGGCAAGGATATACAAGCTCAAACTTCCACAAGTGGTGGCACAAAGTGGCACAGAGGGTTAAAAACAGCACAACATTGCAAGGTCTCCCACAAGTTACCAAGCGGAATTATCGCTCCCATCAAGCATTCAGTAAGACATTTTATGTGCTAGCCTCAAATTTTGGCATCTCAACAGGATACATGTTAGTCAAATCAGCAATAGTTACTTTTCAACATCTGCAACAATATCTGATTCCAAGAGCTCTTGGACCTCCTGTCTTCTCTTAAGCCTCTTGCCAGCAACCACTTCTTCCACTCAAACAGCCAGCACTAACCTCCACCCTGACCTTTATTCCAAACACACAGTCACCAAATTACAACATACCCAAAACATTTAGTTAAAAAAAAAAATAAAATCAGAGCAACCAAATTGCATCTACAGCAATAGGTCTTCATTTCCTACCAAGAGTTTTACTGGTGACTGATGTTTTTATCAAAATTTAAAGAACCTCCAGGCAGGGACAACTCTTTTTACACCTGTGAAGAGCATCCACACCTTCAGCACTGCTTGAGCTACTGCTCATGCTGCAATCACCTGGGTGTGAAACCTACAGGCTTAGACTGGTAAGTGCACACAAACAGCATCAAAATCAGTTCTCACACCACCTGCACTTCTGCTGTGAACCAACAGCCACAGGCAAGGCAGAGCCGACATCAGTGACATCACCCTGTGCTTAGATATGAATTACACACCTGTCATGCAACCACACTGCCGGGCAAAGCAATCACTTTCTACCACTCCACCACAGGAAAAAGGAAACCCAGAGAATTTACCAGGGGCCTGAGGTTCCTTGCACCCAGCCTGAATGCAGCACTGTGTGAAGAATCCCACCTTTCCACAAGAGCCTTTTCATAGGCATGAACTACAATGCTATATGCTTGATGTTCTGGATCTGGACAAGAAAACCACAAGGAGAAAAAGATTGCTTTTGATATACTTAAGGGTGGAAAGATCACAGTTCTCCATGTTAGAAGGCATGTCAGCACAAAGCCAAAGACAACTCCCACATTTCTTGTTGCATATGCACATTGCCATTTCTAGTTCACCATTAGTTTAGCAAACACATTTTCATTTACACAAGATGGACATTAAGCTCTTGTGCCCCCTAGAAAATCTGCTAGTTAGCATACCCAGAAGACAAGCCTTGGACAACAGCCTAAGTTCACATCTGTATTTAAAAACCTCAAACTGTAAACCAAACCTAACACTACAAGCTTTGCACAATTTTCTCTGTGTGAGATGAAGACACTAATAAGATGAGCAGTCTGGGCTCACTCTTTATACAGTGATCCATATAAGCAGCTGAGACACCGGAGTTCAAAAGGAACTCAAGAGAATACAAGGTAATGGAGAAGCCAAAGATCTCTATTCTCTTAATTTAAAAAATTAAATAAAATAAAAGAAACTATGGCATAAGTATTTTTCTCCTAGCTCTCATCACCTTCTAAGAGACTAGAATGTTCATTTCTTAAAAACAAAGGATTTTGACAATTTTCATTTGACTGTGAAAACTTTTACTTCTCACAAATACTTTAAGGAGAACAGTCCTTGGCTGCAACGCCTACATTTCCAAGGTCTGTGGCATGGAAGTGAGCACAGAACTCCCATCCAAAAGAGGGCCTAGACCAGAGTTCATAATTACCAGGAAAGCTGCTTACATCAGCTTCTGTGAAGTTTTCCTCGCCTACAAAACAGCCAGTGGTAAACAGAGGGCTACTGGCAAAGCGCAGGTTTCCCACGATGACAGCCAGCCCCCTCCTGCCAGTCTCGCGGGTGACACACGAGGTGACACCTGATCAGCACATGGGAGGCCCAGCTGAATTAGCACTCACATCACTGCAGGCTGCTGAGAAACACACAAGCGTGCCAGCACCGAGCAGAGCTGCTTGCACTGCAAGCTGCATGAGTCAGGGCACTTGTCCCACTGTATCCCCGTGCTCAGGTAAGATTAATGACACTAAATCTTCTCTGGAGCACAGAGTGAGGTATGTCTGAACTTGACATGCCAGTGACCTACTTTTCAGACATGCCCAACACCCACATCTCCCTCTGAAGGCATCAAAAGACAAGGATGCTGGGCAATTTTGAAATGGCAGCACATGCTTTTAATAAAGAGGAAGCTGATGACAACTTAGGGTCAGCTGTGCACATTAGGAAAATCCCACTTTAGCTTCACGTGGGCATACAACACTATGGATCACTCTAGACTCCACATGTTTGGCTATATATGTCTGTTGATTCCACATGTTTGCTGGCAGGAAAAAAGCATGGATGAAAGCTAGTAACTTCTTTCTTAGAGTCACGTTGCATTAGATTCACACATTCTTGGATAACAGATGTCGGCACTACTTTAATTCTCACCTGTCTAGACAGGTGCATCCCTTTCCTTAGAAGAAAAACACAAAATATTTTATCCCTCCCAATGCACACCAGCTGCACTATAGAGATACAGGCTTAGTCTATTTTGCCCTAGTAAAGAATCAGAAGACCCACTAAGATCAGGACACAGTGAACATCACTCAATTAACATGAGTGACAAGGATACAGAAGAGAAAATCTGTGTGCATCATCTGTACAGATGATGCACACCAAAAGGAACTCCAACCTTGCAGGGTATATAAAGTTTAAATAATCTAGTTAAATATAAATATATAAACTCCCCTGAGATTCCGTCTTTCCTCCTCTATGCCTTTCTTTATGAGGAATAAACACACACTCTACTATTACTTAGTTTTAATTTTATTTCTTAAAATATGTGCACAAATATGATTCAGGGCTACACAATGCATGTCTGTGTCTGCAAGCTACAGCTGAAACCACTTCAGGATCCTTTAAAACCAGATAACACCACCGGTGCCATACAAAATTGAGACCAGAAACCAAGCTCGCTCCTGCTTTGAAAGGTTTAGGTGTATAGGGTCACATTATGCAGCAAAGAAAACCTTTAAAGTGGTATCTAGCTGTTGCATGTGCTAAAACGACCAGCAACTTCAATAATGATGTGTTCAGCCATTAACCAGCAAAACAATTCCTCCTTCCCCTATGGAAGATGCCCCAGCCTGAAACAAGTGCTGGAGATAGCAAGTCATTCCAGCTGAAGTTCTCTGTGAAAGTCTCAGAACATTTCCCTCATATGAGCAGTGCACATCACAGGCTGCGAAACATGGATGAAACTCACTTCCTTGGCTAACAAGTAAAGGGACAGATACCATCTCCACAACTGTCCTCTACAGCTTCCAGGAAGCTCTTAAGACCCTCCCCATTCCAAGGCCATTAAATAACCATTGCAACACTAACACCAGAAGGCAGGTCCAAACAGGAAAAGGTGTCATGAGGCTTTGTACAACCCTAATCATAATACACAGGTATTGAAAGTCTGGCAAATTATGCTTTCACCCCAGGTATCCTAACACCTGCAAGCTAGACTCACAACCTGCTATTCCTTCCATCTCAGTTTTACCACTCTTAATTACAATAAAAATGCGAATGCAGGCAGAAAATCGAAGAGCCATCAACAAACACCTTCATGCCTAAAGAAAGAAAAGGCAGGATCATAGCTTGTAGCATCTCAAGGACACTGCAAACAAGCCCTGCAAGCAGGCACATTACCTGGTTAATGACTTTAAAGAGAAAATAGCCCAGGAACCTCCAGACTTACTAGAGTACTTTAATGTCCATTGAGCTATCCTGTATCAGTAGCAAAACATTAGACATCCAGCAGCACATCTAGCAGAAGATTTCTGTACCCAGTTTCATCAGCAAATGGGACCTGACCTACACCAAGGATTTGCTGTGGAGCAAGAAGGGCAAGGGTGGTGCTCATGAACTGTCGAGTTTCTTAATGTGAAACCCCTGGCTTCTTCTTCACTCCTTGTTTCTTGAACCTGACATCTCAGTTACTAGTGAAAACAAAGATGTCTGATTGATCCTTTTCTCTACACAGAAATATCAACCTGGAGCATCAACCTATTATCAACAGCTAAAGCCACTTTTTTTTTTCTAGAGTGGGGGAGAGGCAGAGATTGAGAGAGACATCTATATGAGAGGAAATAAATCTCAGGAATACCTTCTTACAGGTAAACAGAATTTACTGAGTAAGCCTAACAAGCTACAATGAACCAAAACAAGCTCAAGATTTATTCAACATCACAACAAATACACTAAAATGTAAAAACAATAAAATAATGAGCACATAGCAATGTAAAACTCTGCTTAAAGTTCCTTTGACAGTGTACTTGTTTTCAGCTCAGCTCCTCTTGCTACAAGGCATGAGAGTTCACTTGGAGACCTCAGCCTAGGTGAGCCTAAATGATCTTAAATTTGCACATATCTGACAATTAGCTGAAAACTAAGTCACAGTGAGGACAAAGGTAAAAGAAATACTGTCGGTTTTTTGGAAAGCTCGCAGAGACACAAAAGCAGACACTCAATGGAACAAGAGGCATCCATGAGACACAGTCCATCAAAATACTCTTGAGTGTCAAAACATATTGATACACTGGTCAACATGAGTCGTTTGATCTTAGGACACAGGTGTACCTGAGCTGCAAAGAAACCCTGCTTAAAATAACTATTTATGGACACTGCAAGAAAAATAAGCTTTTATTTTAAAATAAAAGATCTTCAAGATAGAATTTTGAAGCTCTGGCTGCGGGGCTGAATTAAGTTTGAGCTCTTTCAGAAGAGGCAGAGTCGCCTCTGGGCAGCCTCAGACCCTGCGAAGTCCTGCTAAACGGCCTGAAAGCATTCTCCTCTTTGGCAGCTTTGCAACACGGGATTTAACTCCAAGATCTTATCAGTGATACATGGTATTTTTAAACAATTACCAAGAAACGTTTGGAGACTGGAAACGGGAACCAAAACTACTGTTTCAGCCGATGCCACCACAATCTTTAGGCAAGGTCAAAGACCTCCACAGACTCCCTGGCAATCCTTGCGATGAAGGGGATCTCAAATCACATTTTACCCAGGCTAAGAAAAGTCACTTAAGTCCTGCAAGTTTCAGCGGCGCCCCAGCCCAGTCACTGCCCTGACCCACAGAGCGGTGGAGGAGGAGTAGTGGGACACTACGCTGGAGACCCCTGCTCCAGGGCCCTTTCCCTCCAAGCCGTGATGTGGCTGCCTAAAGCGATGTCACCACGCTGGACCACCGCCACTCTGCCGTTTGCCCGGGCTCCGGGCGGCAGGGTCCGCAGTCCCCCGGGGATGCTGGTGGTCTGTTGCCACCATCCCTCGCCGGCGGGACCCGCCACCTCCCGCCACCGCTGGCCGCTGATGCTGGCGATGGGGGACCAGCACCCGGGACCTGCGCCGCCGGCCCGCCGCTGCCACCTCCACGGGCAGCACTGGTGGGGGTGACAGAGCACCGCTGCGGCCCCGCTCAGCACTCGCTCCCCGGTACCTGTCCTCGGAGACGCTGATGACCCCGTCCTCCTTGGGTACTATCGCTGCCATGTTCACCACCTCCTGCGAGCCCTCCACTTTGTTGAGCAGGAGGGGCTTGCGAGTCAGCGCCTTGGGCTGGGGCTCCGCCGCCATGGGGCCGGCGGGCACCGCCGCTGCCGCCGGAGGAGGCTACGGCCGGGGGAGGGAGGGAGGCGGCCCGCAGCGCTGAGGCGGAGGAGGGACTTGCGGGAGCCGGGCGCTCCTCGGGAAGCCGGAACAGCGCGGCGGCGGCGGCACCGCCCCCGAGCAGGCAAGGCAGGGCCGNATCTCCTGCCATGGCCGCCCGCCCAGGGCCGCGGGATCGCCTCGGGGGCAGCCCCGGAGCGTGTCCCGCTCCTGACCCGTGCCCGGTTATCGACTGTCGGCGTGGTGCGGCTGCGTGCGGTCCGTCCCGGGTCCACACTGCTGTGACCGCTGGGCTTAAAAAAAAAAAAAAAGTGTAAAGATTAAACAGAGGGGCGGCTGCTTCCCTCTGTTTACATTTTCCTATCTGAGTTTTTTCTTGAGACTGAAGGTAAACATGGGATTGCTGCTGCTGCATTAGACAGGGACGCGGGCAGGCAGGGCTGCAGCGCGGCGCCAGCAGAAATTCACTTTCAGAAAGCCTATTCCTGAGGGGAAACGCCACAGACTTCCAGCAGCTCGTTTCCATCAAGCGGCGCCTTTTCGCTCGCTTTTCCTGACACATTCATTGAGCTTCAGGAAAGTCAAATCACTTGCCCAAAGCTCTGTGCTGAAGCCAGTGAAGAGGCAACTTCCCCCCGAGGCACACGCCAGAATTTCATAATCTGTTTCGAAAGATTCTGGAAAATCATGCTCAGTGTCGGAACTGTTGTCCTACATGGCAAAAGTTGTCAGCAGATTGGAAAGCGCTATTTCAGCTGGAACTTGAAATTTACCCACACTAAGTCAATGAGCAGCAGTTCTCTGTGGGGGGGAAAAAAAAAAAAAAGTCAGGTATGAAAAAATCCGAGATCAGGAGTTTGAATTTTTCTCCAGGAGTACTACACTGCAGCATCTGCAACAGAACAAATCCTGATTGCCCACTCACATTTCTGTTGCTTATGCAGTAGATAGGAAACAGAGGAAAGATAAAGTCAACAGAGGAAAGATAAAGTCAATTCCTTGTGACAGAAACGAAAATTTCACCATATTTAGTAACCTCTACTCTGCTAAACAAACAAGCAATGTCTGCAGGGGCAGGGGAAGACATTTAAGATTTCCCAACTAAACATGAGAGGTCCACAAGTGCACAGTAGAGGGAAAGCTCTGGTCAGCAACAGCTGGATTCTAGGAAATGAATCTGCAGTCTCAAGATATTTCCCAGAGGATGTGTGATTGGACTAGATAACATCTCTTTCTCATAATTCTTAGAATGGAACTACTATTAAAGAGGCAAAGACTCACCTTCTTAATGCTATGGATGATCCTGTAGTTCTAAGCTAGACCTACAGATAGAAATGCTTGTCTTGCTATTTGGCGAGGTGTGAGGTATTCTTTAAAGAATATGATATACTTAATAGTTTTCAGATTTTAAAGTGACGTCTGGTAAGGTCTGCTGACTTTGCAGTTGTTTTCATTCAAGATTAGGCACTGTGCATCACTGACAGATAAACAGGCTGAGCATATGCTGGAAACAGGTTGCAGACTCTTGGGAGACCCAGAATATTCTTTTCTAAAGAGGCTTTTTAGGAAGAAAAGTAATTGAGAAAATGAGTGTCTCGATGGGAAAAGGTGTGGGTCACAGAAATAGGAAGTAGATCCTATAGATCCCCCAAATCAACTGGATTTTCTTCAATTGCCTATTGAAACATCACATTTCCCTATTAACCTTGTTTCACCTAAATCCTTAAACAGTTTCAGGTCCAACTACTCCT
This sequence comes from Climacteris rufus, assembly GCA_013398175.1. NCBI lineage: Eukaryota > Metazoa > Chordata > Aves > Passeriformes > Climacteridae > Climacteris > Climacteris rufus. Next base: position 421,809 of record VZRZ01004218.1, read on the forward strand.
TCAAGGTTTAAGACACTGTTTGGAGGAAAGCTCTGAAAAGCAGGCATGTGTTTTGGACTGAAGTCAAATAATAATATGCTGGAATCAAATATATGCTTTATAAGTGGTTGGTCTTTGGAAATAAGTTACCTTTTGGGAGAGAGAGGAAGGAGAGAGAAAAGAAAACAAAAGACAACACAGTGTAAGAGAGGTTCCAGTGGCTGTTCAAGATAAAATTCTTAAGAGCATTTTTTTAAAGCTTATCTGTAGTGGTGATTTCCTCTGCAAGATCAGGAAAGCACTTGGAAAATAGAAAGGTGTCCTGAGGTCTAGTACATCATTTTACCAGGTGTGCAAACTTGAGGTCAATGCCCTACTCTCCCTGATGAGATGGGGAAATATGGCTGGAAAATTTTTGCACACTGTAACAATTTTGCTATGACTGAGGGAAGAAAAAGTATTGCATTAAAATCTGGGGAGAGGAGGAAGGGAGGCAGAAAAGAAATAGAAAGATTTCAAAGTGAGAACCTGAAGCTTCCTATTGCATTCTACCCAATAGGTTTAAAGAATATTGGTGAGATAGTGCGAAAGGCATTGAAATTGCCAACAAGACCTGAGTGTTCTCCCATATCTACCACTGTCATGCATAAAACAATAAAAAAATTTTAAAAAACATTTTCCTATAATGACAAAAAGTTGGTAATCATGTTTAGTGTGACAGTTCAGACAAAGTTAGAATTGCTGTAGACATCAAGTTTAATGAGTACTCACAGAAGAAAAATTCCATATAACTGGAAAGAAAAATCAAGCAAATAAATCTTATAAATACTTCCTAGAATACATTTTTTCATTTTCTGTCATAGCTTTCAGGTCAGATTGCATGGATTAAAAATATTGCTGAGACTGAAAGCAAGACAACTTAGTAACTGAATTTGAAGCCAAGGAAAGCAAGCTTATTCAGTCCTTTTCCTGCATTAAAAAAAAAAAATACATAGGATTAAGAATTATAAAATGCTCCTCTGGTATTTGCTTTTTGCAGGAAATTGCAAAATTACATGGAAGAAAGTTTATATGATGACATCGCTTAAAGGTTCTATTTCTTGTTGTCTACTAAGTATGCTTGGATTATTTGAACTTTCTTGGAAGAGTGTATCCATCAGTAACAGAATGAAAAACAAGCTGTAAAAGGCAGCTTACTTTTATCTAATTAATATTGCCTCATCTTTGTTCCTTAGTGTCATTTCTCTTAGTCTGTGTTTTGGCATGACACCATGGTAAATGAAACATCCATCCCTCTGTTAGTTTTGGCCTTTATATTCTTGGTGCAGGCTGACTTTCCCTCTCTTGATTTGGGCAGAGCAGAATTAGGCTGCCTGCCTGTAAGCAGTGGTAGTGGCTCATGTAATTGATGAGCTGGGGGAAAGGTGGGGACAGGACAGAAGACCTCAGGGAAGAAGCTCTGCTGGTTTGGACTGATGCGTTCACATGCAGTGGAGCCTCTTTCCATGCACTCCTACAGCACCAGAGTGTTGAAGGACTTTTTCCAGTTCCTTATCTGTAGTCTTGTTTGGAGTTTAGGAGTTGGAGCAAACCGAATTCCCCATCTTCTCTGGCAATTTGCTTTAAAAGCTGCTCTCTGGCTCCATCTTCTGTTTGGTTGCTTGGGTTTGGGATTGGTTTTTTATGTCTTTATTTATTTTGACATACTAGGGTGAGATTCTTCTAAGTTTTATTAACTAAATTAGTTTTAAAAAGCAGGTAATCACGTCTTGTGTGACAGTTCAGACAAGCAAGAGAATCCCGACCTGCAAATGGAAAGGGTGGCCCAGAGAGGAGGAAGCTGAAGGTCCCCAGGTCTGCTGGGAGCCATGTGTTTAGATACTCCTGTTCTGCAAAGTTGTTACTCCTGTTACAAGAGGAGATGGAATCCTTTGACCAAAAAGCACAGCAATACGTTCTGTTTTGGTGTAATTGTACTTTCCTGCAAAATTATGACCATTACATGATCTGTCAACATAAGACACATCTCTCATACATTTCAGCTAAAACTGGCAAGCACTTGGGCCCCTGAGTAGGCATAGGACAATTTAATAAACAGGTTGGTCTTTTTGTGGATGCTATGAAAAACAGCCCTTATACTAAGTGCTCAATGATAATAAAAATAACAGTTCCCTAAACAGGCCTTTAACAAAGAAAAACTGGTTTATAGTGATTACTTTTTAGGCCCAAAATATTCATGTCCTTTTGAGCCAGTAATCTGATTCCAGTTGCTCTCACTCTGCAAGAAGAGTGGTGTGGGAGCAAAACTGCACTTTGACTGATTCAGTGCTTAAACTTAAAACTGCTCTGTTGACAGCAAGCCAGATTTTGGCTTCTGAGGCCTCTTCCTCAATCACCCATGCAAAATCAAAGAACTTACATACACAAAAGATAACCACATGAAAAAGGTAAAACCACTTGGCAACAAGTAGAGCTGCCTCCCAATAGCTGTTGAATATGGCAGTGTTTTACTCTCTCTCATGCTTTTCTTCTCTGCTTGATTGTAAACTAAATGTTTTCCAGCTTTAGAATACATGGGATTCACAATTTCTTCTATACCTGCATTTCTATGCAACTGCAAAAATGCATGCTTAAAATTCTCCCCTTCTCCTATTTTGTAATTAGTGATAGTCTTGATAAGATATTTACTAAAAAATATTTTTAATTTCACATCCTTGGAAGCATGTGGGAAACAAATATAGATGAGCTGTTTATATAGAAAGGCAAGCTTCATGAAGTACCAAAATGTTTGCTTGTCCATCTTGCTTAAACATATGAAACTTGTTACAAAAATGCACTCTCAAACTAACTCACTGCTCCTTATTTTGCTCCAGGTATTTCTCAGTCACCCAATGAGTAGTATACCACCTATGATATTTCTGTTAACAGACCCTACATGCTCATTGTGACAGTTTTCTTTTATATTTTATTCGATTTATGCAGTCATCCAGAAAACAAGGACCTATCAGAAACAGAGTTTCATTCTGCTCTGGGTCAAAGTTCTGGAGAGAAAGATTAGCATTAAAAAATATTTATGGTGGTATCACTGTGTAGCACCTTATTGAGAAAATATACACTCATTTTTAGCTGCCATGCAAGTGCTGGTGGCTTTGTAACTGACTGTGAACATGTGAGAACAAAAAAAGTGATGCTGTGTCAGTGTGTGGGCTGCAAATGAGAACTCCTGGCTCATACATTTTGCCCCATAAGCAGTTCTGGCATTGTATGCAGTCTTATTGCTGTTTCCTTTGTCCTCATTGATCCTGCTATAGTATTACTCACATTTTGGGCTCCCAACTTTCTGTAAAAAAACCTCAGTAATTTAATTCACTGTTTCTCGTGGAACTTTCTGACCACTAATTCTTCTAAGCTCATTATTCTTGTATTTTTCTAGACCTCAGAAATTCAGAATTTGGTGGGGTTTTTGGGGTTTTTTTTCTTTTTTTTTCTTCCCTAAATCTTCCCTCTGTGATACTGAAGAATCATGAAGTATCATTGGTCAACACATTTTTGTATCTAGAAAATGCATTAAAATCACCTATGCAACCTGCATGAAAGGTAAATAAATATGTCTTACATAATTCATGAACTATATGAAAGCTTTGAAGTATTTCCTTTTCTTTCATCTAAAGTGTGCAATTAAGAACATATCCAGGGAATATCAAGGAGCTTTTTTCTTAGAATAATTTTTGTACTTTTGGCTTTTTTTTTTTTTTTTTTCTCACCTTTATTGCACATGGGCCTACAGTGGATGTTGTTAGATTGACAAAATGCTTTCAACCATCTGAAACCTCACAAAGTGCAACACAGCCAAGTGCAAGGTCCTGCACCTGGATCAGTGTATTATCAATACAAGCCAGGAGATGAATAGAGTGAGAGCAGCCCTGCAGAGAAGGTCTTGGGGGGCACTGGTGGATGAAAAATTTGGTATGACCCAGCACTGTGCACTCAGAGCCCACAAAGCCAGTCATACCCTGGGCTGCAACAAAAGCAGCGTGGCCAGCAGGTTGAGGGAGATCATTCTGCCCCTCTACTCCGCCCTGATCCCACCTGGAGTGCTGCATCCAGCTCTGGGGTTCCCAGCACAGGAAGGACACAGACCTCTTAAAGCTGGTCCAGAGGAGAACCACAAAAAGGGCCAGAAGGCTTGAACACCTCTCCCATGAGGGAAGGCAGAGAGATCTGGGGGTTGTTCAGCCTGGAAAAGGTGCCAGGGAAACCTTACTACAGCCTTTCAACATATAAAGGGAGCCTGTAAGAAAGACAGACCTTTTACCAAGGCTTGTGGTGACAGGACAAGTGGCAAGGGTTTTAAACTGAAGGAAGGTATGTTTAAGCTAGACATAAGAAGAAACTTTTTACAAGGAAGGTGGTGAGACACTAACACACTGTTCAGAGAAGCTGAGGATGCTCCATCCCTGAAAGCATTCAAGGTCAGGTTGGATGGGGCTCTGAGCAGCCTAGTCTAGTGGAAGGTGTCCCTGCCCATGGCAAGGGGGTTGGAACTCAATGATCTTTAAGGTCCCTTTCAACCCAAACCACTGTGCACAAAGAGAAAAATCAAACAAGAAAAATACTATTAAAATATAAACTACTGCTTATTGCTTGTTAATACTGAAAGCACCTTTGAAGAAGGAATGAAGGAATATTTAAAAAATACGAGAAGTCTTATACAACTTATGGCCAAAAGATCTCAGCAGTGTTACTGCTAACAAAGCTCTAGCATCTTTTTCATACACACTGTTCAATAGAAAGCTTTTGGAGCTGGGCAGTTTTCTTGCAGTCAAACCATATTTACCCCTTAGTGCAATTACATGGAAAGCTCCATAATGTATAAACGAAGCACCTGAGTCCTTAAAATAATAGGTGGACCCTCACTAAAGCTGACAGTTTTTGTCAAGTCAAACCTGTGACAGAAGATTGCTTTAAAAGCTTGTTGTTCCTGAAGCATGGTGGCTGAACTCATCCCTCCTGTGGAAAATGATTTCTGCAAAGAAGTCCCAAGAAGCAGCTTGAGAGCAAAATTGCAGAAGTTTCAGTGTATACAGGGACTTATGACTCACTACCACAGGGCCATTTGGAGTTAAAAAAGAATCCCAGATTGTCTAATCAAACTTTTGCATGTCTTAATCTGTGCAAACGTTATGTGCCACCTTCACTTTAGCTGGCAAGTCACCATTTCTGGCCATCACTGCAGGAAGAGGTTCCTCTGTATATGTGAGCACACATATACATCGCAGTAATGCCACATTTAGATGGGCACTGACATGGATGGTGTTGTGGAGCATTTGGTTTTGATTACCTCATGGCCGTTCCTGATAATTTTTATTCTAGATAGATTACAGCCAGAATGTCTGATTGCTTTGAACATCTTGCACAGTAGTAGGCCCATATGTTTATCGTCACAATCTACAGAGTGCCCTTTGATTTTGAAGAGAGAACCATATCTGAGTCAAGTTTAGCTGCTTTAGGGAGACATCCTTTGGGACGAGAGTGGGTGTGAAAGCACTAGCCCATGGTAGGACATCACCAAATGAGAAAACTCATGAAAGTGGGAGAAATGCTCTTCATTGTAAAATAGGAAATGTTCTAGAGACAAGAGGCCACGTATTTGGAGGGGAAAAACAATTATTCAGTCATGTCCTTGTCTGTAACTCAGTGACCTCCTTGTATAAAAATATCGTCTGACAAGACAGTAGGAATATCTCTGCGAAGACTGAGGAACTGATGAGTGTACAGCTTGTACATCTGAAAGTGGATGAGGAAACTGCAAATGGGAAAACAAAGAAAACCCATGAGTCAGTCCATATGGGAGAGAGGAGAAAAAAAAGTTACATTCTCAGTAGTCTTTGTTAGCCGCCAAAGTTCAGACTAACTAGCCCTAGAATAGCCTCTGTATTGTATGCTTAATATGAACACAGGACAATTGTCACACACAGGCCCTAAATCAGGTATCAGAATCAAAAAATAAGGGTGCTCAAACGACTCCATATGCGGACAAGTGATGCTCTTGAAATCAAAAGAACTTGTCTGGCATGTTAGATGAGTTCCCAGTAATAGGAGGGGACTAGGGCAATAATTATTTTTCAGTGAACCATGAAGAAACACTAAGAATAGGCCATGTGTCCCAAAGTGTTCAAGTGAGAAGACATTGCAGAAGGAGATAAGTAGTAATTAAGAACATGTAAAGACCCTCAAATTGTAGTGAATGAATGTTGGAAATAGGTTTCTCAATCTGAAAGGTCACAAAAGTAGGTTTGCATGTACGCACATACTTAAACACATTAAAAAAAACAAACAAAAATCCTCAAAAACCAAACTGAAAAAGAAACCTTTTGCTAGAGAGACCAAGACCAAAACTGGAGCAAAAAATTCAGGTACCTGTTCCAGCTCTATTAGCTCATAAAACAACCACAGATCGTTCTTTGGGTTCTGAGGCCAAACAGTGTGTCCCTGATTGCATCACAGAACTATATTTTCTTCTTCACCCAAAAGTGACAACATAAAATTCCTTTGAGGAAATTACTCCCGCTCCATGCTGTCCTCCAAGCCAGGTCCACATACCATCTGAGAGGTTGCCAGGAGCTGCATGCCAAAACTGCCAAGTATTCTGCCCATACATTAATTCTGAGTAGAATGCCAGAGCATTGGCCTCTGAACCTTACCAGTGTAGATCCAGCAGGAGAACCTTTCTCCAGGGTTTTGGTACCTTCCAATCCAGCAGACTGGCCACAATGACCCTTCCACTGTAGAAGCAGGTACCAATAAGACATCTAGCAAATTTCTTGGTGTTCAGAAACTATGTGGTGAGAGTCCCAGGCAGCTGCCAGGACCCTGACTGCTAGAGGAGCACTTGTACACAGGCAGCCTAATTTCTCTCCTTCACAGAGGCACACAGTGAAGTACAAGCCATCCTCTCAAGCACTTCACTGTGCAGATTTATGTTCTAGGGACTTCAGCACCTGGCTTGCAGAATATCTCCACAGGCCTGTCTGACTGGACCTGTATCAATCAGCATTCAATTCCTTGACTCCCTCCTCTGGGAGACGAGTGCCAGATGTTAGGCACTCTCTTACCTCCTCTTTGATACAATCCTGCCTGACAATTTTCCTCTCACAAGTGCTGATAACTGAATAGAGAGAAAAAAAACCCAAAAAACAAACCAGAAGAGAAAATAGGACAACTTTCCTATGCAGGGATGGGCTAGAGCCTGATCTGAATGGGGAGGAGGAAAGAGGGAATGGCTGTGCAGCTGCAGCATGATTTCATACTGTGAACACATCACTCCAGTGCCTTCAAATCCTCTTGTAAGACTACATTTGCCAAATGTACAAAAGTGACGGTCAAAGAGGCTTTGCCCTTTTCCCAACTTGAAGGTGGGCAGTGTCAGTTCTGACTTGTAGATATGGGAATACTTTTTCTCTGAAACTGTATTTTGATTAATTTCAGGGGGTTTTATTCATGCCCTTTGATTTTGGCCAAGAAAAAATATGGAGCTATGCACATCTGTGTGTTGTATGTATACATACATGAACAGAAAGATTCAGAAGAAAATGAGGGAAAAATATCACTTCTGGCTAGGCATAACACACCTGAAAAGAAAATTCATACACATTTAATGCTTTTGTTTTGTAAGAGGTGACGTGCTGCTCGAGTGCTGACTTGTAGCAGAATAGACTGGAAATTCTTGGACCATCAGTAGCAAGAAATCACAGGGCTGTACTTACAGAGGTCATTAACTGTCCAGACATCTGTTGGGTAACAAATTCTGCCAAAAATAAATCATGAAGCGGTGCTTGAATTATGCAGAGGATAACTTCACAATTGAGAAAACAGAGAATTCAAGCAGAGAAAGAGCTGTGTAAGACCTTCTTATTGGCAATTGGGAAGGAATTCACTACAATGTCAGAGTTACAGGAAAGTCTGGTGATAGTGGCAGTGGTCTGCTGCATTGCTCCCAGTGCAATAAGGAACAGATGTAATGATGGTCACAATTACAGTTGTATACTCCAGAAAGTAATCAACATAATTGGAAAATCGTCTGTATTAATTAGAGAGACACTGTGACAAAAGTAAAAATTCCAAGTATCTTAGTGAAAACTACTGTAAAGTATGTTAACACACAAGTAATAGATTTCAATACAATAAAATGAAATTAGGAAACAATGAGCAGATGCAGAAAGGGAAAAATTGGTGCTATGGTAGAAACAGTCCGGAGCATTCTAAACAGCGTATAAATTAAAGCATAATCAGACTCTAATTCCCCATGAAAAAGGAACGCTGTCCTATTTTCCATAAGTTTACTGTAGTAGCCAGTTGGTAGAGAATCACAAATGAGTCCAATTATGCTGCACTGGACTATAATTGGGTTAAAGGGCTGTCATTTACCCCTGAAATGAGAGCTCAAATGATATCTGCCAACCTTTGGAATCAGGAGTTACTCTGGCCTCAGGAGTTACTTATTAGCTGCTGCAGAAGTCCAGCACACAGCACAACCAATCATCAAAAACACAAAGAGTGAAAACACTTGTCAAGGCATATTAGTAGTTTGGGCTTTTTTTTTCCCCCCAGCCAGCTGAGGAGAGCTGTATCTTAGCAGATAAGCCATACCTAAGTAGAAATGTCAAGAAAAACATATTGTAACTTTTTCTGAAAGAGAAGATAAAAAGGAGTTACAATGGAAGATATGAAAAAAAAAAAGAGAATTGATTAAATACAATAAAATTAAGAAACCCCAACCTGCAATACCTTGAAAGGTAATGGAATAAATATAATAGTTAAAAATCTGGCTTTTGTCTCCTTTGCATTGTTAAGTTTCATCCTCCTTCGAGACCCCAGTTATATAAATCACTGCTAGCTTTATTCACAACTCACCTAAACCAGCAAACAGAAACACATACATCAGTGTCAACTTCCTAGGAAAACAGACTAACAGAAAATAGAAATACCTGAAAAGAGGGAAAGAACAGGAGAAACTCAGAGAAAATGTTACACTTATCATACAACTGGTGTACACACACACTCTGCCAAGCCTGGAGAAGCACCCACTTGCTGTCAACCTGAATTATGGGATGGGTTTTCTTGGACTTTTTATTTTTGGCCCCATGTTTGGAAAATAACCATAAATGGTCTATTGCCATAAAAATGGCTTACCAACAGGAAAATATTAGAACTGATCCTGAAATGTTCAAAGCTTTCCGATTGCAACATCATGAAATTGAAAGCCATCTCCAACAACAAAAGAACTCATCACTGACCAGAACAGCACTGCTTGGTGAAGACTGTTGTTATGAATAAAGGTTACACTGGTAATTCAGGGTTTGTTATAAGCTGGTTTCAAGTCAATTCTAAAGTTTTCCTAATGAGAAATGCTTTTGTAGTCTCAACCCAGTAAAAATTATCCTTTTACAATTTTCAAAGCTGTTTTTAAAGTGTCCTTCCTTATAATTTGAAATATTTATAAAACAAGAAACTATCTTTCTGCAAATTGGTCCAAGACAGATTTGCCCGTTGTGACACCGACTCAAGTTTTCTATAACAAATAGGCCTTATATCAGGGCTTCAATGGGTGTGTAAAAGTAGAAAAGAAAAAAAAAAAATCCTCCCACTTCATTTTAATTGCACCTTTTGAATAACACACTCAGCAAAGAGACCCAAACACCTTGACATAGATCCTTGAAGTCATGGAATACAGATGAACAGATTTCTTCCCTGGAGGAGAGGCTTTATCGGGTTTATTTTATTCTAGAAGACCTATGTCAGTGCTTTATAGATGGCTTTTGTACAGATTTCTGATTAGCTACTAGTTGAGATTTGATTAAGTTTTCATTAACTGCTAAGTGGAAAAAGATCAACTGGTCCATATTCCGTTCTACATCAGTCATCAGCCAGCTGCTTTGCAGGGAGCAACCGAGTGCATCTTTATTTTAGCGTGTATTTTGATTTTGGGCAAAAGATGACAAAGCATAATAATCACATTCAGAGTAAAAGTTGGACAACACACCTCTACAGTGTGGCAATATTTTAAAGAGAGAACTCCCAGCTCTCAAATACCACATGCAGGTGTGATACCTCAGTGGGAAGCAGCTTATGGATGAATGAGTAATTCTGTCTGTTTACCAAGACTATACACATTACATTTGCCATTAAAAAAACCCAAACAACACAAACCACAAACAAACCTCCCCCACCTCGCTGCTTTGCATCCCTAGGAAGTGCTTGTATGCTACCTTTTAGCTCTAAGTGCTTTATAATCCAAGCTGACTGTAGCTGAAATTGGTGTCCCTTAGCTGCTTGATTAGTTAGATAAATTCTGCATGCTTGTGCCTGGGATCCATGGTAATGGAGTTACGTTGCTATGCTGTGAAATGTACGGGAGGGTCCAGCACTTCAGGAAGAATATGATTTCCAGGGCTAATGAAACTTGGTAGTGAAGGCAAGAAGGAATGCTTGGAGGAATGAACAAAAGCAATCACTGGAACAGTGACAGGGGATTGCTCATGTCAGCGGGTACAGGCAAAGAATCGATGGCCCAGGAAAGCTTCCCTGGGACGGATGTAAGAACCACCTGGAAGATCATTTAAAAGTGGTGTGGTGGAGGAAGAATATCATAGTTCTGTTTGTGTCATCCTGAGGAAAACCTGCATGGCAACATTTTTACAGGTATTTGTGTGGAAGATGCATTAACTCCAAAAACCAGGGCAGACTGCTACAAACAGTATTTCTCAAACTTTTGATAGATCTAAATATTATTTCTGGCCATTCTGGCAAAAGAAGATTTTTGTATCCCTGGCATAACAAGCAAAGGTCTCCTCAGACCTGTTGTTTTAGTGAATGCAAAAGATTCCTCCTGTGTTCATGGCCTGGGGGGCTGGCAGGAAGCTGAGAAGGCTTTACCAATATTTCCCTGGGCACTCTGGTGGTATCACTAATCAAATGGACTGGTGCTGCCTGCTCCTACCAGCATCTCAAGGATGGGAAATGAGAGGAAGAAAGGCAGGAAGGAAATAACAGCTTTTGTATGCTAGAGGGGATTTTCTGTTCCCTTTGGGTCTTGATGCACCAGCTGAGATACTCAAGACACAGAATAAATTTAAAGGCCCAGAGCTGAGACATGTTTTTGTTCTTGTCTAGAACCCCAGCTCAAGTGAAAGGAGCAATGTAACACATCAGGAAGGATGAATAAGAACTGTAAATCTGTTTGAATTCTCATGCATACTACCTTATTGCAACTGTAATTTTGAAAAGTTTAAGTAGCTTTCTCCACATGATATTTAATATTCCCCCATGGTACCAAATAGAAGTCCTGCTCTGTTAAACACAGTTAAATACACATGAAGACAGTTCATAGTCTAGAAGACCTTTCAATCTTAGGCCAGTAATAGTAAAGGAAAAGAGTGTATCAAACATAGTTTATTTAATGAGAAAAGCCTCCTTATATTCTGTTCAGGTGCCTTGAAACTTCTCCATTGTTAACTGACTGACTTCTGCTGTCACAGCACAGATGACCTCGAAGACAAAGTTTTTTCTCTGAAAAGAATCTTACTGTGCACTTCCATCATACCTTTATTTGGAAGTACTTAAGTACTTCACAAATACTCATGAACTTAGTCTCCCAGTACTCACTCACTCAGCACAGTCAGAAAACAGACTATAGCAAACTCCTGTTGTACCCATTTCCTTGCATTTCCACATTAACTGTTCTTCCCCTGGACGGTGCACTGCTGTTCACTGCAGTTCCAACTCCCAAGCCAGGAAACGACAAGGGATTTGGATGGCTGGAGGGGTGGTGGGGAATACAAAAATCCCTAGGAAGTTTCAAAGGCTATCCTCTGGGTTTCCCAAAGGATGGACAATGAAAAAGAGGTTGTCTTTGAAGATGGGCCAAGAGAAGCCAGAATGCCACTTCTTTTAGAGGTCGTTGTTCTGAAGAGGGATGTAGTTTCACTGTGTTCTAGTGCTAGGGAACCCAAAGTACAGGCTTCTAAAAGGTGTGAGTTTCAAAGGAAGGCAGCTGCCTCTGCAAATTTTGAAAAAAATAGGCATCCTCATTCAAGTCCTACAATACACACAAAAGAAGTTTTCTATGTTTACCTAGGCTACCTGAATTATAAGATGAAATCAGTTTCTCTTTGGTAAGAATTTCAGGAAGAGGAGAAAAAAATTAGGGTCAAACCTCACTGCATTGAAACTAGTAAAAAAACCCAACAGGACAAGAACAAAACCCCTCAACAATATAAGATGTCATGTATGCAAGACAAGCAAAAAACCAGTTTTATTTATAGAAAAAAAGCAAGTAAGTTGAATGCACAGAACTTGGCTAAAGGAAAAGTAAAAAGAAGAGGACACAATTATTGAAAGATAACAAACTGAGACAGTATGGAATACTGTACATATATTTTAATGATATGCAGTAGCATAACATTTGGAAATGGAAAATATGACTGTTAAATAGGGGGGAAAAAGTTTAGTAATGACAATCTAAAAGATTAATTACAATTCAACACAGAATTGTATTCTAAAGGAAGCTCTGAAAATTTTACCTGTGTTATTAGGACCTAGACTGAGATCTGGAAATATTCTTTGTGAAAACAATTATGTACTGAGGAGAAAACCAATTTAAAAAAAAGTTATACTGTCAATTTCAGTTCTTGTACCTGCCTGAAGGTCTTTAACACATCTTCCATTCAAGCCTGCAGTTTAGGACAAAATAAGGCTAACACTATGTGATAATACAACAAAAATCTCACAAACATCAACTTGGAGAAGAAGCTGTTTAAGGAAAAATGCAGTAACAGCAAATGATACCAAAATGCTCTTCAGCTTTCTTAATATGATGCTTTTTCAGGTACATTTTCTCACTTCTATTTGATTTTTGGTTTATTGACTTAGCATTCAAATCTGAAGTAAATTTGCATTTTCAATACTACCTTACTTGTCCCCAAATGGACAACACCCATTCTGAAGATAAGAAAATGAGTATTCTTACGCATAAATATACATTCATGCTTCTTCATGGATGAACAAGAAATACAAACCTGTATGGAAGGAGCTGGAATCTTTTCCATCATCAGGACAGCAAGAGTATTCCTCCAGCCAGAAGCTTGCTGAAATCACTCATCTTGACTCAGGAGAAAAGGTAGAACTGGCTCATTTAGACTATGCATGGGGTGTACCTTTGCACACCATGTAAAAAAAACAAATAGGGAAAAGATGCATCTTTTTTCAGCGACAGCCTCAGTCTCTCTCCCTGCTCAGCCGTGTCAGCTCTGCCAGTAACGAGCATAAGCACTAATAACACTGGGGTTTGTTCCTGTGCAGCCAATCTCCCACACACATTTATAAATGCAGCTCTGATGGCACTACCAGCCATTATGACTCTCACATCAAGAGGCTGATGCACACTTAAAGCTTGGGCTGATTACCTGTCTTTGAAAGAATCTTTCTCAATATTAATCAAATTGGCCTGCTCCCAGCAGAAAAGTACCAATGCCTACCACAGAAAACACACACCCAGCCTTGATTCTGCCCTATAGAGGATCTAATAAGGTTCTAATATAAGATGCACACGATTTGGAAGGACTGAGTGCTCCAAATGGCTTCAAAGATAACAGCAAAAAGCAAGTACACACAGAAAAGTACAGTAAATTGGTTTCCTTGTGTAAATCCCATTGGAACTGTGTATAAATTTTGTCTGTGGGATTATTCCATCAGTGATAATTACCAGGGCTGAGGAGACTAGGGGTAGAGTGGGGCCCTCTGCTTCAGTCTCACCTTCCTCTTGTGTTGGCAAGAAAATTACAGCTTGCAGTTTTCAAAGTTGATTCAGAAGTCATGCTCGATTATAACCAATTCTACCACTGTGAATTAACGTGGCTTTTTCCCTGCTCTCTCTTCATTTACTGGCAACAAGACTTAAAAATTCCGAACGACCCTGCAGGATTTATGCAAAGTCTGCATGGCCCAGGCTGCCTTTCACCATGACATTTTCTTGGTATGGCAAGGACTCTAAAATGCCTCTTTTCCAGCACTTTGGAGAAGGAACAATTCCAGAAGTTTCCCGTTTTTCAGATGCTCCCCAAGAAGATGCATGATGTTTGACATGGAAAAGTGATGCTGGTTTTATTAAGATGGTCAATGAAACATCAGCAACATAATAACAGGAGAGAATATGGCACGTGTGAACAATGTGCCTAGCTCAGAAATTTAAAAGGAAGCCAATTAAAGGCCATCATCATACACTCAGTCAACAATACTCTCAAATGAAGTCACTAATCCCAATGCATGAGTTGTTAAAGCAGCACTGAAGCCTTTACTTAACAACTTGAATCCAACCACCTTAGGGAGACAATTGCTACTCTTCAGCAGCCAGTCTCGCAGACCTTAGGAGCTGCAGAAGAGACCTCTAACTTTCTGTGGGGAGCTGAGGGGAAGGAAGGTGTCCAAAATGCTTCTGTAGAGAGAAAGTGACTGCGAACCACGCCTCAATCGTAGTCCAAATGTTTTACTGTGTAACAGGGATTGGCATGCAGCTGGATTCCAGGATACCCGGCAATGTGGCCTCTGTGGCACCTGCTGATTTGCTCTGACAGCAGGGATTCAGATTAAACAGCAGAACCTGTACCAGAACAGCCCTGCTGCAGGTCATGAGACCCAGCACCACTGCTAGAGCTCTAACACTGAACTGCTGGAAAGATACAAGCAGCTCAAGAGCCACCGGGTGCACTGGTCACTCTCACTGCCAGCAGCAGGATCCACACTGAGAAATACTCAATAGTAGAAGATGTTATTTCCAGTTGCTGTGTTTTGGTCAGCACCGACTCCAAAGATTCCTTCCCAGTTTCACAGGGTCCTTAAGGTTGGAGCTACTTTAATGGCCTTGACTGGTGAACTGAGCTGAAAGGAAGTGTCCTTGATTTCACCCCAAAGCCTGAGAAAGGATGGCACAGGTCACAGGTGCAGCACCAACAGGAAAGCCAAAATAAGCTCGAAGGCATAAGAATGCATACCAATTTGTAATGGAAATGTGACTCTATCCCTCTCTCTTCCTAGAAATGCTAATCTTCCATTGGTCTTAGGGGAAAAAGAAAAAAAAAAAGCCCAGACCAGCTCTTGCCTAACAAGACAAAAATCTTGCCTGTAAGACCAAGATGAGTCAAGCCAGAACACTGCCAATTGTATCTTGGGAGAAATAGGGAGCACAGTGGCTTCAAACCTGCTAGAGCAGTGGCTGTGGGAGCACAGCTGGATCAGGGGAAAAAAAAAAAATCAGTTGGATGGGAAGCAGAGCATTCTCCTGAACAGATTAGGCTAAGAAATGGCTCTGGAGTTATTGCTCCAAGGCTGTGAGAACAGAAACAGCAGACTCAATTGCTGGGGAAAAAAACCCTAACAAATCGCCAAACAACAAACCGAGAACAGAGATCTTAGTCATTAGTTGGTTGGGAACACCGCACAATTTATAAGAGTAAATTTGGAGTGCCTTAGCGTGGATGAAAGAAACCTTAGTGTTAATCGCTGCCCGTATGGAAGGGAAAAAAGGTCACAGCTAAAGCTAGCCAATTTTTTTTCCCCCCTAAGGATCGAGTGAAAGGCCAGACCATGTCTCTGGGAAGTCATCATCAAAATGGTACCGGACTGTTTTCTCCGTCCTAAACCCAGTGGATACGACGGGAGACCCCCGTGCTGCCTGCCAGGAGCTGAAGTTCCCTTGAGGAGCGAGCCCCTCGCTCCCTCGGCACCAGGGCCGGCGGGGTTCCCTGGCCGCCCCCGGCCCGCGCTGGCATCCGGCCGCAGCCGTGGCCACCAGGGCTCCCACAGAGTTCCCTTCGTCCCGGAGAGGGGCAGGACCCGCTGCGGGGGCAGGTGGGGACCTTCCGCAGCCTCAAGGAGAGCGGCGGCGCCCGGAGACGGGGCGGGGGTAGCGCCCGCCCTCTTCCCTCCGTCCTTCCTTCCTTCCCACCCCCGTGACTCACC
>VZRZ01004218.1:439414-563705 GCA_013398175.1 Climacteris rufus
GGGGGAAGGGGGCGGTGGGTCCACATGACACAGGACGGTGAACCTGTTGGAGGTCGCTTCACAGCGCACTTGGCTTCCATCTGGGAAGGGCTCAGGGAGGGCAATGTAAATAGCTCTAATGTTTGGGCACCGGTGTCTTCACAGAAGTTTGTCCCGTGGAACAAAGCAAAAATGCTCGTTTGATGAATGGAGAGTTCGAAGGTTTAAGAAAAGTGTATTATTTCAGGTTTTTTGGAGCAACATCAAGTATTTGTAACTTCTGAGGTGTTTTGCTACCTTTTGTAGTGAGCTGCATGCAGCGGGGAAGGCACTTTATAGCCTAACAGCAAAGCAAAACTCATATATGCAGAATAAGTCTTCTCGCATTTCTCTTTGCAGGCTGGCTGGAAGGAAAACCATGCAACGTTTATGAATGAACTGAAAAACCTTCAAGCTGAAGGACTTACGACTCTTGGCCAGTCCCTAAGGACAGCTTTTGATTTATTAAACTTAAATAGATTAGTAACTGGCATAGACAACTATGGGCAGGTAGGTTGACTGTTAATAAGTGGAAAAATCTTAAAGCACAAACTTCTCAGAGACAGCAGTTAGCTAGTTGTCCAACAGGGCATCTTCATGGAATATTCAATATGGGGACTCCTTCAAAAGTAAGCAGAGCTCAGCTAGCTTGAAGAAATACAGTCAGTGACTCTAGTTTGGTACCCAACTTTCCTTTTTTGTTTTTTGTCTTCAGTTATTCCTCAGTTGACATAGCCTCCAAGCTGACCCTCTCAGTTCAAGTTTCTTTTTTTTTAATGTGTGTTTGTGTGGTTTTTTTTTGTGTCAAGTTTGTGTTCAGTACCTTAGCTGGTGAGCCTGATAGGGTTATGAAAACTTTGCTTTCTCTATACAGTGCTGAACAGTTTGGGAGATGAGCCATTTTTCTAACAACACTGCATGTCCAAAAGTACTGGAGGGAGCACAACTCTTTCAAAACACTTTTTTCCCAGTGAGTTTACCGCAACATTTCTCTGCATACCTGTGTTTCTATAAACCTGCCTCATGTATTGGAACCTCAAGAAGCTGTGCTTTTTAAATTTCTATTGTAACTATCCCTTTAAAGCAGGACTTCTTTTTGGGGTTGGCCAGCTTTTTCATGCTCATTAGTATGAGCTGCTAAAAGACAAACTGTAGGTTAAACATGTGCATTAGGAAGCATACAGATTTTTTTCTGGCGCTGGATCAAAGCCTGGATTTGTTTTACTTGAAAGATGTTACTAGTATTGGGCAAAGTATAGAATATATTTTTCACATGGGACATACTAGCTCGAATCTTCCCCTTTTTTTATTCTTATGCTTTGTCCACTATCTGAGGATTAGGTACTACTTTTGGTATTTAACCTGGGAATGTGGTTGTGAACATAAGTCCCCTTTGTTCCCCACCTCTTTCCAGTCTAAGCAGAGTCTATGTGATAATATGCCACAGTTGTTTGTGAAGGAAATTTGTCATGCTGCATTGTATGGCTGTGCCACTAGATGATCAAGTGAGCCTAAACACTTTTAAAATGCCTATTTAGTGATTAAACTTTAAAAAAGTGCTAGTTCCACACATGGTTTTTTCTGTTACCATCTGCTGTCCTCATACATCTGTGTATGATTTTCCCATTTTCTGGTGTTTGTTTAGTTACAGGAGCTATATGAATCTTTCTTGAACACTTAGCCCCTGTAGGCGCATACACAAAATATTTGCTCTTTCCCATTGCTACTGATAATTATTCTAATTAAACCCATGTCAAATAATTTGCTCTAAGTGAACCAGCTGTGCTCAACCACTCAAGTGGGCAGTTGAGTTGTCATGACAGTTTTGACTCACTGGTAGTGTTCATTACTGCAATAGCTGCTCTTTTGTCTGAAGCAATGACTTTGTCTGGTTCTAAGTCTCCCTGGGCTTGAACCCACCCTTGGTTATTATGCACATTTTTGCTCCATTCCACATGTGGAGCTGGCTGTTGCAGAGGTATCCACATGTGCAGTCAGGTGACTAAAGAGAAATTCTAACTCTTTTTAGTGTCTGCAAAAATAGATGAATGTATTGCAAGTGGCTGGTCATCTGCTGCTGAAGTCACAGGTTCCCATTTTTGCTCCTCTAGTCAAAATAGCAACTTTTTTAATATGAATTAAATCAAATTCCAGAGTACTTAACTCATAATTCAATATTTGCAGGATGAGATCCAGGGCAGCTAACTGTCCTCAACTTCATATTGGTCTTTGAGCACAGTCTTGTTATCCTGGCATCTTCCTATTCTTGACTACCACTTGAAATTCACTCCAGACAAATGGGTGTTTAACCATACATGGTATGAGAAGCAAATTCAGAAAAATGAAAGTGATCAGAATGCTCAGTTGCATTTGAAACAGTTTCACTCAGAACACAAAATGCTGACTCACCCTTTTTCTAAAGCAGCTGCAAATAATAAGACCATAAAATAGTAGTTAACTGAAATATAGTGGGCAGATATTTAAAGTGATTGTCTTAGAGTAAGAGAAAATAATTTTACAAAAAAGCAACATTTAGACCATCTTAGGGGTGGTATTATGTGATATAATAAAATCCAACCTTTTTTTAGTCGTCTTTTGCCAGAAATTTCTCTGACTAAAAATCTTTTGACTATCATGCTTGTAGAATGGGGTATTGACAAGCTTCGGAAATATTTGCTAAGATCCACTTGTTACACAAAAATGAATTGTAAATCAGACTTTTCTTACACATGCAAATGACAAGACATGATATAGGTTGATGGGATTGTATGGCTATGTCTCCAACAGGGTGATATCTGGTACCCCTGCTGAGTATGAACAGGTTGTTTAAATGCCAGAGTGACTCACTGTACTTGATTTCTGTCAAAGATGGCCAGAGTTCTCCATCAGCTGGCCTTCTGAACAAGAGTGATGGCTGAACAGTCATTCTGGAATTGAAGAAAATCTGCTTCACATTTTCTTGCAACTTGAGTGTTTGGATTTTTGAGTGTTTATCATACTGCTCTAAGCAAATAAGTACTGACTTAGTTACTCATAAAGATTGAGTTACCAAGTGATCAGATGATCACAATATCTCACCTTTAGATCTTAAAGGACACTGTCAACACATTTAGATTGTCAAGAGCCTGAAAGACTTTTTCATAAGCTGTTTCTGATGAAAATGCTATGGTATGGCTTTATAAATGCTTTGTCTTACCTAGGGTTGCTAGATCCATTTTTTTTGAAGGCTTTTGTCAAGGAAAAAATGGTTTTGGAGAGTACACATATTTTAAGGTGATGGTTCCTTTAATTTTTGCAGCACTTTCAGATGGATAAGTTCAGTTTTATACTGCTTGAATCCAATAATAGTTTTCCCCCTCATAGTATGCTTTGTGATGATTATGATAGCAGAAGAATAAACCTTTGAATAGGGTGTCAGTTTTTAGCATTCTCTAAAAATAGCAGTCCTTTTCACCTTCTGCATTTTTATGGAGAGCTTAGGAAAAAAATACAGGATTTGGATGTCTTTAGGAAGAAAGCAGTTTAAACACACAAGTTCAGTAAGGGTTTACTGTTGTATCACACAAAATGTTGTACTTCATTAGCCCAGTTTACACTTAGATAATTGATGTATTTTCTCCAGTTCAGCTTCTCCATTTTTTCAGGTAGTCTGAAATACCAAGCCTTTTACCAGCAGGTTTTTGTTTTTTTCCTCTTGGAATACACACTGAAGTCTTGCAACTATGGCTTGTTCAGCAGGACATGTGTAGTCACAATTTAACCAAATAGTTTTGAGTGTAGCAAACTTGCAGCTTGTTACAGTTGATAGAAGGGTTAAATACTGATAGATGTGTTTCTGTGGAAACAAAAACATTGAAAATGTAGCTGCTGTTACAAATACTAAAAATGTGTACCAATGGTTGAAATGACCATCAATGTCTTCAATTGCTTGCAGTTTGTAGTGAGTTTGCTAAAACTAAGCTCTGAATCTGAGGTAGGTAAAAATATGTATCAATGGTGGTTTGATACATGCAAAGAACCAACATAGCACTACCCAAATTAGAAGCTGTTGGATGTTTGAAATTGCTAAAACTGATTGGTGGATACCCTGTATTTTACCTTGCCAGTTACTTGTGGAATGAATGTCTTACTCTTTTTTTTCAGCAGTATTGCACAGAATAAGGTTTGTGAGGCTAAAATATACTTACCTCTGTGGATTTCAAAATGGTTGAGTTCATGTTTCAAACTGTTTTTGCAAAGTTTTTTCAGGGTGAAATTTTTTTTTTACTACTGCATACAGAAAGAGTACTTTTCAATACTACAAGCTTTCTATGAGCATTTTAATCTCATTAGAGTATTTTGCACATTTTTCAACATTGTAATTATTACTGCTATGGTAAAATTTGCTTAGAGATGAGTTTGAGTTTTAAACAGACCTGATGTAACAAAAGCACATGTTAACTTTAGTTGTTTTGAAACAGAGAAGGCAGCTATACTGTGTCTAATATGAGTGGACTTAGAATAGGTATTTTTCATTCACAGTGATGAGTAAGATGCTGCCTGGATTTAGACTAATACAAGAAACACAGCTTGGATGAGTTACCAGGCTGTGTACAGTCTTTGTGAAAACCTTTTTTCTGTAGTGTATTTCACATATGAACAGAAGCATAACTAAGAAATTCTGAGAAAAATTAAAATGCAAATGGAATTCAAATCATTAAAAATATTTTGGGAACTTTAAAATATTCTCCAGAGCTGGAATGACCCATTTCTGACCTGGAAGTTGGAAGGTATCCTGTGTATGATGGCATTGTTTTTAAACAACTGAAGTTTTTTCCAAGTGTTGTATTTGTGCCGTGTATGACCATTAAACAACACAATCTTAGGTTAACTGCTTCTTTATAGTTCTCTCTGGATATGTGCTTAGACCCATTTATAGCTAAAGTAGCAGAATTGCTGAAGTCTTCACCCAGTAAAACTTGGTTTTGGTCAGTAGAGTTCAGCATGCTTTGCTGTAATGGCTTAAATACTGTAATATTCCAACTACAGGTAAAAAGCACACCTAGGAGATCAAGTCTAATCATACTTGTGGGCACAAGACAGCTTTAAGTCACACATCACAGACTACTTGCTTATGTGTTTGTCTGTGCCTAGGATCTACTGGGCTTGTAAAAACCACAATCACACATGTCCCCTGACATGGACTACATTATGCTTTCACAGTGATATGTTCTGTTTTCTTTAAATCATTAAGCACTTTCATTATCCCAAAAATAAATTGTTACTTGACTTCCTTGCTCTCAAAAGTCAAAATCCCTTGAGTATGGCTTTTGTCTTGGCATTGTGGGCTCATGAACACTGCACTGAAATGGCCTGTGTTGCCTGTGCCTCCAAATTTGGAACCAAAGTTTAGGTTAGCATTTCCTGCTTTGTCATGCTGGCACAGTTGCACAGGCAGTTTGCTTCTCATGTTGGTAGAGTCAGAGATTTGCACTTCTAGAATAGCTCTTCTATGGTTTTTTTTTTGCTCCCCTTTTTCCCCAAGAAAACCAAATGGGAGAATTTCAGACAGTAGTAAACAACATAGCAAGTGTAAGCATGATGATGACAAGTATATCAGAAAGGATTTCTCATAGTCTCTTTTCTGTGGAATAGCAATGGATTTAACATCAACCTCTGTCTGCTAATGTCAAAGATCTGTATGTGAAGTGCTGGTGAAAGTCAAATCATTCTCACCTGCTGCATGAAGAAGTTAAGCATATTGGTTTGAATTTGTGCCTTTTAGGCTGTAACCTTTAAACCTGCCATCTCATCTACCCTTAATCTTTGTAATTTTTAGTTAGTTTTGTTTTATAATACCCTTTAATGAGTACTACAGCAGGCACTGTTAAAGTGTTTTTTCACATTGTGAGGTGGAACTGCTTGCCCTTCAGCCCTCCCAGCACAATAAAGTTCAGCAAAAGTCTTAAGCATTTTTAAAATCACTTGTATAGTTCCAATCCAGTATATTTTTAAAGAATTAAAAACAGTTTTACATGTAGTACTTTATTTTTTTCTGATGAAAAGAATCTTGTCAATCTGTTCCAGCAGTGGAAAGAAGGAAGATACTTAATCATGTTCTGAATGTGCTTTGACCACTTTGAATCTTGAAGTGCTTAGCATTTAAACAAATTGGATTTGGAAGGGGCACTGCCATAACATGTTCATTGTGGCTTTGATTTTTAGGGTGTCAGAGCACAGTTGTTCTGCCAAAGCTTAAGCAGATAATACAAATGTCTGTCTCTGGCTGATTTTCTTGGATTTGCTAAAAAGTCAGAGGAAGTCTGAAGTCAGTTAGGATACCAGAATTTTAGCTCGTGCCGTGACTTTTTCTCTGGAACAGTTTATTTACCTCAGGTCATTCTAGACTCCTAGCATATGTTAACTTTGTTACTTGGATGCTTAAAGATACATTCTTGTCTTTTTGAAATTTAGTTAGGTTTCATCAGAACCGGTTGTCAGGGAGGCAGCACAAATACCTATGGATAATGTTTGTGAAGTATTTGCTATGTATCAGGATATTTTTACTATTGTAATTATGAATATTGACAGCAAACAGGATTTCAGGTTCTTTATTGTTGTCTGTATATTTTATTTAAAAAAATGGGAAGGATGTATGTAATCACTCTGGTACCATCATGTTGGCCCCAATGGACTAGATTTTTCAAAAATGTATTGGAAATTTCAGTCATACATTAATGAGAAATCGTGTCTTCTCTAAGCACCTGTTGTTTTCCTTCTAGAGATACTGTCTCTGCCTCTGTTAATTGATTTGCCTTAGCTTATATAAATCTAGAGTCTGCTACAGATTTAAGCCTGAATTTTCCAGTGGGGAAGCTGGTAGTGCTTATGGTTTAAAATAGGCAGGTGAGAAGTTGCTAGCTGCAAGAAACAGTGTGAACCTCAGTCAGGAACCTTGAAGGACTGATTGGGCACTGAGTAGATAAGACTTCTGGTTGTATGGGAGGACAAGAGAATTTGTCATTCTCGCCCTACTGTAATGCTAATATGGGCTCTAAGTGTGGAGCTTGCAGTACTGCAATGGTAGGTAACTAAAATAGCACAGGGCAGTGTTGATTATGTCTAACAGTGCCTTGACTTCTTTTAGAAGGCTGATTTAGCAGGAGCTGTGGTGCAGATGAGGTCTCTAGTATGGGGTTTTGACAGTGATTCAGGGACACATTTTGAAAATAACATTTAATGCCCTGTTGACTTGGTGAGGAAACTTTCATCTGAAAAATCATATTTGGTGTCTGCTCAGTGTAGCCACTCCGGTTTCCCTTAGTTTGTTTCCCTTAGTTTATAGAAGTTTTTTTTTCTTTCTGCATGTGGAGAGCAGGCTGTTAGTCTTTCATCCAATATTAATGTTTTAGGGTAAATTATCTGAATACCCTGTGTATTTTGTCAAGCTACATTGAACAAATCCAGAATGTCATTGGACTCAGGGCGCTGCTATTGTTTTCTGATGCTCAGTATGCAGAATGAGTGACAAGTGACCATCTCTCTTGCAACAATGCTGCCCTCCCAGCTTTGAATCCCAGAATGCCAATTGGATTGTATGCATGTATATGTAAGGCATACTCAGCCTAGATGCCTGCTATGCTCTGGAACTTGTGGCCTCTTGTGTGTTCATAGTTGTGCCATCCTTGCTTCAGGTTGTGACTGTGACTTCATGTAAAAGAAATCAGTGACTGATCAGTGAGATTAATAAACTGGACTGTGAACTGTAGTGGTTTAAAATTGATTTAAAATGGCTAAGTTGCTCCTGCTGTTGTAGTGATAAACTCCAGAAGAGGATTGTGGAGGAGTCTTGGGGAAGTTATTCAGAGGAATTGCCCTGACTTCATAAGTCAATAAGGTACTTTCAGTCAGCTTGTCAGTGCTCTGGATTATTAACCCACTAAAAAGTGGGGGCATTTTTGAATACAAGTCTGTCTTTTCCCCTTGGTGGTGTCTTTTTTGGTTAGGTTTTTTTTTCCCCCCTACTTAGGGTGCTGGAAACTGTAGGACTCATTACCCTTCTCTGGTATGTGGAGAACAGAGGCCTGGTTTAGCACTGTGAATTGCACTGACTGAGCCAGGACCAGCTATGTAAAGTCATTGCTGTGAAGCAGAAAGGCTGCTGTAATTAGGGACTTGATCTAGGGCTTGACAAGGTCAGTTATTTTTGGAATAAAACAGTCAGAAATATTTTTAGAAAATATGACCAAAATCATCTTAAACTCAGAGTCTTTGGGGCTGACTTTAAAGTTATGCTTGGTATGAATGGTTATTTTATCTTTCTTAGAAAAAGTTTATAAAGGCTCAAATATAACCTATTTTTAGCAGCTGGCATTTAATATGTTCACTCAAATAACTTGGAAAACTCCTGTAACTGAGTGGTTGATTATCTAGTTTGAGACGATTCCAGTCGTGATTCATTTATGAATCTGTAGCTAACTGATAATGTGCATCTTTTTCTGTAAATGACAGCTTCCATTATCTTAAAAATAAGGTATAAGTTGTGATCAAAGTTGCTTTTGCTTCTTAGATAATTTAATTTAAAAAAAAGTTAAAGTTCTTCCCTTTCTGGGCAGATCATAAATCTGTCACATCAGTACTTAAATGTTTCAAATGTTAGTAGCCTTTTGTTCTCATTTCAATGCAGTTTTTCACTGTTTAGTTACTTCCTGAAATTCATTACATATAAAACCTCTGTTCTGTGCATATGTTTGAGAGTGTCACATAATTGGAAGGACTGAATTGTTTTTGAAACTTACCAAGGACCTCATCTAAATTAGAGCACTTACAAGTTAATCAAGAAGTTATCACTTATGTAATATGATATTTAAAACTCAATTAAATTTGTTCTTAAATGAAAGAAACAGGACAAGCTTATATACTAACCTGTGGTTTTTGAAACTCTGTCACTTAATAATGTTGGGATCTCTATGATTTAGGGACATGAAAGTATTTTGAGGTTTTAAGTTTGATGTCTTAGTAACTCCTACCACGTATTCATCATTCCTTTATTGTTCAACATGAACAGAGTTTTAAACTGTTTCCTTGACACATGCCTTCTGTTTTCACATGTGCACTATTCAATATGGAGATTTTGTATTCCAAAATGATCTGTTCTTGCATTGAAACTTCTTTTCAGGCTGCTTTGGGTTTCCTTTTTTGTTTTCTTGCTGTTAGTTTTGGTTTTGTTCTTGGCACAAACTTTTTGAGAGAGTTCCAAAATGAAGTTGCGCAATTAAATAGTCTTTAAGCAGTACATCCAGTGCCAGACTTGAAGACTCAGAATGTGTAAAGTTATGAGCATCTATAAAAATGATACTAAGCACAGAGAATTTTCTTGTGGCATGTTTCAAGATGGATATGCAGTGTAATCATTGCCTATAGAACACAAACTTGCAAGCTGTAGCAAAGCAAGCAGATGATGTGCTTAGATATATTTGTATGACTTTGTTTTTGAAAATGGGTTTGATGTCTCTTGTGCAATTCAAATACCTGTTTTGTCTCTAGTATTTCTAATTATAGAAGTGGTATCTGACTGGATCTTTGATTTTTGCTGTACAGTTTTCGAACTGGGCATGGCTATTTTAAGATTACATATGTTTGGAGGTTCAATAGTTAATTGAAGCCATAAATGGCCATTTTTTATAAGATTTTTGGAAAAAGTACTTAGGACCAAAATACCAAGGAGCTAATGAGTTGTTTTCATCCTATTTATTTTCCTCAGTACCTTAAATTTCCTTTTCTTAAATGGAACTTAGGTAGACTGTGTTATGGACATAACAGTTGTTTCAAGAATTCTCCTGTTGTTCTGTGACTGATGTGCTGAGGAGTTTGATCTCTGGTTCAGCGTTCAGAGAAGTCTGCTGTTAAAATTGTGTTCTGCTTTGAAAGCCTTTTGTTAACTGATTTTCCTTTTTAAAAAATATTTTATATAAGTCTAGAACTCAATTTGTTTCAGTTGCCTGAAATACAGAAAGCTTCATGCCACCAAACCCATGTCCCAACTGTGTGCAAAAATAATTTCATCTATTCCTCATCTGCAGTGTCAGTAAGGAATGAAACAAAAACTATGTAACTACCTTGTAATCCTACATATATATTTCAAATAAGAAACTGTGATTAGGTATTTGTAATGTAGTTAACTAAAGAATTGTCTAGAATATGGGACAATAATTTGCCTACAATAACCTAGCTCTAGTCTATAGAGAAGGGCAGGTGAATTTAGGTTTTGTAATCTCACCTCATGGAGGAGATATCTTTTTTGGTAGCTATCCTTACTGTAAAATCATTGCCATTGATATGTGGACTTTCAGAGTGTGAAGGAGTGCAAGAGAAATTGTTACTGCTTGAACAGCATTTTCCATTTTTTGGGGGTGAAAAGATGGTGAGTTAATGAAAGTGTGGATTCAGACCTTGATAAACTCTAGCTGGCTTTCTTATAACTCTGTTTTTAAGGTCTTCTCCGAAAGATAAAATAATTGGAGATAGAATACTGGGGGGTTTTAGCTTTAAAGAAAAAAGGGATTCTGTATGTAATACAGTTTAATATTTGTGACTGAGCCTTCCAAGGATGGGCAGTCTGCAGCAAAAAAAGGGAGAAATGAAATGATCATATGTGCTGGCCTGGTGTCAAGAAACCATGAACCAACTGTTGGATTAAACACAGATTAAGATATTAGAGTCCAGTGATCGATTACTTCTAATTTGTATTTATGAGTACACTTAAGGGGGTTAGGTGCATAGCATTAGAAAGGAAATATTAACCTCTTGCTGTGTGTTTTAAGACATGGTGCAAACAGAGCATGCCTCGGGTTTATCTTGTTACTCAAATCACCTCGAATGAGGACAGATTTTATTAACTTGTGCCCCCTCTGCTGGCTAGTGTTCCAATTACAAAGTAAAATACAAGTTTACATAGGTGAGGTACTGGCTCACCTATTTGTTTTGGCCGAGTATCAGTTTATAAATGTTGATTTTATACACATAGAACTATAGCAAAACAACATGGGATTTCTAGTTTGGGAGAATCGGTAGTGGTGTTGAGAGTTGGTGTTTTCATGGTACAAAGTTACTGTCATGGGCTCAGTCAAGACTCCTTCAGCACTTGTCAAACCTGTTTCTTTCCCTCATCCCTTAGCTGAAGAGATGGGATGTTTTTACTGACCCTGTGTGTGTATATTGTTATATATACTGAGGAACTAGATCTTTATGGGTCTATGGAGGACCACACTTTGGGCTTCAGAAACCTACCACTATCACCAGCATTTCTGATAGCAGTTGTTTTCTCCTTAAGATGTAGAGTTCTCTTCTTTTGGTTGTAAGGGAATCTCTGAAATTATCTTTAACAGGTGATTAATTTATCTTTGTTCTTTCTGAAAGCTGTCTGTGGGTGAGGTAGTATTCCCAACTGACTAGCATGAAGGGAAGGCAGAGCAGAAGTCCTCCCATTTTGGTACTGCAGGGAGTGCTAAAATATTTCAGTATTATGACAGAGGATGGTTGTCCATACTGCAGGCGTGTGTGGACTAGCTCTACTAGTAAGAATCATCCTGCTGTCTTGCAGCCCTTTCAGGAAAACACTGGGCATTTTTTCTTGAAATAATTTCTGGAATGGGGCTTTCATTAGGTTGTTCCATGAGATTCCTGTTTGTGACTGATGTGGTTATCTTTGCCATTAATCTGGCATCAAGGGAGATTTCTGGTTTGTATTAAAATTTATTTTATGACTTGAAATCTTAACATTTAAAAACGCTTATCCTGTGTAAAACTCACACTGGTTGGTGTAGCTTTCATTAAACTGTTCTGTGACTTCTGAAAGTGATCTTGAAATACATCTGCTTTACAAATATCTGATCTTCTCCTGTGAAGACAGAATTGCTGCACTGCAAAACTGTATTATATACTGAATAATCAACAGCATCAAGGGAACATATTGAAGTCTTTATGGACAGCAAGATAGATGAGTTAGCAACTTTCTTTGTGCATGAAGTCCATCTTGTCAGATCTTAATTCTGCACAGAATTCCTATATGGTCTTCATCTCTTACTAATCCAGGCTGAAATCACAGAAGTCTGACACTGAAGTGGTTCCAGTTCAAGGAATCAGTTTGAATTCTAGAACAGCCATAGTAAATAAGTACAATTTCAAAGCTTTTTTTCTATCATGCAGGTTCAGTCACTTGGATATAACACTGTGATGGAGTTCAGAGGTGCTGAACTCTGAGGTTCAGTCTGGCCACAGAATTATGGTGCTCTTGTGGCATATCCTATGAGAAGTCAGATTTATCAAAGCAAATGTGATAGAATTGAACTGCCCTTCTTGCTCTCCCCCCACCCCCAGCATATTTTTCCTTGTGTTCTGACAGATTGAAGTTTCATAGTGTTTGTGCTAAATATTAATTAGGTGATATGCAGCACAGCTTCATCTGTGAAAGCTTCCATGTAAAACCATTTTGCTTCTCATCAAAAGGAAAGAATTTGCTAAT
This sequence comes from Climacteris rufus, assembly GCA_013398175.1. Lineage (NCBI taxonomy): Eukaryota > Metazoa > Chordata > Aves > Passeriformes > Climacteridae > Climacteris > Climacteris rufus. The sequence continues at coordinate 451,935 of VZRZ01004218.1, forward strand.
CTGCCAAAGTTCCCTAATACTGTAGTACATTACATGTATGTGCATGATTATGGTGTGTCTGCATACATTTCAAAAAGTCTTAATGGCAAGGTGGTTTTTCTAAAGTTAAATTGCCAGATATGAATTCCCTGAAATACTGTTGTGATGCCAGTGTGTTTGTGACTCTGGAATTGGGTGAAAGCATAAAATACAGCTGGTTCTATGGGACTTCTCAATTATGTTGTTTAGTTCTGCAAGGATCATGGAAAATAGTCAAAGGTGCTGAAAATGCGAGTGGGACAAGAAGTTGCACAAGGTGCTGCAGTTCTTATGTAACTGATGCTCAGAACAGTTAAACACCTCTGTACTTGACTGATAGTGTTCTGCCTTGAGCAATGAAGGGGAAAGTCTCTCATAAATGTTAATTTAATGTCTTCGATATTTCATGATTTTGCTAAAGGGTAACTGCAATTTCTAAGAAACAAAAAGTGAAAACCATGATGGACTTGGACCATCTGCTTTAGCTTGAAATTCAAACTCAGTGTTTTGGTGTTTTTCTAAGCTGTTTATCAGCTAAAAAATAGCTTTCAAGCTAATAATTTTTTGTGTCATTCTGACTTTTAGATTTCATTTTAAGCTATTGTTTTTGAACAATGGTTGCTTAGAGATTCTTATGAGCATGTATGAGAATCTTGACCTTCTAAATTCTAAAAAAAACCCATGATTGAATTCAAAAATTGATAGTGCACTTCTGTATTTCCTGGTCAGATGTCTAAATTTACTGGCAGTTAGGGCTGATACTTCTGAAAATGAAAAGGCTCTGCTGAGATAATATGCTGGGAGATAGATGTGCAATACAACTTGAGTTTGGTGATTTAGTGAAATGAAAGCATACCTTTTAGACATTCATGATCTCAAAACACATTTTTTTCTGGTTACTAGTGATATGTTCTGTTAAAAAACATGCATTTTCTTTCAGTTCACCTCTATTTTCAGCTTCTAACTCCTACTTTTCAGCTTCTACTTTTTTCTTGGGCATGAAGTTTCTGTACTACTAAATACATATTTGTATAGTAGTTCCTTGTTTGTGTCATTTTTAGTCTCTGATTTGGTGTGTTTTGGTCACATTTCTGCCTCGTCTATTTCTTCAGTTTTTCAACACTTCTGCTTCTGAAATTAATATTTAAATGTGTGCTTTGAGATAACAGTAGTCTTAAATCAATCCTCTCTTACTGCATGTATAGCATTGTATACTTGGATCTGTAAAGGTCACGATAGCTCTTGAATTGCTTTACCTGTACACTTGGAAGGAGGGGAAAAAAGTCAAGTGTGTTAATCAGTCACGCTGAAACTTGATGCTAAGCTTGCTTGCCAGTAGAAGTGAGTTCTTAATTGTGAGAGTCTTAACCAGGCAATGATGTGTCTTGATAATTTGCTACACTCCTGGCTTGATGTGAGGCTCCATCTGAGAGCATCACACAAGCTGGAATGGGATGCCTCTTCCTGTGACCCGTTGTGGGTGGTGTGGAGCTCAGTGGTGCTCACAGCTCTGTATTTGTGCTATCTGAGCACAGAACTACTGCAGCTGGAGACCAAGGAAATGGCAACCACTGCAATGGAGTTGCTTTGTGTTTTGGAGCAAACAGTCATGAAGCTGTCAGATTGTTCCAATGGAAGTGTTGTGTAACAAATGAGTTCCTTCTAAGGCTTTGAATCTCTTGCTTGTTCCTTTTTAGCCAAGCAAGCTTTCCCTGGTATTGATGCTGAGTTTTAAATAACTTTCTTACAAAAAGATGTGTGTGGGGGATTTTTTGTTGTCTTGGTTCATATCTGTTCCTGAAAATGCAGATGATGGGGGAATGAATAACCCTCCTTGTGTCTTGTTACAGGATGATCAGCTATTAAAACCTTAGGTGCTTCTTCCTTAGTACTTTTTTTTGTGACTGCTGCAAGCTTTTAAAAGAAAAAGCAGTGTATTGAAAAGAATTTGCTTTTGAAAGAAATAAAACCTCATGGTGATTAGCTAGTTATCAGAGTAAGTTAGAAGCAGGCTTATTTACACCTTGTTATTCTGAGATGCTTTCCAGTGCCCTGCAGCATACCTGTAAGCTGCCAAAGAGTTGGTAGTGTACACTGTCACTCACTGTTTCTCTGCATACCCAAAATAGTTGGGCTGAACTGAACTGATTCCCTGTGCATTCGCAGTCAATGGTGTCACTGTGTATTTTGAAGAATATGGTATTTATAAGATGTGTAAATTCCAAGTGTTTTATTTTAGAAGTCTATTTCTAGGGGAAGAGAAATAGAAAATAAATTAATTACTATAGAATTAGATTGAAATAAAGTTCTCCAACCAGTCCTTGACAAAACTGCTGCAGTTTAGCTAAAAGAATTGGTGAGTTTTCTGGAATTTAAGTTTGTGAAATCTGACTATGGAGAGCTTAAATAAGAGGGGGTTGTCTTTGAGGAACGCTTGTCTTAATACTGGTTTTGCATGCTTTTGTACAACTAAGGTGAGGAGCAGGGTCAGAAGAGTCAGTGGTGCTCTTTAGAAATTAATGACATGGGAATTTTTAGTCAAAAATAGTAAATCTCAGTAACAGGCATTTTAACTGAAATTATTCCATGATACATTTTAATTATATTTCTGAACACAAGTTGATTCTTAGTATGTGAGTGACCATCTTTTGTACAGCTTATGAAATTATAAGAAGTTGACTGAGGATGAAGACATTTCTCCCTCAGACATATTTCCTAGGGGATCTCAAGCTTAGCAGATTTTGTTTCCTTCCGTACAATTTTGTAATCACTCAAAGACCACACTGTTTAAATTTGAGGCTTAAACTTTAGATGGGTAAAATTGAGACAACGTATAGTTGAGGAATGAAAAAATCTTTAAAAATAATGAGGATATCCAGGTAATAGGTGGAGTCAGAGATGAAAATTTTAATACTTTTATTTCAAATTGCACCAGAGTATTAACATGAAGAGCGTGCTTCTGACATTCTAAATCTAAAACCTTATTTTTATCAATTGTCAATTTATTTTTACAATCATTCAATAGCAATAGAATGAAACTATTTTTATAGTTAGTATTCATAAGAAGAATATCTGGTTACAAACCGTGCTTTCAGTATTATTTCAGTGTAATGTAATTAGCTTCCAGCTGATTTTTTGCAGTTGTGATAAACTCATAGTTGGCAGGAAAACATACTGTAACTGTTAAAAATTAAATAAGGCTAAATATTCTTAGGAAATTATTTTAATTTGAGTGTTTAAAGAGTTCTTAAATTCTTTTGAGTAATTGTTTAAATTGAATTATGAAGTAGCTTGGCTTTCATGGGACAGATTGGTCTTTGATTTAATTGTATTTTTGCTTATTTTAGTGTAATGGTATGCTATTTTAAAAGAAATGTTCAACATGTTTTTCACGAAGCTTTGAGAAAATATTGGCCGTGGTAAATGTGGTGTTGCCACAGTAATCAAACTGGATAACCTTCACCAAATGTATTTCAAATTGTTAAGTAATATTTCTGTTTGAAGCACACAATCAGTGGATGATCCTTTCTATTTCATGGTTCTAAAAATAATTTAAAAGGTCTTTTAGAACCTATTAGTTCTCTCCCCATATTTTTAGAGTAAGTTGTAAGCATTCATGAGATGGTTTGTCTTTATAAGGTGTAGGTGTAGCTACATTTTTCTTTATTTCCTGAAGAAGAAAAACAAGGCCTTGAGATGAGCAAGAGAAGGAAAATGGACCTACTAAATGAAATATTGTGGTGACTTTTATTCAGTCCATCTGTAACCCTCGGCAGAGTGAAATGTGTTACCTGAGCTTGGAGTTGACATGTGCATGGAATACTTTGGAATTCTTTTTCAGGAGGCACAGAAAGCTCTTAGAATATTGGCAGGAGATAAAGGAAGTGCCAATAACTGACCAAGTTTTTGCTACAGTTAGGCTAGTTGGATGTCTTGGTGGGATCATAAAATGTCTTGCCTTGTATACATTTGTCTTAATGATTCATCTTTGTTTCTGAAGTAAATTTTGCATGCATGCTTGAATGATGTTGATCAGAACATAATGGGTTCTATTTATATCAGTCTTAATACACAGAGTATTAGTTCTTAACCCAAGGGGTCATGATTACAAGATACTATGCAAATGCTTTATTTGGACACACAGTAATTAAATCACACAAAATCAACCCTGGAATAGAGGGAATTGGAAATATCTATTTTGAGAAGGCAGTTACTTCTCTAAACAGCTGCTAATTTGTCAGAATACTGCAGCATGCATTGTTCTTGAAGTCTTATGTTAACCATTTTTGCTATGTTTCTGTGTACATTTGTTGAATACAGACATGCTAAGTGTCTAGCTTTCCATGGTCTGGCTCAGAACCCCATTGCTCTGTACTATGTAGTACATGAGAATAAATACCTCAAGCTTCATTGTTTTGTTGGTGGGTATCAGTGGCTATTGAATGACTGAACAGAGGCTTGAGTTTGTTACACCACCTGAAGTGAAACTTTTTTTTTTCCCCTTAGGGACGAAACCCATTTTTTCTGGAGCCAGCAATAATTATAACAGTTACTGATGGAAGTAAATTGACTACTACCAGTGGGATACAGGAAGAGGTAAGGGCTGACCTCTGGTTACTGTGATGTGTACTAAACATTGATACTGTTTATAGTAGGAACTGAAATGACTCCTCAAAAGAATGCTCATTACTAGCTTAAACTTGCATGTGTTTTGCTCTTAATTTGAAGTAATTTTTTATTCAATAGCATTACAAAAACTGAATAATGCTTTTTACTTATTGTAACAGAAACTTGTGGTACAACTGTTGGTCTGTTTAGTAGACTGAGCTTGCTATTTCTGTCTAGGGAGTTCATGGCTTTTCAAATACGTTAGCTGAAGAAATTGATTTCTATAAAGCATGTGTGTCTTTAATTGTTCTAGATATAACAACTTTATGTACAGACCCAAGTTGATATAGTCATTTCCCAAAGGATGTGGCCACTAGGGAGTATGTGAAATGTGCTATTCTCACCCAGAGTTCTTAAAAAGATTATAATCAAATCAGTACTTATAATTCAAGAACTGAAGAAATGTATTTCAGATTAAATCTGTAGAGTAGTTTACAATCAAGATCTTAATATACTGGAGTACCCACTCAGACATCTGGCAAACTCAGAGGTATAGCAAACACTAAGGCACTGAACTATTTTAACTTACAGGCTGTTTTGAATTCTTTCCTTAAAAAGATGGAAGTGGTCACTAGGGGTAGGATTGGTCTGGCCAGCTCAGAGCCCATTCTGTGCAGCAGTAAAAAAGAAAAACAACCAAAACAAACTACAACACATCCCTAAGCTCATTCCCTTTTCAGGGAAAAGGTTAATATCCAAAGGTCTGTTTTAAAACCTAAGGGGAGGATTCAGATTTTGCCTGTACTGCACCACATTTGACTGTACAGATTAACTTGTTGTACTTGGCAGACCATTAGTTACTCAGATTTCTCCGAATAATCTGTTACATTGCATTCTTACAGCACTTACAGAAGTTGTCTATATGAAAAGTGTTTTTTGTAATAAAGTGTCTATTTGAGTGTTTTTTGTAATATATCTGACTTAAAGGAAGATACTTGAATCATCTCATAATTCTATGTGGACTCCTAACAACCATAGCTAGTAATTGAAAGGGAATTCCTGGATCCATGGTAACAAGTGGATAATCTGTATGAAACCTCACTTCCATTATATTTTTTTACCCAATAAGCTATTTTCAGCTTAATTCTTTTTGAATGGGTGCAATCCAAAATACTGAGTAGAATAGAATAGTGTGACACTTTTGGAGTCTTCTGCAACATATAGTGCTGTTAGCAGCAGAACAGTGTTTTGGGCAACATCTTATCTGTGTAAGTCCTTCCTTGAGGAGAATAATCTCCTCTGTTGTAAGATGACTAACTTGTAAAATCTGACAGTGGAGTGGGGGATGCCAAGGTGCTCAGAGGGTGAAGAAAATAACCTTTGGATAGAAGTTGAGAACTGGGTTTGTTCAGTCTTCCAAAGAGAAGCCTGTGGAGTGTTTTACCATTTGCAACAGCTTAATGCAGCAGGGAGCCTGTCTTGTCTTGGGGGTACACAGGGCTGAGATAAGAGGCAAGAGCTGCAAGTTGTACCATGGGAAATTCTGATTGGATATCAGGAGAATCTTTATGTGGGTGATTGAACACTGGCAGGGGTTGTCCAGTGGTTGTGGAGATGATAAAAGTTGAGTTGGATGAGACCCTGAGCAGTCTAAAGCTTGTGGACCGTATAACCTTCATGTGTCCCTTCTTGTACATGGTGCTATGATTGTTACTTTTCCTTTCCTCTGCATTATCCAAAATGATTTAGGGAGGAAAGCTGCATTAGTTGTCAAGCTCTTTCTCTTACAGCAAGAGTCAGGACTTTTTTATAGCCAGGAAGGTTTTTTTGTTCCTTTTCCTTTTAATGTGAGTATAACATTTTCACCTCAGTCTTCACAAGAAGACATTTTCTTAGGGTCAGACAACCATTTGGCTGTACAGTCACATCTTTAAACTGTTGTAACTTAGGCTGAGGAAAAAGGATTTTCTGTTGACTGCATTAATCTTCTCGATTGAGACTTGGCTTGTGAGCAGTGCTGACAGGTGAGTGTATACTATGCCTGGAGTTTGTGTTGTGATTGTGACATTGGGCCAAATTTGACACGATTTTGTGACTGTTAAATGACATTCTAGAAATGCAGAATTTGCTCTAATGATAGCAAATTAATGATTTTTAATTAATTAATCCTTTTGTAAATAAGCCAATGTAAAGGTATTGCCTTCTGGAGGAATATGACGTTACGACTGTTCTTCTTGCAAGACAAAATGCAAGTTTCTCTGAGTGCTTTTCCATATGTATGTACTGGGTATATATTTCATACCCAGCAGAGGATGTGATTTTTTTTTTGCCATAGGTGTACTGGGAGGAACATTTTTAATTCTGTCAAAGAGAAGAGGAACAAAGCATTGAAGGGTGCTACTGTCTTTCAGGGATGATCTTTTACTGTTGTCAGTGAGTGTCCTGTTGATCAGAATTTTTTTTAGTTTAGCTTGAGTGTTCTTTACAGTTATCTCTCAAGTTGGACATGCAGAAATGAACTAGAATTAGTACAGTAGCACCACTCTGGAGATATGGAAGTTCATTGCTCATCTTTGGTTCAATAACAAAGCTTTTTCGGTCGCTTTCAAATGTCTGTTCTGTTCTTTGGGTTTGACTTCAGGGACGCTTTTCAGAGTTGGTGCTGGAAGTGATCAGATCCCACTGGCTATGACAACGTTTTTACTTTTTAGCATTGACTGAGGCAGTATATTTTTAGTTCTTTTAAGACATATGTACAAGAGAACCAACAATGTTGGGCTTTGGTTTTTGTTTTTGAAAGCCTGTGAAGCCAGCATGGAACCTGGAGGCAAGTTTTCTCCAAGCTTTTTCATTCAGATGAACATTTGCATTCTTACCAATGAAATCAGTTTATCACTATGGGAACACTGTCATTTGCCCTAGTGTGAAGCAGTCAGGCTTAAACCCTGTTTCAGAGCTGTTGCTGAATTCTTCAGATGTCCTGTTCCTTTGTGGATTTTAGAGGGGATTTTGCAGATAGAACCTTACCCTTCAGTGCTGCTTGGTCTCTCATCAGTGCAGTTCCTCAGACTGAAGACAAATTATATGGTCTGTGCAGTTGTCACCTCCACCTGTACAGCTCTGTAGCATTTTCAGTTCTGTCCCTTCTGACAGTGCTTTCTAATGCACCAGTGCAAGTGTGCTGAGAAGGGCCAACATCAGTTCTATGTGCTGCATGGCTTGCTGACTAGACTCTTCCCTGGTCTCACTGGTTCCAGTCATAACCTGAGGGGGTGATGGGTTCATACTATTGGCAAACCATCATTAATTAGTTGGTCTCATGTTATGGATCCCTCATAGAGTGGCTTTCGCTTCTGGCCTGATTCCTCAAATTCAGTCTTAGCCCTTTCTTCATCTTCCCTTAAACAAATGTTTAAATGCTTGAAGGGGTTTCTTGTCTTTATATAATGAAATAACATATTTTTCCAGTTTTGCAACTACTGAGCTATGTTCCTCCCTCTGCATACCCTCTAAGAAGTAGCATTAAACTTGTTTGCAAGACTGAAACTGAGTTACTAGCATATTGATACATTCTGATGAATGATTATGCAAGCAAAAAGCATGAGCAATGCTGCTTGGTTTCTGTATGTTGTCATTCTTTTAATCTTCCAGTTATGAGAGACTCTTACAGAAGGAATTAGTGATTTTTGTGAGTATTCATCCCACAGCTATTTGGGACTGCAACGTTGTTCCTCCCCAGGGTCAATCATCTTGCATGCCTGTTGTAACAACTGCGACAAGTGTCAAGGTTCTGCTTACTTTCCAGAATAATCAGGAACTGGAAATGCTCCATTATATTTATTGTAGCTCCCCCAGTTAAAAATTTTGATTTCTAAACTATTTCTGCAAGAAAACGTGTCAAATATTGAATGTATGTTCCCATTCTTTCTCATCCTTATTCTTTTTAGCAGTTTTTGAGTTCATGGCACTTGACACTGAACTCCAGAGCTCCTGATGTGTAAATGTCAGCTCAGTGAGTACTTGCTCATGGTTAACGCTGACATTGGAATGGCCAAGTATATCATGACATTGACATGGTGTGTCAATTCACCTTGATGTCTTTGTGATCTCCTTGAGCTATCTCCTGTGGAAGAACAGTTTGTCTTTCTGTGTGTTATAACAGCATAGGATTGGATGAAAAACGATGGGAAAATGTAATGTTGGTAAGTGTAAGAAGAGTTTCTCAGTCTATCAAGAGCTGATTTTTTCGGTTGGGCTTGAATAGGTTACCTGTCCTTAGTGCTTTGAGGATGAAATGCTGCATTTTCTCGGAATGTGGGATGTGTCCCATCTTTTTATGGGTACCAGAAAAGCATGCAAGGAAGGTTACTTGCAGATAGATTTTTTGCAAGATTATTTTTTGGATACAAAAAGAGAAGTTGGCTGTCTCTGTAAGCATATTTTTTAGTGCCTAGTCTTGTAACAAGCTTTTATGAGATTTCCCAAGATGGAGTTGCCTGTAATTACCTGGATACTAAAGCTTTAACAGTGCTGTTGCTGCCCATTCTAATGGATGAGCCCAAATGTGCAGCCATTGCCAGGAGATCATTACTGTCTTTTTCCAACAGCCCTGCCAGTGCAGAGTGGTTTTTTTCATCCGAGGGTCTCTAGGATCCTCTTTTTTTGGGGGGGTATTAGACTGTGCTGCTTCTTATGATTGCATAAATGTAGGTAGAAACAAGGACTTGAGAATAAACAAAAAATCTGCTCAGCGATAACTTTGTACTGAAAAGATCTTCTAGAACAGTTATCTTCCATGCCCTCTTAATTGTGGGATATTTTAGTCATTTTAAAGACAGAGATGAATGGCATAAGGCACACACTGATATCTTATTGTGGCATTTGGGAATGGTAGGGCTTGTGTGTGCTCCTGCACACTTGTGATGAGACAAACCAGCTGGTTGCTAGTACTAAGCTGGGTGGACACTTACTGTCTATGTACAGTCATGTGTTGAAGTCCATACCTTCCCTTGATTATTTCAGTCTACCTTTCTTTTACACTGCCTATTTGGAAAAAGAAGAAAGTATGTGCATGCCTTCATAATGAAAAATGTGTGGGGAAAGAAATGAAATGCAAGATGTAGAATTCTAGGCTCATCTTACTTTCTGCTAGGTATGCAGTTGCTATGGTAATACAATACCAGTTAAAATAAAGCAACTGGAGGTGACAAGACCAAGTTACTAATGTCTGTGGAGAACAAGGTGGTTTGTGTCCATACCTTTACCAGTATAAATATTAAAAGATGTTAAACTGAAATAGTGGGAAGGAAGGTGAAGACATTTGACTTGATGACGATTGCTTTGCATTTTGTCTTGCTATTAGAAATGTTTTCATACTGTAATATGTACATAACACAGTGGCCTGCTTCTGAGTACTCTTTGGGTTTGGGGTTCTTTCTCTCCATATAACCAGCTGAGCCAAAGGGTTTTGTAGCTTGAGGTAAGCTGATCTCAGGATAGCATTGGTGCAGGATCTGATGGGAGCTTATATATATATATAAATATATATAATAAAAAATATGTATATATGCTAGCTGAGAAGAAACAGTGTTACATAGGTGTGCTTTGCAGATCGAATATACTCTTTAGAGCTAGTATATCTTGTGTTCAGTCAGATCTAAGTAGGAAAGCTTGAATGGCATTCCTTAATAGCCCCAAGTGGGGATGGTGGAGTGCTTGCCATTGAGTCTTCTTACAGTCAGGATTCCAGGCTGTTTACTAAGAATGTGGCTATTCTTTTAACTTCTTTTAACTGAGTTTCCTTTGTCAGGCAGTCTTTGTGGCTCTGGGTGTGAAGAGGAGAAAGACATGCATGTGAATGGATCAGTGATAAACAAGCTGAGTTCCCTTTGACCAATTTCGTGTTAAACATGAAACATTTGGGGAAAATAGTTCTGTTCTGACACATGCTCTGTGCTTGCATAAGCAAAAGGAGAAATTAAGGAGGAACCATCAGGTGTGCTAAAATGGCCAAAATATTCTCATTCTTGGCTACATGGTATGAATAGGTTTGTCGTGTTTGTTCCTAGCTTCGAGACTGTATCAATAAATTCATTGCTTCTCAAATATGTAGGCATGTATTTTTCTCAATATGAGATGCTTGCAATTGTGTAAATAGAAGTAGATCAGGTATCTGGTTCTGGAAATCAGGTTTTAACACTTTCGAGCTACGTCATAAAAATAAGCAAACAAAAAACTTTTTATGGCAGCTTTCTGCAAATTCTCTGACCACTGTGAACTAGAAATGAACGCAGTATGTAATGAGTGCTTATGTGGATTTGCATCAAGTTTTGGAACTGGTAACACCAGTACTTTCTTGCCAGTATTGAGCTGAGGTTGAGAAGTGGGATTTTTTGAATGCTGCATGAGAGAAAATGTTTGAGGAATTGTTGAGTTTGCTTCATGTGGCCTTAACCCCCTTGTATTTGGTGTGGTAATGGAACTGTTTGCACCACTTGAGTTGTTGCTTTGGGGATTTTTTTTCCCCTTTATCGCTGCAGTGCTCCAGGTGAAATGAGAATTTCACTTGTGCTGACAGTGGTACCATCAGCCAGGGATCTATCAGATTTTCTGAAACTTGCAATTACTTGTTGCAAGTATATCTGTCCAGGGCTTCTGTAGCTGAATGTTTGGATAAGCTTTCTTTTTCCCACTAATCTCTGTGAGGTATCCAGATGCAAAAAGGTCGAGGGTCTTCTGAATGCCTTGTGCTGTCCCTTAGAAGTTAACACATCTTTCCTCATTTCAGTTAACTAGATGTAAAACTGCTGCTGCTGTCCCTGGGCGTTTTAGATGTTCTGTTAGTCTCTCTGGCTATTGCTGATAGTGGTTAATAAATAATGTCCTGACCACTGCTGTGTTTTTACTGCAGCATGTTTGAAGTCTGACACTTGAATCTCTTTCCTGTCTTTTCTGAGAATTAAAGCAGAAGGAAATGCTCCTGTGTGTTTGGTATCTTCAATGTTTTGGGCTAAAACTTCTGGGTAATTCTTCCCAGACAGAAGCAACACAACAGCACATGTCAAGTGATTCTTCCTTGTGTGGGTAGCTGTGGCTGCTGGTAACACCTGCTTTTCACTTAAAGCACAGGCTTTAATTAAGAGTTTAGTTGTGGGATAGACCCAAATCATTTAAAATATTTGGTTTGGTAACATAACTACTGCATTAGTTCACTTGAAGCTGAGTTATTTGGAGTAGGTAATCCTGGCTATACACTCTTTTTAAAGCCACTCTACCCAGCTATATGTCTTCTGTGGGAGTCTTAGATTAACATTACTTTTTTGTTCAGGTGTGCTTATCTTGAAGAATTGTGGAAAAATATGAAGCTGAGAATGGGACTGTTCTGCAGAAAATTGAACAAAGGAACATGGCAGTGAAGCAGTTCTTAAATATTCTATAGGTTCTGGAGTTTAGATCAGTTTTTAAAAATGGTTGCTATCACTTGATTTGTGACTCTCAACATGTATCATGTTGCTTTGAAATGTTGAAGTCTTGATTAAATGATGGGTGTCTTCCTTGTAATGTGCAGTAACTGAATCAAATTATTATGTGTGTGGAGAAAAGTGGTCTTGTATAGGGTGAATTGCTATGTAACCTGAATTTTTTTCTTTTAAAAGCTATGTGTTCACAAATTTAAATTCCTTTTCAGCTCCATTTACCTCTCAACTCCCCTTTACCTGGAAGTGAGTTGACTAAGGAACCCTTTCGGTGGGATCAGAGGTTATTTGCTTTGGTTCTTCGTTTGCCTGGTATTACAGCACCAGAATCAGAGCAGATGACAGGAGTACCAGTGGATGACTCTGCAATCACACCTATGTGTGAAGTCACAGGAGGTGAGTGCCCTGGTTTCCTTGGACAGGTCATTACTTACCAAAATGAAAATGAATCCAGTTTAGTTCAATTAATTGTGTGATTCCATGTCATAGAATAAGGATTTATAAGTTCTTACACTGCTTGTAAAAATTCTCAAGACTGATAGAATGAAACTAAAGACACTGCATTAAAGCCACAGATAATTTAATGTATCCTGTCTTGGAAGAGTGAATCTACTTTCTTCAGAAATTTTTTTATAAGAACTCTTTTTCTACTATACCTTAGTACTACAATTAGAAATTGTAATAATTGAGTCTGTTCTGCAGTACAGTTTTGGTAAATTCCTGTCATACTCTGGTCTAAAGAAGCCAAAAGTGAAGGAAATAGGTTTTTCAGGTTTTTTCCATCCAGAGCATTTGGAATGCAATGCAGAATGCATGATAATTCTGCAAAATTGGTACTTTTCTCAGTTACAGATCACATTCTTAATACCTTAGAAATCACATTCCAGTTCAAACTCGGGCATTGATTTTATTACATTTTAAAAATGTAATGATTACTCTGATGCAGTAGAGGGGATGTGATAGGAAACAAAGGACTTTGAAAAGTATTGCAGAAGGATTTGATTCCACTGCTTTCTGACTGTATGTAGACTGTATTAACAAGTGCTTTGACTGAAATTTGTGGGCAGTTTTAAGTGTTGATGTCTGTCACAAGGGGGAGCCCATTTTCCATGAATGCGACCAAGAATTTGAGTTACTCATCAAGGGTCTATAAGCCAAACGTTTCCAATGAGGTGCTTGTCAGTGCTTCACTAGGCTGCCTTGCTGCTTAAAGAGGGAGTGTTCAGGAGAAGCTTTAAATCGGTGATCCATATGTGAATCAATGTGTGTGGTGCTTGAACAGTTTGAAATGATCCAAGTTAAAATAAGGGCAGAAACACTGAGCAGCTTTAACCCTGACTGTTTCGTTCTAGGTCGATCATATTGTGTGTGCTCTCCAAGAATGCTGAATCAGTGTCTTGAGTCATTGGTGCAAAAAGTGCAAAGTGGAGTGGTAATAAATTTTGAAAAAGCTGGACCAGATCCCTCACCAATTGATGGTACTTGAAATTTTTTATAGTATGGTATTAAATAACAGGGATGCCTATCAATATAACTTGGTGAACTTAATGTAGTAGTTGTCAAGTCAGAAGGGAAACTATTGCAATTTGAAAGGCTTTACTACAAAAAGGACCTGCAGATTCTGAAATTCTTTGTAGTGTTTCAAAATACTGGCTGTAGCTGCCAGACACCTCTACATTTGCTCATACCACTCAGGTAGTCTTAAATGCATTTGTTCAGGTCAGGCATAGTTAAAGGGGTTCATGAATTTTAAGCAGTTTTCAACCAGCTTGAAATGTCAATAATATGATATGGAACAACATGTGCTTATCCTTTTTTGTTCAGTGTAGTGAAGTGGCTGCATTAAGAGTAAAAATAGCAAATATACCTGTGTGGCATTAACCCCTCATTCTAAGTGGCTTAGCTGTGTCCCTCTTCAGATGTTACTGACAAATGTTTGGGATTTTTTAAATCTTACTTTGCTGCAATAAAAAGTTACTCCAGCAGTATTAGTTGTGTATCTCACTTTTTTAATGCTTGGATGTGAAGGTTATCTATTAATGACAAAGCAGGAGAAGGAAACTCATTGTTATGAAGGGCTCCAGATAACTGGTTTTCTAGGCTCTGATCCTGTAAACATTCAATGCTTATTTGGCTTCTCATAAGCTGTGTTTGTGCAGAAATGCTTACTGACAACTATCTGCTATTCTTAGAAATAATATTAGCTGCAGGAAGAGTTTCCCTGGGGTTATAGTTCTTTAAGTCTTCACAGAAATTATTTAATACTCTTCTTGAGTTTTAACACCATTTTGACTCAAAGCTTTTTTCTTCTGTAGATGGGCAGGTGGAGATATCTAGACCCTTTGGACCACAACCTTGGCACAGCTGTCACAAACTTATTTATGTCAGACCAAACCCTAAAACTGGGGTTCCAATAGGTCATTGGCCTGTTCCTGAATCCTTTTGGCCAGATCAAAATTCTCCAACACTGGTATGTACTGAAGATAAAGCAAAGGGTTTGTGCATGCAGGAATACTCCAGGATTTTTTATTCACAGATTTTTAAAAATCTTGAGTTGTGTTGCATTGTAGGCAACTGTGAAAGCAGTCTCACTCAAGGAGGAGTGACACATGCAAACCTGTGTTGCAGTTATCCCTGAGAAATTACTCATGAACAAATAATACTGTGAGGTTTGCTTTTCAGTAACTTTGAGGCATTAGGAAAGTGCCTGTAACAGATTTCTTTGATCTAGTACATGCATGTAAGTGTTTCTGTTTGAACCCTGTTAAATATCAAATGGTGGCACTTTGGTAAAAGCCTATCAAATTCTATTGCCTCATAGATGGTATTAATAAAAGCTAGTTGTCGTGGTATTGACAATATGAATCCTTGTGGTAGTTCTGCTTTCATTCTAGCAGGTGAATGTAATTTCATCTGCTGTTGCACAGTGTAGCCATACCTTCAATTTATGCAAATTGAGAAAACCTTGCCTTTTAAATTACTGCCCATAGAATTTATTTATTTGTTCTTTTTCACTGAAGAATGTATGCCACTGCCTTTTGGTCTCGGTACTAAAGATCAGTATAGTATAATGCATTTTTTATGTCTGCTAATATTTGAAATCATTAAAGTAGAAATAATGCAGTTGTGTAACTGTTTCCTACATTTCATGATGATTTTTATTGAATTTTTGTTCTTTTGATATGAAACAGGTGTGCTGACTAACACTCTCACTGAACTTCTCATAAATTTTATCTCTTGGTTGAAAAACAGATCAAATCCTTTGAAGTACAGGTTGTTGAGGAGCAATACAAGTATGAGATTTTAGTCATATTTACAGGTTTGATATTGTTGGCATCTTTGGCCACATTCATTAAGGGATGTGGATGCCCTTCTGAACTACAAACAAGCTAGCATATATGAATAAAAGGAAATCCTCTGTAGTAATTAAGAAAGTAGGACTTCATTGTGTACTGGATACTTAAAGGCTGTTCTGTAGAAAAGCTGGTCCTGTGTACTCCTGTTAATCCCTGTCAGTAGCATATCTGCCTCCATTTGCTGTGTAGAGTCAGTAGTTTGCTACTCCAGATCTTAATCAAGATTGATAAAATAGATCTTGCCAAGTGAAGAGCTTTTGAACTAAACCTACTCAAAACATGAAGTTGACTTACTCAAATGGCAAAAAGATGAGATTTTTTTCTGTTATAGAGTATATAGCTCTCATAACTATAAAGCACTGTCATGTGCAGCTAAATTCCTGCTGATATCAATTGGAATTCTGCATTGAACATTCCTCATGCAGTGTTGGGGAACTAGGTTTTCTGATGGTGTTTTGAGAGTGGTATTTGTGCTATTCTAAAAGTAGTGTTAAAACACAGCATATGTTGTAATCCATGTGTATGTATGTAACATATGTTGTCAACTTGAGTTCACAGTTAAATACTTTGCTTTTCCTCCCTGTTACCTGATCCACAGTGGAGTTGTCTCAAACAGTTCTATCCCAAAATCTTTAGTCTGCTGTGGGTAGTGACACCATCAAGGCTTTCTTAAATGTATATGAAAGTCTGCTAATAATTGTTGGCTGACCTACGTGTCAATGGCTGCTTCAGCTGCTCTGAGGTAAAAATAGTTCTGCTATCCAGTGAAGGGTTGTTTGGCTTCTCAAGTCTTAGTAGTCAACTTCTTTTGCAGCCTTTTTATTCCTAGTGTAACTTTTGTGCTTGGTCAAGAACTCCACCACAGCTGTTTAGTAGTCATCGTCTTTGAAGAGAATTGCACTTCCTTCAATTAGTTGGGCCTCATGTCTCATGTGCAGTTGGATGGACAGTACACCTTCCTCAGGGTGGAGACACTCAAGGCAAGACCAGCTCTGTTGGCAGATAATATTTGTGTGCCTCATCCTAAAATGGAAAGCCTAGAGCTTATAGACATAGAAGAATTACTTTCAACGTGAAGTGGCAGGAAGGTCCAAGAAACCTGGTGTTTCTCTGCTTCATCTTGTGTATTTGTTAGTTACCTTTTTGTAAAGGGAGTAAATGGAAGGAGGCTTCCCAATGGAGCTCTTCCTCAGATTCTAGTGGCCTTGTGGGGAGGCTCAGGGTAAGTATAAGAGCTTACATTCCTCCCTTCAATGGAAGGTGTACAGCTCCAGTTTTTATCACGCTAAAAATCAGCTTTCCCTTTTGGCAAAAGAAATTTCCAGTTGCTAACTTACAGTTGAAACTCAAGACATGAGGGCCTTTTTCCTGTGATTAATAAAAAGATGAAAATACAAACACTGATATTTCATGAATTGAAGTAATTTTTCTTCTCAGGCCTAGATAAAATGAGTTGTTTTAAAGTTGGTTTTTTTTTCTGAATTTGTCCTGCTCTTGATCTTTGTAATTCAGATTGAATTTTGTAACTGTTAAATTTGCCAAGAAGAAAGGGTGTTGGGGGAAGTCAGCAAATGCAAAAGGTACAGCACGTGTTTCTGTGGGGAATGAAAATAGACATGCCCCTCACTAGCACTGAAGATCTGTTTTTTGTCCCCACTTTGACTTACTCCGTTTGCAAAGCTTTTGCGTAAATGCAAGAAGTCTTAGTTGCATATTGCTCTAGACTTACTATGTAAAGTAATTGGCGTTTATTTAGAAAACAAAATTCCCTCAGATTTTAAGACAGTGTTAACATCATAAATTGCTTAGGACTCATTAACAATAAATGAATCATGTATTGAATAGGAACCTTAAATACATGTTTTTTGAAAGAAGCTGTATTCCTTCAGTTGTCATAGCACAAGTGCATTTTAATTGTGCAGCCTTATTAACAGTGGAATACTTTGTTTAGCCACCTCGCACATCTCATCCTGTGGTGAAATTTTCCTGTACTGACTGTGAACCGATGGTCATTGACAAACTGCCTTTTGATAAATACGAATTAGAACCTTCACCACTGACCCAGTTTATCCTGGAAAGAAAATCCCCTCAGACCTGCTGGCAGGCAAGTAGAGTGCATGCTGAATTGAAGTTTTTTATGGAATGCTGTTTTTCATAGGCTTTATTGTATAATGAAAATAGGATGTAAAATTTCAGAACACAATACTTTGTAAATCCAATGTGATTTTTTTATTGCAGGTATATGTGAGCAATAGTGCAAAATACAGTGAACTTGGTCATCCTTTTGGTTACTTGAAAGCTAGTACAGCGCTGAATTGTGTGAATTTATTTGTGATGCCTTACAATTACCCAGTCCTGCTTCCACTGCTAGGTAAATAATACTTCATACAGATTTTATGTGGTAGGCAATTGAAACATTGTCATCTAAATAGATGACTGCAATTAATGTCTGTATTAATCACTCCTGTAGAAAGGTAGAATCAGTAACTTGTTTCACTTGTCTCCAATTGGCTGGCCTTCATGACTCAGACTCAATGTGTAAAATGATTTCCTTAATCATCATTTTCAGATATGTTTTGATCTCACTTTCATTGTTTTAAGAGCCATTTTTCCTAATCTGTTGTCTCAATACCAATTCAATTTGATAATTTATCAGGTTTCATTTTTGGCTGCAGCCTTAATCTTGTGTATGTGTATGTTTGGTTTAGTTGCATATATGTCAAATTGCAGATACTAATTTAATCATCGGAGAATTTGCATTTCATCAAGAATTTGCGTTTCATCTTTTACTAGAATTTTCTTTTCTAGAAAAAAGAGGTAATGCTGTCTAGACACGCCTTTCATTTTGTCTCTGCTTTTTTATAACCATTAGATGACTTGTTTAAAGTACACAAGGCAAAGCCCACGTTGAAATGGCGTCAGTCATTTGAAAGCTATTTGAAGACAATGCCTCCTTATTATCTTGGGGTAAGATGACTGTGTGGAAATTTCTGGTTTATAGTTCTTTCCACTATGGATGCAGTCTCTATTTCAAGTAGAATATGTATTAATTTGAGAGAGTAGTTAAACTTCATACATAATGTTTTCACTGGAGTCCTGTGGAAGGCTTGAGATCTGAATGTTATCAAATTTTTTTAATTTCATAATACACTGGGACTTCTATATAAATTATATCTTTGTTAATTGATTCTGTATGAATGGAACTATTTTTAAAAAATTGCTGCCATGGGAGTCTTTTTTTGTTATTTTTCAACTTTGAGAACCTTAGGTTCTATTTGAAATGGATACACTTAGTTGAAGTATGTATAAAGTTAAATATGACCATGCAATATATTCCATGTTTCAGCCTTTGAAGAAAGCTGTGAGAATGATGGGAGCACCAAACCTTATAGCTGACAATGTGGAATATGGACTTAGTTACAGTGTCATTTCATATCTCAAAAAGTTGAGTCAGCAGGTAATGTTGAAGTAAAAGAGCAGTAAAAACTTATTCTAATAGCAGGATAATCTTAAAATACTCAAGTTCAGTGACTTTGAAGGAAAAAAGAGCAGAAAGATCAAGTTAATACTTTGCTATAAGCAATTAGCAAAAAAAAAATTTGGTTTTGTGAATTGAAGGAAAAGGTACAATTTAAATACAGACTTTATAAACTGAACTATATATAGAGAGATATGGAAGTACAAATTGAGAGTTTTTCTATTTAAGGAGCATTTTCACTTGTACAGACAGTAACATAGTTTTATCCAAGAGAAAACATGTTGTCTTTAAATATGTTTTAGCATTTTTTCTGAAAATAGGCATTTCTACTTTGTGCATCTGAGTCAAAAAGTGTCCTTTCTTTGGCTTGTGACATGAAATGGAAAGTGTTCAGTAAATCAGATAACTGACATCGTTGAGAATCTCAAATAAGGATACAGATGTAGAAGTGACAAGTGACCATTTGAAATTGTTGATCATGTTCAGAATAATGCCCATGTCTTTGACTAGGCTCCTGCACCAGATAAAGCATTTCTGCCCTGCTACCCCCACTTTTATTAAACTGTGCATGTTAAGCTTTCTGTTTAAGATAAAAAAGTAGTAGACTTGAAACTTTAGACTTGAAACTTCAAGAAACAGTAGTGCCAAGTACTTGTAACTTAGCTAAGGAGTTTTATGGACCAGCTTTTTCTTAAAATATTAATGTAAATGGTTGAGGAAGTGAATGTCTTGAAGTTTAGAGCATAGCCTGTTAAATCATAGGCATGTTGCTCAGTATTCTGTGAACTGATACCTCAACTGAGACATCTTGGACTCATCTAAGATGTAATGACATGCACTGCAAATTGTACTTAAAGCTTTTCTAACTTCTGAAAGGCCCTGCCA
Source organism: Climacteris rufus (assembly GCA_013398175.1). NCBI lineage: Eukaryota > Metazoa > Chordata > Aves > Passeriformes > Climacteridae > Climacteris > Climacteris rufus. Next base: position 471,755 of record VZRZ01004218.1, read on the forward strand.
GTGAAGACTCAGCATTCTCAATATCTATTCCAATTCTGAGTAGTCTATAAACTTATGTGAAATTGCAAAAACAAAATTGGCAGTTGTGTTACTAAATTTCTTTTGGCTCTTTTCACTGTATTCTGCCAAAAAGCTGGCATTTATGAACATGTTTAATTTTGATATGAATCTAACATAATGTTGGGGGTTAGGTCTGTCTAGTCAAACAATTGGTTATTATAATATATTTCCCATTTATTAAAATTGACTACTTGTATTGAGCTTTTAAAAAGTTGATCCCATTGGGTGATTGATCACAACTATAGTTGTGGGAGAATCAGTCTTGTGAGAGTTTGACTGTTCTCTACAGTAACAGCTGAACATTATACGAGTGCAGATAGCTCTGCAGAGAATTACTAGTCAAATCATGGCATTTTATGAAAATAAAAGCATTGCATGCATATTGGTGCTTAGATACTGTAATGGGCAGCAGAGGAGAAATATGCAGAAGACCTAGGCAGAAAACTGTTCACTATATTTAAAACTGTAGTAGGCATTAAGTGGTTATGTATTAAGCACTCCGCCTGGTTATGGTCGTCATAGTGTGTTAGCACATTGTTGAATCTTGTAGGTAGGAATTTAAAATGAATAAGTCTGACTAATCCTTTTAAGAGCATATTGTCAATTTTATTTATCTATTTATTTCAAATTAAGGCCAAAATAGAGTCCGATAGAGTCATTGGCTCTGTAGGCAAAAAGGTAGCGCAAGAGACTGGAATTAAGGTCAGAAGCAGATCACACAACCTGTCTATGGCACATAGGAACGATTTTCAACATCTGCTACAGGGGATTACTGGGGAAATTCCTCATAGACCTCTAGACCTCAATATGAAGGAGTATGCTGGGTTCCAAATAGCTTTGCTGAATAAGGTAAGCACCACTGTGTGTAATGTTGTTATTTTCAATATACTTCCATTGAAATGCTAGATATTGTTTCTTACATGGCATTAATTGGAACTTCATTTACTGGAACCATAGGATTTGAAACCTCAGACATTTAGAAATGCTTATGACATACCCAGAAGAAATCTTTTGGATCAGTTAACACGAATGAGATCTAATTTACTGAAGAATACCCGCAAGTTCCTCAAAGGGCAAGATGAAGGTGAGATAACAGTTTACTTTTTGTCTACCTGTGATGTGATTGTTGCTAAAAAACAACGTAACAAATAAAGTAGTTCTTGCAAACTTGGTGGATGTCTGATACTGCCATTAAATTGCATGGGTTTTTAGATGCTTTTTCCTTACCTCACCGGAGAAAAAAAAATTGGTGAGGATAGAGAAGATTGCTGATTCATTGCTCTGTCCTTTAGTTGATATGAGGAGATTAGGGTTTTACAGAAGGTTTTGTTCACTGTTTTTTCCTAATTTTCAAGGATGTATTTGACAAGAATCACAGGATGGTTCTGAACATTACAATTGCTCTCTATAGAATGGAGATTTCCACTGGATTGTGAGCAGTGGAAAAGTAGGCTAGATCACTGAGTGCTTCCACTGTGATTCTTTTGCCTATTAGGCCAACAGCAAATAGTTTAGTAGTCTGCTAATTTATTCCTTTACCTTTTTTCTTGTGTCTTCTGGCACTGCTTTATAGCATCTAACAAAAGATGATGAAGTAAGTAAAGTGAGAAGGGCAATGCAAGTGAAAGCTTGTGTAACATTAGTTCTGCCACTGCTTAGGTCAGATTAACATCTGTACATTTCTCATTACATTACCACTCTGTCAGAGTAGTTGTTCTTTGGGAAGGAGGGTAAACTGACTCGTTAGGTTTTTTCTGCAATTTGTTTTAGTGTATATTTTTCTGGATCAAAGGCTTGGTAACTCTAATACCAGAACAAGTTTAAAATCAGGTCCTATGGATTTTTAAGAATTTGTTGATTACAGTGGTCAAAAATCCCCCTTGCTTTGGCAAATTCTAGTCTTGACAATTAAGTTTTGGATGGCTGAAACTGGGCAAAGTTATGGCAAAGCTGTGTGCAGAATGGCATTATTACTTTGCTGTAATGTGTCTTTTGTTTGTAGTAATGCTTTAGTTCTAATTTGTTCCCAGTCTGTTTTTTCACCCATTGCTCTGTTGAAAAGTTATGGGATATGCTGGAAAACTAACATCCATCCATGACAACTATTGCTTATTTCCTGTTACAATGTTAAACCCACAAGACATTTACTGATCCATTTAAGCAAGTCTCCTGAAGTCAAAAGTGTTATAAATACCAGTTGGGCAAGGTAAATGGTGAGCTTTGCACACCTGTTTTATTAATGCATATGATAAAAGTCTGAAAACTGGAGATGTGAAGTGAATATGGACTAAATTCTCATCAGGTGAGCAGTACTGTATATTAATAAACCCCTCTGTTATGATAGATCAAGTTCACAGTGTACCTATAGCACAAATGGGAAACTACCAGGAGTATCTAAAACAGATACCTTCTCCACTCCGAGAACTTGATCCTGATCAACCACGAAGGCTTCATACATTTGGCAATCCATTCAAATTGGACAAAAAGGTGACTTTACAGAAAAGCTTTTTTAAAAATGTGCTGGTGTGTGTGTGTGCTGCTGCTTCTATTGCTCTTTTAATAATCAACTGGAGATACACTTTCAAATATTTCTAAAAGTAGTGGTTACAAGAACACATCTCAGATGTTTTTCCATCAGTGATATCTTATGGAGAGAAGTCTTTACTGGAAAACCAGTATTATGTCTCTAAATTGTATTATAACTGAAATATATTTGTCTCTGTAGTATAGCTAATGCCCAATCACACTTCGTCTACTGAGCTTCCCACAGCTTTGAGAGTTTTAACTGTCCCTTTTATCCAATCTGTCTTAGAATTGACCAAACTGCCAATTTCATTTAGAGCTCTTGTATTCAATGTAGAGTCATTTTCCAATTTCTGAAAAGGAAACTTGATGGCCCACTCAGTTACCTTACTTGGCAGAGTGGTGGATAAGGACCTTAAGCACATTTATCTGGTCTTGGAAGGGTTTGGTTGACAATGTAGAACTCCAAACATAATGGCATGTTGTATGTAACTCTTATATGTGCTAGATATTATCATGAGATCAGAGCATTAATTGTACTTTGTGTGATGTGATTTTGGTGCGAAGCTTAAGAGTTCTTCCTGTGAATTAATTACAGGGAATGATGATAGATGAAGCAGATGAATTTGTATCAGGACCTCAAAACAAACATAAAAGACCTGGCGAACCAAATATGCAAGGGATTCCCAAAAGACGGCGTTGTATGTCCCCCCTGCTCAGAGGGCGGCCGCAAACTCCTCCGGTTGTCAATAACCACATTGGAGGGAAAGGGCCACCAACACCAATTGCACAAGCACAGCCTGACCTTGTTAAACCCATTGCTATTCACAAAAGTAAGTGAGTCTTCGTCATCTTTAAAGTTTGTTTTTTGATTAGTCTGGAAAAACTTGCCTGTGGAGGAATACTGCTGGCTGGTTTGTCAAATATGGCAACTTTATCCCTCGCTGAAGTATTTAAGTGTGCTTCTGGAATTAATTACAGGCAGAGTCATGCAGTCATTGAGATGGAAGTCTTGCACATAAATTCTGAGTATAAACAATGTATTTGCTGTCTCCTGAAGAGACAATGTAGACAATAAGAAGGGTGTTCTCCCTTTGCCTAGAAATTCAGATGCTCCAGAAGTATCACAACATCAAGTTAGTTTGAATTTTGCTCTGGTGCAGTGAAATCACTTCCCTTGGTGTGAAGCTGAAGTGCTGTATAAGTCTCTTGCTCACTGTTTAGTACTAAAGTAAACTTGGTCCGTTCAATTTAATGGGGGAAAACACCATGTCATAAAATCTCACTTTACAGGTGTTTTTTCTTTTGTTGGTAGTCCATATAGTAATTTCCTTTTTCATACAAAGAGTATATCTGTGACTTTTAAAAGCCATTAACTGCTGGGAGATTTAGTGATGGGCTCAGTGTAATAATCCACAAACAGGTTTTCTTATGCCTGGCATGTACAGTAGACTATAGAAGCTGGAGCATAGTTTTAAAAGTCTAATACTGATCTGACTCATTGACTTCTATCAGATGATAAAGAATTTGAAACTGGCAAGTGTAATCTTTTGTTTTTTCAGCATCAGAAACCAATAATGAAGTTGCAGTTGATGATGTTGTTGAGAATCATGTTACAGACCCCCTTTCATCAGATGTTTTCCCAAATACTGTGGATTCAGAGTTTTCATTGTCCTCTTCACCATTCAATTCATTGGATCGACCGACAACTCATCCAGAGGATGTAGGCCATGAACACTTAGGGAATAATTTGAATGTTGATGGGTTTCTGGAGAATCATGAGGAATCAGGTAGTAAAGAACAAAGTACTGAGGAGAGCTTGACCATGTCTTCACCCAGCAAAGGGAAAAAACCAGTGCATTGCAGAAGTTCCAGAGAGATTAATATAGAGCTAAGAGCACAAATCATGAAAGAGATCCGAAAACCAGGAAGGAGTAAGTATACTGAATTTCTCTTTCGGATAACTGGCATGAGAATTAATAACTGTCATTAGAATTAGACAGAATTCATCTTAGATCACTATTTTAGAAACGTACTGGACCATAAAACTGAAGCAAAATAAATTTTAAGCTGAGAAGATTTGGTTTAAAACATCTGCTAAAAACTTCCTGTATGAGTGCTTAAAGCATTGCTATACTTATCAGTGTTTATGAAAGTCATGTTTTTTGTATCAGTATTGGAATTTACTTGTTAGGTGTTCCAGTATCCTAAACTGCAATATCCTGTGGGTTTTTTTTAATGTTGGTTTTTGTTAAACATAATGTTATTGCTACAACTGGTAGGAAATACAGCCTAAAAGCTTACAAAAACTGGAGTCTGTTGCCTTTCACTCAGATCTATTACAAGAGATACAACCTGTATAGGCATCTTTTAAATAACTGGTTTTTCTCTTCTCTTGATCTTTAAGAGTATGAAAGAATCTTCTTTTTACTGAAGCATGTACAAGGAAGCTTACAAACCCGACTGTTATTTTTACAAAATGTTATTAAAGAAGCTTCAAGGTAGGTAACTGAATTGTATTAATCTTACAAAACTGCACCATGTAGTGCCATGCATAACTGCTTAACAGCCTTGCAGTTGTTTGAAAACAATGCCTGGCTCTGCAAGTAAATAATTCCCTACAGAACAACAGAAATGCATAAGCTTCTTGAGGTGTTTGTTCAAGCTTACCTTTTCCCTCGGATTTTGGCTTAAATATGTTAGCAACTGTAACAGCCAAATCACTGTAAATGTAGATGGCCAATGGTATAGAAAGAGAAGATAACTTCAAAAAATCATTCTGGTTCCAAAGTTCAGGTGTGAATGTACTGCTAATTTGAAAATGTGATGGAGCTGACTATTTCTGTGAATTAGGCTTTCAGAAACTGTTAAAGTTCATTATTCTGCATCAGTTTAAAATCTCATCCTAAAATCAGTTTTGAGATCCATGTATGCTCAAAGATGTCTCTATTCTTCAGACATACTTCATTCAGAGACACTGCAGTTCTGTGTGAGACTTTGGAAATGGAGGTAGCTTTTCACTGGAGAAGAGAGACTGGCTAGAGATTTAAACCCTGTGTTATTGATCCAGGTAGAAGCTGTTCCTTACAGTATCCTTAGACTGTCCATATGTAGCCTTCAACATGTTTACTAAGAGGAAAAAAGGAGAAATATATTAGAACCAAAAGTGTTTGAGTTGCAGGGAACTAGCAATTCCAGGATCTTGCTTGGATCATAAATATAACTAGAAAATTGAGGTTTACTTCAGAAACCTCAAAGTTGCTTCTTAGTCTCTAATCTGTTTTTGTAGTACTCAGCTAATTTTCTGTGGCATTATTAAGGAAATTTCTTTATTAAAAAACAAAGTAAATTTAGGAGAAAGCTGTGCTGACAGTTTAAGGTACACTGGATGTTGGACATTCATACAGATCCTCTAGCCTTCTATTGCCATTTTGGTGGGATGTGTAAATTTATATAGATCATGCTCTTGCTATAGCAACGATTGCTTTATTGTGCTTTTGCTTGATTGTTTTATTGCCTGTCAGTTGTTCTGTAGCTTATAGATTATACCTTCTTCCTCACTGTCACAGCACACCAAAATAATACTGTTGCTCTTGGAATTTGTGGCAGCCCTTAGTGGGGTTGGAATGTTTGTGCCTGTAAAATTAGGCTCTTTAGGTCACCTGTAACTCCCATTTCTCTTGCACAATCTCTTTATTCCAGCTATCTTGAGTTGACACTTCTACAAAATTTGGCAGTGGTTATGTGTTCATCAAGAGTCCTCATTCAGTTCTGGAGGTTAATGCACTATAGTTATAAGAGGGGAGGAAGGTTTGTAAAAGATGCCCAGCTTTTGGTTTCCTTTGGGATCTGCCTGGCCCACAGCTCTTTTTTTGATAGCAGAAAAGCTATTGCTTTTGAGAGGCCATGGGGAAAAATGGAGGGGAAGCAGTACTTGCAGTGTGGTGTGTCTGGGGGATATTGAGAACTGTGAGAAGGGTGGGTAAAGGCCAGAGCAGGAGTATTCAGTGATACAGTGTTTGGGAATGAGAGCTTGTTTTCCCCATAGTCAAACTGGGATTGTGGGGAAGCTTCTGATCTGGAAATTAGGGCAGATACCATATTTCTGTGAGCTGAGGACATGGACCAGGATGCCTGGCTGGAACTAGAGGCTTCTGCTGGGGGTTAGTGAAGTCATAGGACTGCACTTGGTATATAGTTCAAAATGTTTTCATTGCTGCCCATCTCTGAGCACAGGTATGGCTACCAAAGCATTGGTCAGGAGGGGCTTCTCAGATGCAGGAATGTTGCACGGGGGAGGGGCTAGCTGGACACAGCAGGGAGCTGTGCTTCTGAAGGTAGGGGTGTAAGCAAAGGTGACAGAATGGCCTACTGGTCAAATTTATGCAGCTGATATGGAGTAGAACTGCAGAGGCTCCAGAGGTATGGATTATGCCTGTGTTTTCCTTTAATTTCTTACTCAAAGTTTTAATTTATATTTTTTTGTCAGGAAATCTGCTCTGCACTGTGTAATGGCTGTTCCTTCCCAGTACCAACTTCATTAACTTTTGTGAATGCATCATGAAGGCATGCAAATAATACCTAAAAGCTGTTTGCTAGCTTTAGGATTATATTTTTGATGTATATTTTATTCCTGTACTTCAGAACTTTACTTATAGAAGCAAAAAAACTCAACTCTCTTTTTTCTGGGTTTCTGAGGGTTGAATGATGTTCAGCAATGTGCTGGCATAGACTGTAGTAAACATAGTTTTGTATTCATTAAATGGAAAAGCAAGTTAGTAGTTTACCAGAATGTTAGGAGACAACATATATATCCATGTGGGGTATGTGCAGCCCCATCATGCACTGGTCCTAAAGTGACAACTGAAGTTTCCAGAGCTCGGTAGAAGCTTTGTGAGTGATGTTTCTTGTATAACTGTGTGCATCCATTATCATGCTTTCTTTTAAATACAGGTTTAAAAAACGAATGCTGATAGAACAGCTTGAGAGTTTTCTGGAAGAAATCCATCGCAGATCCAATCAGATCAACCATATCAACAGCAGCTAAGAAACTGCACACAAGAGAGCCACAGCAGGGCACTGCTGTTCTTACTTGCATTCATTTTTGACATGCACTCTTATCTCGAGTTCCTGTACCTGAAAGAATGAGAAGCTGCTCAATAAAATGATGAGAAGTATCCATCATCCTTTTTTTTCTTCACTTCTGTTATTTTTGTAATGTGAAAAATACTATGAAAACATTTTTATTTAACTAAATGGAGATCATCTTGCTTGTCACGGACATAAGTGTCACTTTCCCTCAGGTTCTATTTTTCTTAATCTAACCTTCAAAACTATCACCTGTTAAGGTTGAACTTTGCCAAAAAGTTGCTTTGTAATTTTCAAAAAAAAAAAAGCACATACATTAAACAAGGTAATGTTTTGTATATACAGTTATTTTGGATATATTATTGTAAGTTGTATAAATGTATTTTGGAAAATATTTAAGAAAAGCACTTTTGTTATTCCATCAATAAAAGTCTCTATTTTAATCTTTGTGTAGGTTTGAGTACGGTTTTTATTGGAATGATTCATTTTGCCTTCCCTAACTGGGCCTTCTGTGTTCTAGAATCAGTGTTAAAGAATGAAGAGTGCTTTTGTATCACTGGATATTCTGCTCTTAATCAGAGAATGAGTGAAAGCTAATGCTGAGTTGCAGCTACAGTAGGATATCTTCTGTACTTTGCACTTCTCTATTTGGTGACTAGCATAACAAACTGATGTTCTGTATGCACATCTGTAGCCATGACAAAACCCACAGTTTTATTGAGGGATACAGTGCAGTAAAGCAGGGGTCAGTAGCCTTGGAGGAAGGCTGTACAGAGGTTTTCTGTATCAGAAGATGTTGCATGTTTACAAGTGCAGGAATAGCCCAGAGAGTGCTGCTGCCTAGACACAAAATATCACTGATTGCTTTATTGTCCATCTCTTTCATCTGTGCTGGATTCTCCGAGTATCTGGAAAGCTTTGTTTGATTCACTGGGACCTGAATAAAACAGTCCTCTGTGATGCTTTTCTTAGGAGTCAGTGGTTTGCAGTCTTCACCCAAAATCTTTATGGGCCTGTGTTTCTGATGCTTGTGCCATGAGTTGCTGAACACTCACCACATCCCAGCTTTTGTCAGGATGCTGAAAACTGCCCCCCCCATTTTTCATGATGCCGTGAGCGTCATTCAGTGTTCTTCGGAAATGTCCATTCTACGTTGTGTGCACTTCAAAGGTAGTAAAGGTAGGATTGCTACCTTTTTTGGCAATCATATTTGTTTGGTCATTGAGTGCATATTTCTGCTTCTTAGGTGTTCTGTCTGGAACAGGCTGCCCTGGAAAGTGGTGTAATCATTGTCCCTTGAAGTGTTCAGAAAGTGTGTAGATGTGGTTTTGAGGCACTTTGGTTTAGCGGTGGACTTGGCAGTGCTGGACTCAATGATCTTAGAGGTCTTTGCTGACCTTAATGATGCTATGATTCTGTGTCGGTTTTGAAACAGCCTTTACACTTGATTTTCTTCTCACAACATTTTGCTGCTTGCTTGTTACCTTACTATATCAGCTATATTATACCCGTCTGGGGTCAGACTGAATTTCAGTTCTATTCTTATTCTTTTGACTTGGGGAGAGGGAAATAAAATTGTGCTTAAAAAATAGCACATCACAAAGCTTTCTTGTGGGTTGCTTTCATTCAGGTGACCTACATACTCAGCAGCAGTCAAGCTGATTTTTGCCATGATGAAGTTGAACAGAAGCTGTTGGCCCATAGTGTGAAACATTTAGGAGGCTAAATCTGTCCATTTTTTTCTCAAGTGTTGGTTTGCTTACTGTCTTGGCTGTAGCTGTGGTGCTGATGATCCCTAGACAGCTCTAAGTTTCAACAGTGTGTACAATATAAAAAGGTAGTGGAGGCGTTACTCTCACTCTTGCAAAAGTGATACTGCTTAAAACAGTGTTTTAATAAATACATATAGTGTAGCCTTTAACTTCATTAGGAGGAAAGCTCAGCATAGGAGGAACAGAAGTCAGTGTATGCATTTACTGCTTATTATGAAGGATTTGTAACTCTTCCTATAAAGAGTACTGACCCTGTAAATGAAAAAAAATATTAACATGATTTCAATTTGGGGCCACATTTTCAAAGTGTAGTACAGTTTAAATACATAAGCGTGGAATTAGCAGATCACAGAATCATTCATTGCTTGGGTGGAAAAACTGATTGCAATTGCATGTTTGTCTTAAACATTTCTTTATTAAAGACACCTTTCCAAATAGCTGGTAGCCCAAACCAGAAACTTGCCAAAATCTGGAACTTACACTGAGTAAAACAGAACGTAAGTTCATTGCTTTGTGTTCGTATTTTAGTTACCAAAGAGAATTAAATGACTGCCTCAGATTCATTGGATTTGTGGGTGGTTGGTTGTATTGCTGTTACCTTGCCTGTCCATCAGAGAGAATGTGTTCAAAGCTGAAATTCAGGTTTGAAAAACTCTAAACTTTTTCAATTTTTTTGAGCAGAACTATGCTAAACAGAACTATGGTAAACATATTTCTGCTATTATTGGAAAACTGAACACTTTTGATCTACATAAAGATTCATTGTGGGCATAGTAAGTTTCATAGGCTTATGAAACATAGTAGATCTTGTTTACCCTTTCCTCTTTTCATACCTCAAAGTTGAGTCACTAAATCTGAGCTAACAAAATGACTGAATGTTCTCATTTTTTGCATTAAAAAGCTTCAATTACAGAAATGTATTTCTGATTTTGAGTTGATTGGAAGGCATATATTTTATGCTTTGCATAAAAATCCCATTTTACAATCTGATTTCCTTCCTCTTTATGTAATTTATTTATGTTGTGAACTGACCATTTTATTCACCAAAATAAGTTTGTTCTTAATCTTGAAGAGTCTGTGGCTCAGGTTTCATATGTGAGGCTGTTAATGCCTTTTTATTTTAAAATTCTGGGTTTGCCAAGTAATATACTTTTCATTGACTAGTAATGATTGCCAAAGCATATTTAAAACAAAACCCCCACCAAGGTAGTAACTTTCTCTTCGGGTATTTGCATTGTGGTGCAAGTTTAAGATACAGGTTTTAAAGCAGAATTTTACCTACATAGGTATTCTCTGACTAAGAGATCAGTGTGTGTTGCTTGGAAGCAGATAAGGAAGATAATTTGTCTTCTTGCTAGGTCCCAGTGTTTTATTGAACCTTCCTTGAAAATCGAAATTGCTGTGACCCCAGTTAAGAGAGAAACTTGGTGGTGGCTTGAAGGATTTTTAGGAAAATACTTTAGGTGCGAATTTACTCCATTGTTAGGAATGGTAAGAGTTGTTAGACGTTGGCCTGATGCTTCAGAGGAGCAACTACCTGCTAAATGGTGCATAATGCAGTTCTTTATTATTGCCAACAAGCTATAGGGTGTTTTCTTTTGGCAGAGATTGTGGAGTTACTTAATGTGATTGGACATCTGAAATGAGACATATAATCCAATATTGAAGCTAAAAGAACACTATGAAGCTTTAAGACATGCTGTGCAGTTTTGTTTGGGTTTTTGTGTTTTTCTGTTTGGGACCTGGGATAGGTCATTTTCAAGACAAGAGTTACCAGTTGCAAAAGAAACATGCATTTTTTGGCAGAAATCTGTTTATTGTTTGCCACCAGTATAGGCATGAATAAATTTCATTTATAGGAAAAGAGTTCTATTTTAACTACTTCAGATGTTAATCCACCCTGTTTGTAATTTGAATTGCCCTGTGGAGATCAGTTCCTAATGCTGGAGCATTTAACATCTGCAAGATCTTTCTGGTGCCTATAATTCTGACAGAAATTTTTTGAGCACAGACTGCATGTCCGAAGAAGAGGCAAAACTGGCTTCCCTGACTTCTCTGACCGTTGTGCATTGTTTTTAAGGAAATTAAACTGTCTTTATGCTTTAAAAACACAAACCTCACTGTTTCCATGGTTGTTTAAATTTTCTGGAGTGGAGACTGGCACACTGTTTGTATGTGTTACTTGTGAAGGATTCTGCTCCTGAAAGGCAGAGCATGCATACCTGTATTAGCTTGTCTCAGGAAAAATGTGAAAGGCCGGTCTGCTTTGAAAATAGGCGTTCGAGATCTTTTCAGTAATACCATTGCTGTAATGCAACAACAACCAAAAAATCAGTAAAATACATCCATTTTCTTTCCATCTTCATACAGTGCCCTCAAGCTCTGATGTTTAGCACCCTGACTTTTGACTTGCTCCTCTGCTTTAAGAATAAAACAACAATTTTATCCAACAGTGAAATCAGTCTGGGTGAATTAACAAGTCAAGAGTTGTGAGACTACACCGAGGTGATTTGTGCATATTTTGATGCTGGAGTGAGTCTGCCTGGCGTTGGATTTCAAAGGTAATGTCGTTTTTGTTATCCCTAACTCTGCTGAAGGCATACCATGCTATTACCTCACCTGTTAGACAATTCCTAGCTGTGCACTTCTGGTGAAAAAGAATAAGAAAGGCACAAATGTCATTCCTTTTCTAATTGGGATACAAGCAGTGCAAAATATATCTATGTCATCCTGGAATTTCTCTTATCAAAGCTCTCAATAAAACCTTAAGTATTCTCAATCTCGATTTATGACTGTCTTTCCTCTCTCTTTGGGTTAATTATTAGATAAAGAATTTTTAAGAATGATGTTATTTTTAAGATTAAGAAATATGGCTCATTATTACTAAAATACATCTTGTTTAAATAAATTCTTAAATTCTTCCTTGTAGCTAGATAGTGTTGAGTTCATTGTCAAAAAAAAAACCCCATACTAAACCTACCAGATTTGGATTATTTTTTGAGCTGTTAAAACAATGGAGTTAATTTGAAAATTCAAGTAAGATGTAATAAAACTAGTTTGAAAGCCACTATTTTAGTGCTTCTAAAAAAAAGTGCCTACTTTCAAGTCATCATGTGACTAGATCCAGAATTTTCCAAGTAAACAAAAAATGTAATTACACTTTTTTAAAAATCTGCTTCCTAGCTTGGTCTGACTGGAGTTAAGGGAAGTTTTGGCATTGGTTTCAAGGGGATAAAGGTCTATTTCCTTTAGTCTTTGGTGTGTAATTGAAGCCCCCTAAAACTTTTATTTTGTATGGGGATTACCAGAGTTATTAAAAATATTACTGCCCTGATAGAGATTAGAATTGTTATAAGACTTGAAATGGTGCAGTTCTGCAGAAAGGTTAACTTAGTTATGTCAGATGTTCTCTGTACACGCACGTATGTACAGCTTGTCTTACTCAAAGTTGTTACTAGAGGAATACTGAGTACACCAGGTGTGCTCCAGTTCCTTTTGGCATTGTGACTGTGGCATGTTCGAGTGAGGGCATGTGCAACAGGTTGGGCACCACAGTGAGATGCATTGCCATGCTCTCTCTACATGCCTCTTGAATTCCTTCCTGGAAGCAAGGAGAAGTGGGAAGAGTGCCCTGATCCACAGTCAAGGAGCACCAGCAGTTGCAGTGTGGAGCACATCTGTCGTTGGCACAGCCCATGGAAGCGGGAAGGCGAGATGTGGGTGATGGTGACTGAGTCTTTTACTGACTGTGGAGTCCACAGCTGAGACTGTACTCTGAATCTCCCACTCACCCAGTCCCAGCTGCTCGTGTGGAAATGATCTACCAGCAGAAGCTACTGCACAGGAAGGTCACACTTCAAAGTATGTAACAATCAAGCCTGTCTTCATAAAGCTTTCCCATCATTGCCTTTACTGCTATCAAAGAGGTCATCTTCAAACCCCGTAACAGTTCTGGAGCTATAGGTAAAATGTTACGAACCTTTTTTGTGATCTGAGCAAACAGATTTAACTAACAGAAAAATCAAGTGGTATGTTTTCTCAAACTGAATTTTCCTAGGACTGACAAAGTTGTTTTTTCATTTGAGCACATTAGTCAGAGATCAAAAATTAAAGGTTCTTATGAACCATTACTAAGGTAAAATGAAGGTGTACTAAATATAAAAGTTAAAGTTAAGCATACGTGTAAATGCTACCATGCTTGTTTATTTTATTTTAAATAAAAGGCTAGCAGTTGGTTTTGTAGTGAATAAGCTCCAGAAGTGAGGACTTTATATACTTGATTTATATAAATATATACTTGATTTACCTGTAGCTCCTGATGCCTTTGTACCATCTTCAGTTAGTTCAATCTCTGCTTTGTGAATAGCTTCTGAAATATAAAGACTATCTTGCTCTGCAGAAAAACAGAAATTAATACTTATTTTCTGAATTTCATTACAATGAGCTGTTTGAAAAATAAGAATGCTTTTACCTTTTTTTCTGCAGAATCTAAGGATCATCTAACTATTAGGTATTCTAGCCATCTTTGACTGTTTTTCCACTACGTGGACAACAGTGGATTGAATGCTCAATGGGTGTTACTAGTTGGAGAGGTCTCCAGGTTGTGGTGGAAGGCAAGGTTATGTGGTGAAAGTAGGAACATTAATTAACAGAGTGAGAACTATGAAAGAACTGAGGAACCATTAGAAGGGAAACCGCAGAATAATTGCTCTTCAGTAAGAAAAAAAAATGGGACTGTTATATAAAATGAATCTTGGAAAAGAATTTCAGAATGATACTGGGGAGAGTGTCCTCAAGTCAGCTTCTCTCCAGCTAACTGTGGAGGGCAGAAAGCAGGAAAAGTTGAGAGGCTTTTTCTTTCTCGTCTGAATCTGAGGATCAAGACTGACATGTACGTGAAAACAAAGAAATGCTAGAAGAGCATTTTATCTATTTGTCTGAATTTTGTCCATCAAAAAAACTGGGATGGAAGCAAGCAAGACAAAACTAGGGAGACACTGAATTTTTAAAATCAGGTAAATCTTACATGTTTTTGAAGAAAAAAAAGGAGAAGCTTTCAGGTATAGAGAAGCTGTTCCAGGTCTGAAATGAAGTAACATGTTTGCTAAACGTGATTTGAGAGTAAATATTCTGAAGATTATGACTTGTGCTTCATATGGAAGAAGAAATGAAAACTTACTTTTTTTTTTTTTCCCAACTGTATCTACTGGTTAAGCAAAAGAGAAACTTTCCTTATAAACTCTGCCTTATGTAACTCTTAGACCACTTATAACCCTACTCTCATGACACATAACTGAGTGGTGTAAGAGTAGAACAGAGAAGGGCCTCAACACATCCTTTGTTCCATAACCCTGCCAGGGCAGGATCAAATACTTCTACAAGCCTTATCCTGTGTGATGAAAGCCAATGAGTTGTGAACATAGGACGAAAGCTGCTAAATTATATTGTTTATGGAATTAATTTCCCCAAAGTATGTATCTTATTTAAATAGATATTAACTTTATAAAATATGTCCTTGTGGACTTTATCAGTATATTAACATTTCCTTGCAATAAACAAAGCAGCAGTGAGCAGTAACAAATTATTTTAATGTGCATTTATGTGCAGTCTGAGATGTATATTGCAATAGAACATTGCTATGTTCAATCTTAAAAGCAGCATAAAAAACTCCATGAGTAATGTGCCTTCTGAGGTTCATCCCAGGAAAGCAACTTTTCTGTAAAAGCAGGTTTGTCTGAATTGGAGCAATTTCATTTATTCACTCACATGCACAAGAATGTGAGCTGCTTGCTGGGCAGCTACTGCTCTGAGTCTTTACTATGAGTGTAAATGACTAAGTTGAGATATTTTGTTGCTGGAAGTAGTAAAAAGAAGAAGAATAGATGATTTATATATTTATTATTATTATTATTATTATTATTATTATTAAATGGGGACAAATTTTTCAAGGAGCAGAATAATTTCAGGCTTCCAAAATGAAGAATTTAATTGTAACACCAGTATTTTAGCAAAGGGAAAGCATAACTTTGTCTACTGTTCACTGGATTAGCAAGGCAATATAGCCTGGGCATATACCAGTATTTTTGGCAGTGTCAGGAGTTGGAATACAGACTTGTGGGACCAACATTCCTGACTGTTAAATGACTATATGAAAACAAAAATAGGAATGCAAGTTGTACTAAACCATCCCAAATTTCTGAATAAATAACCATTTTTCCAGGCCTATACTGTATTGACAGTTTTCATCTTAAAGAAAAGAGAATAAAAAAGTAAGCTCAAAACCAAAACCTGTCCTGTCCTTTTCAGGTTCCTCTTTCCTATGAAACAGCTCAAAATACAGATGCAATTGAGTGTGAAAACTGTGTTTTAGAGTTTCACAGAGAGAAAGAAGTACAATCAATTCAGAAGACCCAGGTCTAACAAATCATTCAAATGTAAGACTCTACAACTATTGGGTCAAGGATCATTTTGAATTCAGTCAAGCCTCTTACCTGAAATGCCTTTAAAATTAGCTGTGTTGGGATCAAATGCATCTCTAATTCCCAAGGCAGAAAAAACTGTCTTTAGGTCAAAAAGACTTTGAATACTGAACCTGAAATTAACATGATAGATTGTATTTAAATGCAGGATTTGTAGTTTTGTGGAATTAAAAGGCATAACAGATGTAATTTATTTCAAGCCTTTGCATTTCATCCATCTATTCCTGTATGAGCCCAGTGCATTCTCTCTGATTAAGTGTATTTGCACAGAAGCAACTCATCTTCACCTCAAGACATTAACAGAAGGAATCCCTCATCACCCTTTGTTGCAATCAGATTGCCACTCAGTCTTCTTGACATGTAGACTCTGCATTTGCCCAGTGTTCTCTATCTAATACTCTTTTCGGCTATAGCAAATGGCCTTTTAAAATATTTGCCAAAAATCAGCTCGATAAAAAAGAATATTAGTGTATAAACTGGTTTTCAGTGCTTCATTAATGTGATGACTGCATTGTAGGAGATGTGCAATTAAAACCCTTCCATGCTGATCCATCCAGTAGATGCAGCCACAAAAGGTCTTCTGCACCCAGTTCCTCCTGCTACGCAATTTCTTTGGAACAGATGACAGAAAAACCAGCATACCTCCAGCATAAGTGTTTGCTAACAACAACCACTGACTAAAGTGGAAAATGGATGGCTGAAAACTGCTTTGTGCATGGAAAGATGAT
The DNA here is from genome assembly GCA_013398175.1 of Climacteris rufus. Classification (NCBI taxonomy): domain Eukaryota; kingdom Metazoa; phylum Chordata; class Aves; order Passeriformes; family Climacteridae; genus Climacteris; species Climacteris rufus. Next base: position 488,405 of record VZRZ01004218.1, read on the forward strand.
TATGGCTGCTGGAGGGGGGCCAAGTCTATTGTCCAGTGCTTTTTTTGTACTCTGACAAGTTTAAAAAATACACAGTAGCATGTCTTTACAAGGCTATATATTTATCCTTCCTTAAGCAAAGAGAAATAGGCATGTGGGAAAAGTCCAGCAACACTTCTCTGTTCTAGATTCTTAAAGGATTTATACCACAAACAAATTGTAAGTAAAAGGCATAGGATCAACTGAAATACCTGGGTTTTGTGAAACAGCACAGAGCGTACCAGAAACTCTTGTCCTTCCTGGCTCCCTGCTTTGTGGTTTAAGAAAGGGTTAGAGCATCTCTGATCATGTGATGAATAATGAAACCAAAAGCATGCCATTTGAATTTGTTCACACACTGCTTGTGTCAGCACTGTCACATTGAATTCTGACAACTGAAGTAGAGAATTCATCCTGCTAGCATTGCTTACCTAGGCAGAAAAATGTCCATCTTTGTTCTCTTCAAGCTGTTGGCCCAGAGACCTATGGTTTTGGCAGAAAGGTGAGACTCAATCTGGGACAACGGTGTTCTTTTGTGGCTGGGAAGCACTATGAACATGCTGAGTTTCTCCCCCAGGTAGGGTAACTCGACCACGCTGAAAGCCTCCAGAGCTGCAGTCTGGAACTGGCCTGTGGGTGGGCAAAGAGAGATCTTATTTCATCACTCTAGTGGGAAAAAAATCCCCCAAATCCACAACCCTTGCTGGGCTCAGCAGACAGTTCAGAGCAGCTATGATAGCACGGAAGGAGGGGTCTCCAGCCCTTGGGCTCCTGTAGCCAGCTCAGGTTGCTGTGACCTCACTACACTGTCTCATTTCAACAGAGCTGACTGTGAGAGACACAGATGTGTTGGCAAAGAAGTGCTCATGCCAGTAATAGTACCTGAAGCACCACTTCAACAAAGCATGGATATTTTATTACTGTCTCATATAGTAGCTGTCCTCTAAACTCAGAGTTGGGCAGGAAAAAAGCCCCCAAACTATCCCAGCAATGACAGTAACCATGATAACTCTTCCCCAAGGTATGATCTTGGAATAAACCTACAATTTTATGATAATTTTCACTAAAATTTTACTACAATAGATAGAAATTACAAAATAAAAATGCTATGTCCTACTTACTTAACTAATTGAAACCTACTTTGGCTCATATTTCCTTTTTTACTACCTTTAAAAATCAATTTTAACCTTATTTCAAGAAACAAGTAGTTGTATTAAACAAGGGCTAGTTTATGCTTATTTAAGCATGAACTATTTATTTTTTTTATTTAAGCACCAAATTTATAATTTTTGAAAATCTAGGCACAAAAACCTATCAAAATCAGAGGAAGGTCATAAAAAGTAGTCTCAAAAGTAAGAGCTGGAGAGCTTCCAAACTTGCAATTAGTTTTACAGCTATTCATAACAACCATTTAAAAGTACCATTTTCACTGCCTATTGCAAAGAACAATTAATGCAGCCATTTCTAATGGACTCTGTTATACAGCAGAACATATACAATTATCATAATTTTACCTCCTTGTTTTTTCATCTGAGAATCCAATAAGTAGCATTTTAGGAACACTCAAACATATTTAGCAGGCCAGGAGCTAAACACAACCTAAATACAACGTTCAAGCACAAGTCTTACTGCCTTGCCACAGGCTATCCAAAATATTGAATGTACTCCTCCTTCAACCAGCTGTAGCAGTTGTATCTTCAAGGGTAGATGCTCACACTTTTTGAGTCAGGGGTGGTAAATAACTGTATATACGTAGCTTGTGTTCATAATATTTAAATATTTGGCAATAAATGCATAGCTATAGGACATCTCAAATATTTAGTATACAATATTTGTCTGTTTGTAGACATGGACTTGATAAGATTCATCAAGTGTTGATTATTCTGCTAGGTTGAATTTTAGGCTCTTAGATGTGCCTTCCTGCCTTGCAACATGGAGAGAGAATTGCTCTGTAAAAATGAACTCCCAGCATGTGGATGATTTGCTGGGAAAAGATGTTCTGGTTTCTAATGGGCACACAAGGAAGATTTATATTTGCAGTGCACTGGACATGAGTGGTTTCATTTGCAGGCATTCTGATATTTTGAAGTCAGCACATCCTGCACAAAGGTTATACAGTCCTTATTTGTTAATTTAAAAGGAAATCAAAGACTTTAGATTATTGAGTCGGAGCATTTAGTGTTTCTTGCTTGAACTGACTTTGAGCATCCTGTAAGGATTACACATATGCTAAATTAGAATTCAAATGCCATTAACAAATTGCTTAGAATAACGAATATGTAAAATAGCTGCAGTGTTTAAGAGGTGTGTGTAAACAGTAATGCTGACGTTTTCATAGAACAGTCCTTCTTGTCCCCAGGCTGGTTTGTTCTGTGTGGCAACGTTAAAAGGATAAACAATGTTGTAAATGCTGCAATTGATAGCAGGCCACAGCTTATCTTTCTCAGTCTGTGTTTTGGATCCTGGTGGGAGACAGCTGCTATCATTCAATAATGAAGGAAAGTTTTCTCAGTCCTCTGATTAGTTGTACTGAGCCAGTCTTTCGCGTTAATTTTGAACCTATTTGTTAGAAATGTTTCTGGTTTTTTTTAGTGACAAAGACTGAATTGGCCCAATCAAATCTAACGATCAGCAAATTTTAAATGATCCCTTTAATTTTGGCTTTCCTCAAAAATCTTTCCAGCTGCAGAGAGCTCACACGTTTCAGGTTGGATGAAAGGTAATTCAAATATTTTCTAAATTTTCTATGCAAAAATTCAGCATGCCTTCTTAAGGATGATCGGATGGAGTTCTTGTGTTTAGGCAAGTGGTTAGAGGAGCACAACAAATGATTTTGCACCAAGTTTGCAAGGACTCTGGAGCAAATATATGGTCAGACAATGCAGCTCAGCTGTGGAATTCCTGGTCACTGGCTTTATCTGAGATCCCTATTTGTGTAAGCACTGGCAGTCCCCTACCTTCTGTCATTTAATAATCTGGGGCCTGAATGATCACCACCCCAGAATGTGAGATGAACTTGGATGTGGAATTGCAAATGAATCAGCAAAGATTTTTAGTAGCCTGTAGATTCAGTTGTTTCCCATGAATGGAAAACAGGGGGACGTTTATAAAGAAAAAGAAAGTAATCTGGGAAATTTTAGGTCTTTGAGAAGTTTTAGGACATACTCTGGAGAAAAGAATAATCAAGTCACAGAGGGAAATAAAAAGTGAGATAAACTGCAATATCAAGTAGACTAGTGAACAAAACTATAAACTTATAAGGCATAGATCCAGCCATCTAGTTTTAAGTAAAGCATTAAACATAGTTTCACTGTGCCACTATTTACAGGTAGAAATGGTGGCATTTAGAGCAAGAAAGGAAAGGCAGCAAGCAGCCCCTTGAAGGGGAAACTACAATGAGCAAAGACACAAGAGGGGCTCCCAGGCTGAAAAGGGTCACTAGTAGCTTTCCAAAGTATTGTCAACACTCAAGACCTTCATCAAAGACAAACAGTGAGATTGCCATCAAGACTGGAATGGTGGAAATCAACTGATGGTTCAAAAACACATAAAAAAAGATATACACTGCTGGAGATTTCCCTCCCCTTGATTTAGCTAGGAAAAACGTGCCAAAAGGAAAAAGGCCCGGGTGGGACCAACCTCGAGTAACCATCCCAAGCGGGTTCTGCAATACACTATGCAAAGTATTTTTAAGAATGACATAGAAACAGTGAAAGCATTTTATCAAGCATGTGTATGACCTCATTAAAAGTGTTGTGTACATTCCTTGCCATTTATTTTCAAGAAAGATTAATTTAAATTGGAAAAGTGCAAAAAAGAACACGTAGAGAATTGGTGCATTTGGTTTTTGCATAGTTTAGAAGAGCCTGGCTTCTTCAGATTCGCTAACAAGAAATTGAAAGAAAGCTTGGTGAATTGCAATTACATTTGGAAGTAAATATCAAAGCTGAAGAGAAATAATTTAACTGAAAGGATAAAGCAGGCATGAGGTTAAGAGATATAAATTTGTCTTGAAAAAATTTAGATTTGGAATTAGGAAGGTTTTTACCCAAGTGAAGTTCTGAAATTTAGAGTAGGAGGGAAAGGAGCTTTTTATATTTTGAAAGAGACTGAGTAGCTAACTGGCATAATTTCTGGTGGTAGAAAATTAAGCCTGCAGCATGAGTCCTTCTGTCAGCAACCCACATACACCAAGCCTTTGAAAGAGGCCTACACTTCTTTCATATATAATACAAATAAAAGTTTGACCTATATTTATACTGCTTTAAGCCCATGCTGAGATTATCCACAGATTTGGTATAAGTGACATATGAATTTCTCTCCTTTCTCTTGCAGAATTTGTCCCTGAACATCTGCAGTTTTACCCTAAAACCTTAGAGACAGACTGTGACCAGAAACAGGAGGGACAGGTCTGCAGTACTGGTGCTCCTGGTTATACTGTGCTCCTTCTAGTGCTCACAGGCTCAAGGGACAGTGATTAGGCTGAGGGTCGGGAAATTTCTTTCTCACCCAGCAAATCAAATTGATGGGGGCTTGATACACTTTTAGTCTTACCTGCCCCTCTGTCATGGGGTTAGATGTGCTTCCTTCCTAGCCTTCTTCATTTAACAAGCTCCACGCTAATGTAAAGGACTTTGCATACTGCGGTACCCTCAGTCTCTCATCTTGCTTTTTCCTATCATGTTATCTTGGTGCCTTTGGTTTGCTACAGCTGACAAGTTTGTTATGGAGTACTGGGAGTTGGTCTGTGAGGCGTGGGACACGGACAGTAGATATTTTAGGAACCATTTTGAACCCAGGATCTGTTTTGTGATTGCCTGGGGTTATAAGGAGTCAATTTGGACACCCAGGTGCTCTATTCAGTTGACAGCATTTCTTCTGACACTTCTCCAAGCTGGGAAAATAACATATCTTATATGGCATATGTGGAAATTAAATCTGTTCCATGTCATACAATAGATCAAATATGGATCAAGGACAGTTACCGTAGTTAACTTCAGCTGTGTGATGCATTGTGGGCACTTTCAGGGTCGAGCCCTCTGATGTGGTAAAAGGCAACATCTGGGTATCCATAAAGGAAAACTTTTTTTGCCACGTGCTTCTGAAGTACAGGGTGCTCACCAAGGTGACCTGGCTGAGCGATGACCCAGCGCTCTCCAAGGGCACGCCATGCACATCTCCATCTGCATGGAAAAGAAACAGGGAGGGAGACACATGCAGTCCCACATGCCCAGGCCCAAAGACCAGGGGTCCCTGTGAGTAAATAAAGCAAGTTGGGACCACTTTCCATCCCTAAGGGAAAGAGGCACAACTCACAAGGCCCTGCTAACCCTCTACCTTCCCTTCCCCACCTGTACCTGGACCTCTCCCCAGAGCTGAGCTTGAGTTGGTCAGTGTTGAGGGCCCAAGTTGTGCCAGGACAGTGCTGATGACAGCAGCTCAGTGTCCAGCACCATGCTCTAGCCCTAACTGGTTTTCTATCTTAAATGTGCCCAGGTGTACCTCAAAGTGGTTCATCCTTAACACCAGAAATCCTTCATGGAAAGGGTTTGTGATTACAGGCTGCTTTGTGAAGTACCTAAGTCAGCTGAAGCTTATATCCTAATTCTCCCTCTCTCCCATTTACTTGGCAGTTCAGCTGACCCTTCTTTGGGTATGTCAGAGATTTCTGAGTGATCCACTTTTAATTCATCATGATGCATGTGAGCACTGCAATATGACCTCCCATTTTAGCGCCTTCCTTCTAGAGCAACGCTTTTCTGTCGTGGAGCTGGATCACTTCTTGCTGTTCATTTGAGAGGGATAGGTTGCTTTTATTTTTTTTCAATAGTAGTTTTAATGTGTGTATTTAACATCACCTCACATGTTGATGGCCAAATTAACGTTCTTTATTAACATAACTTAAGCTGATGGGGCAAATCGGGGATTGATTTGCTCTGTTGCTTCTAATGACTTTTTCAATTATGGTTTTTTTTCATTAACACCGAATTTGGTTTCATTACTTTTCTAGTTTATGTGGAAAATAAATTCCTTTTATTTCCCATTTTGACTTTTTAAACTCAGAATCTGACTGCTGAGCTTATGGCCCTGTGTATTCCCTATAGCACCATGAAAGCATTCAGTGCCACAAACACGGTCCGTGGGGAATTTGGCTCTTCCTCATGAAAACTGAGAACACTGCAAAGGATTACCACTTTAACAATTAGAGGAACAAGGCCAAGTGATTACCAGCTTGACACTGCTTATAGATTCAGACATATTCCAGCTCTTTCTTCACATTAGAAATGAGTGTTAGCACAAGAATTAGGTTTCCTGGCTTTCAGCCTTGGTTTGGACAACACAGTGTGTGGCAAACTTTATACTTGGTTAAATGCAATTTTTCTCATTACTCTTATTTTACATTTCTCACATGTTGCTATGTTACCTGCAAGGTTAGGGGTGATCCATTCCTGTATTTGGGTTCTGTTGGGGTCAGTGAGGTTGGTTGGCTGCAGGCTGCTGTTGGCCCAGCGTGCAGCACGCGCAGCAAAGTCAGGTGAGAGCTGCATGCCTGCATCCACGAACAGGGAACATGCCAGCTGAACCACTGTGCCCTGGCTGGAGTCAGTCACTCCTTCATCCACCATGTGCAGGAAATCCTGCACACTTCGATCTGCCAGGTCAGAGAGAGGGAGAAACTGCAGTTATCATGCTGAGGCTAAAGAGAGCAGAGACTTGCCCAGGGCTCAGCTCTCAGCTCCAGTGCTGACTCTGGTGTCCTCTGATTGTTAAAGCACTGGAACAACTGGAGCACCCTTGACTTTATGGAGTATTGCTGTCTAGCACTGCTGTTGAGGGTGGTGATGCTCCTGGTGTTGGAAAGCTCTCTTCATGTGCCTGCAGAAATCACTCCAGTGCAGGTGTCTCAAGTGGCTGATCTCACATCAGGTTCACACCTCTATGCAAGCACAGTTCTTAACAGTTCATAAGGTACCTTTTTTTTTTCTTGGACACTGTCTGAGTCCCCATCAGTGAGATCTACTGCCTCTGGCCATGACTGACTGAGCTGCCAATGCCACAATGCCACTGTCTCATTCTCCTGACATTATCCACCCATCCCAGGAAAGGTATCTCCCTGATGGCCACGGCTCTCCCTGACAGCCCCTCTTCTACCCATGGCCCTTAGGTGTTTTTTGGTTTCTTGAAGGATGGTGTTCCAAACCGGCTCAGTATTGCTGATGAACCCTGGCAATGCTAAACAGAGCTGACAGGTGTGTGTTGCTTCATGTGTGTTACAAATGACTCTTCTATTTATACAGCCCACAACAGTGTCTGCTTTTTACTTGAGGACAATTATATTTCCCATTCAATATCATTTTTTTTATTTCCTAAGATCCCTAAGATCCTTTCCTAAATCCACTGTTTTTTGACTCATGGTTTCCCGATTTGAATGGCTGTTATTCCTTTTAAATGTAGAATTTTGTGCTTGTCCTTACTGAGTTATGTCCTGTTCACTTAACACATTTCTCTGATCCTTCTAAGTTCTATAATTCCAAAATGCTTGTAGCAGTTACAAGCTTGGTGTCCTTCCAAAATTCAATAATGTATTTTCTAGTTTGCTGTCTAATAATGAAAACAGTTGAATGGTGCCCTGGTCTCCTGTTTCTGGAAAGATCTTAGTAGTTCAACAGTGGTGGCTTCTGTGATGAATGCAGGGTTGGGGTGTGGGCCCAAAGGAACATGAGTCCTGCAAACTTAGAGAATCAAAAAGTTCCCATAGGCTCCCTTGAAGGGTGATTTAGCAGCCCTTGTTTTGTCCATTGCAATGATTTGTGATGGGATGGTTCATGCCAAAGTGACCTCCTGAGGCCTGAGACTCTCACCCCTTCTGAACAATGATTATGTGTCAAATCTCCTTAGACTTCCTGTATTTGTGGTTCAGCTCTTTTTACAACTCTCTTGTGTTTTGGAGGAGTTTTTACCTTACATCCAGATAATAAAAGTCCTGTTGAGATTGCTACTTACCTCTAAGACATTTTCATCAGGTTCCTCTTTCTATAATTAAGTTTTCCATGAGGACTGGGAAATCTCTGCACTGTTATCTTCAGCAAGACATCTGTGGGACCACCAGGACCTTTCTGATTGCCCCGCTTAGTGCCCCAGTTTCAGTGTGAAACCTCAGTAGCTCACTGTTGTATATGAATTGCTGCCCCCATCTCCAAAGGGAGTGTCAGTATGGTGTCCCTTGCTTCTGTACTTGGCTCAGGTGCTCTTCTGTCTTGGCTCGAAACCCTGGAGTGCCCTGGGCAACTCACAGGTACCTGGCTCCCCACGGTCGTGGCTGAGCTCACCATTATGGGCTGGTTGGAAATCTTTGTTTTAAGAGAGGCCTTAGGCAATGGAAGCAGTAATTCAGTTTCTCCAGTCACCTGGGGGTGTAGGAAGAGCTGGAGGGAATCAGACAGGACTGCCTCCTGGGACACAGGCATTTTGGGGTTGCTAACCAGGGACATTAATCCCACTGGGAGTGACCTGTCCCAGGCTGATCAAGTCAAGAGTCAGGATTGCCATGAGCCCCCAACTGCTAGACAGGTCATCAGGAGACTTTTACTGCATTGGTTCATATACTTCATGGGGCAAAAGGAGAGTTTCACATCTATGGATTTCTACCACCTGAGAATCCAGTGTGTGTTTTCTGACCTAATAGTGCTGCTTTAATAAACTGCTGTAAGATTAACCACCTATGGTAAACTTGGTATTAAAATGTACATCTATTCCTCTTTAAGGGATAAAAGACTGACCTCCTTGAACAGAAAACTCACATGGTCTGAGCTGTAAAGCACTATTCTTGTGTGGGTTGCATTAGTATGGAAGCACTCAGTGAGCTCTCTGCAAGATGTGAGAAGGCAAAGATGGTAAATTGGAAGCAGATGTGAGTGTGAGGAGTGGTATCCCAAGCTTGTAACTTCACCAAAGTGCTTAGCTAACCAAAGTCCTGAATTCTTACTTGGAGAATAGCTCAAACTTTCTTTAAAATAGTGTATTGTTGATTAAATAAAACAGAAAGCATTTAAAAGCATGACATTTTGTCTGTGATGCCTGGAGATACATCCCTTTATACATTGTTTTTCTTAGTACTAGACTAAAGGTGAACAATATTCCAAACATTGAAAGAAGATTACAAGTTAATGTCAGATTCTCTGTGAACAGTGAATGAAGCATCAATGTTTTCGTTGTTTTCAGCCTGCTAAGGTTTTAACCACATCCTTCATTGTTGTTTAGGGCAGACCACCAGAAACCTTAATGCAAGTATCTAATGGAAGAAAGGAATTTTATCACATAGCATACATATACAATTTGGTTTTATTCATCTTATAGGAAATTTCATCTAAGTATGTGATTTATTTACTTGATTTGGACCATTTGAGGAAGTGGTTTCCTTCCCCATTACTGGAAATATGCTGTTATAACCAATAACAATAGATCCCATCCTACTTTATTTTCACTTTTATGCATTAATATTACTGAAAGCCAAAGCTCATGTGGCTTGTGCCACAGACAGCTAAAATGGAGATTAAATGTCTGCTTGCCATGATGTGCCACATGAGAAGAGGAGAGCATAAAAGAGCTAGCAGGTCATTAACAACCTCTGCACTTCCCTTTGTTGCATTTTCTGTGGAGATCTGTGCATGAATTTCACTTTGAAATGTTATTCTTTAAGGTCCTTTCTTAATAACTGAGTCTCTAATGACCAGAAGTGTCAAGGAAGGTAGAATCCTTGTGTGACTTAAAGTTGTTTAGGAATTGAATGTACAGAAAAAGGGTTCTTGTAGGCAAGACTTCCTTATATTTGCTTCTCATATTTCAGATGCCCTGTCCCCGTGTCAATACATGTAGCTGTATCTGTATAAATCAGCCAGAGTTAGTTCTTACTGCTGTGGTGAGTTTGAGTACCAATGCTATACAGAATGGTGGTGGGGATTGAGGCAGGTTACACCACAGGACAATGAAATTACTGTGGATTTTAGTCTTCATACTCTGAAAGTAAATTTTATGCTGAGAAATAGCGGTGTCATCTCTATACATAAGCCTTGTATGTAAGCTGCAAATTTTGAAGATAAGGCAGTCATCTGCTTTTCATAAACATTCTGCCCATAATGTAAAATAGTTTTTGACATGTGATTTGAGATGGTAGGATAATCCAGACCTAAAATAAAAACAGCATCCTTAAATTCAGCTGACTTAATGCTGGATTTAAAGACATCTGTCTTTCCCATATCCTTTCCAAATTCCCAGTGAGTTTTATTTTAGCCTGCTTTCAGGGAAAGATGCAATTGCACCATCCATCTGTCAATGTATATCTCTGTCTGCCAGACTCCTTCTGATAACTTTTCATCTTTCTAGATAGTTTTTGATAACATTAGAAATATCTTAAAGATAATTCAGCTTCTACAGGTTTCATAAAATTTGTTAGTGGGATAGGAGATAAAACTACTGTTCTCTACCTGGCACCTCTTTGCAGTGGATACAACGAACCTCTGTGAAACCTGGAGCAATTCTGCTGCTCATGGAAGTAGCTTTTCTAGATGTAGCTGTATTTTTGTGTCATAAGAGTGTAAGTCCTGATACAGAAAAAAAGAGCAATAACCTGTGTATCAACTACCCCCTTGAGTTTCCTTTATCCAGTTGATACCTGGCTATCAAAGATGGAGAAAATGCTCCTAAACTACATCTTGCAGTGAGACAGAAATCAGAAGTTTAATATGAACCACGCAATTCCTATCACCTTAGTAAAGCTGTGGATTTACCACAAAATGTAAGACAATAAGTAACTTTTTAAGTACATTACCATGAATGCTGTATCCTAAAGCATCTTGCAGCTCTGTAAAGGTATTTCCTTGAGCTCCAAACTGCAGCAGCTCCAAAGAAACAGCCACGCTTGCAGGAGAGACTACCAGGTTGGTTGTGTTCTCTGCTTCGGATATGTGTCGGTAGAGACTGATGGCAAATTCAGTCTTCAGCTCTTTCAACTCATCATAGGAGATGCAGTTGCCTTTGGTTAAGCAGCAAGCAGACAGGATAAATGCAGAGAATAAAATGGGCAACATGAAGGCGAGCTGGGAATGCTCTCCACCAGCTAATTACACCTGCAATTAATGACAAAGATATATTTAGAAAAGCAATAGGCTGAGCTGGCAGAGGAACTTTCCATCAGAGTTGAGGTATCACTTGCAATGCTAATGACCACTGTTACAGTAATTGTCCAGCTCTACTGAGTAGCTGTTGTCATTAAAAAAAAAATCAATACATCTGGTGACTCTGTTGACTAACAAGAATTAAGTTTTCCAGAATGCTGTAGCATATAAGATGGTTGGCCATTATAGAGCGTGGAGACACAAAGCCCCTAGGTTAGGAATTAGCTACCTGCACACATGATGGGATACCTCAGTGCAGGGTCTATTCTGCTGAGCACCCACAGCTCCTTTCTGTCCCCAGCACAACGGGGGTCACACCCAGCACTCCCAGAGGGAAGGCCACCGTTCATGAGGCACAGAAATCTAGCTGGAGGTTCCAGGCTGGGCTTTAGATACAAGTTAGCAAAAACTGGCTTCAAGTTTTCCCCCATATATTTCCTCTATGAAATTTACCCCAGCGAAAGAGAAGGTTTGTTTGCAAAAGGCTCAAGTGCTTGCAGCACAAAATCACAGCATCGGATTTTTATGGGAAATCAAGCATTGGTCAGTGTTATATTAAGAGACACTTAGATTCATATTTAAAGGAATAATGCTAAAATGACAAAACAGCTTTCCTTACAGAATTCCACCTTTTGAAGATTGTATGCAAGTATATTTTTAAAATTACTGCACCTTCTTTCACCTCAGGATTTCCTACAAATCTTTCTCCATGCCCTTTGCTCTAGAGAGCACCTCTAATGCTTCGCATTTACTCACAGTTAGCTCTGTTAAATTGTCTTGCCTTTCTGTGTCCTTCTGGGTGTCTGAATGGAAGCTGCCTATGAAGGTCTTGTCTCCTTCTTTAATAGGTAGTGGAGTAAAGACTAAGTCATGAGACTGCATTTAAAGGGATAGTCAGTGATCAGAGTCTCTGTCGGCGATGTCTGTACCACTCTGTCCAAATTCCTGTAGGCTACAAGCTCTATGGAGAGCCAGGCAAAGCAGCATGCCACTGACTAGCAAATCCAAGGCAAGGAACAAAAAGGTACACATGGAGATAGAATCAGCAACTTCCTTGCAAGCCCTGCTCGAGCCTCATGAGACTTGTGACCTGCTGGTACCGAGCAAGGCATCTCCTATCTCTCTTCCCACCCCCCTCTCTCTTTTATATGAATTCCATTGATTCCTCTGCCACAAAGGGGAAGAGAAAGGGCTCTCTGTGTACCAGGCACACAGCTATTTTTTTTACCCCCACTTTGAAACCTTATTCAGAAATCCCATGCAATTAAAATGTCTTTATTTCCCCTTTTTTTTTTTATTAATGCCATCCCAAATAGCAAGATTTTCTTTCACTCTTTAGTTTCCAGAAGGAAAGAAACAACAAAAGGGTGCACTTGAAGGAGAGTGAATGAAGAAGGGGTTGCTTTGAATGGACCAGAAGCAGAAGAGCTGTGGTTGTGACTGCTTTAAAAGCAGTTGCAGCAGATCATGGCTTTGATCATCTGATGGGATCAAATGCTGCCCATCATATTCACAGGTTCAGCCTCACAGCTTCACAATACCACCTAAGGCAAGCAAGATTTGGGCTTAAAAATTAATGTAAAACTGCAGCTTATTGATCTTCCCAGAATGTGACATTCTATATACACTTGGCTATTTCACAACACATATTCTTGTTGCAAGTGGGAAAGCAGACATTGGGAAAAAGGTTATTACAGCCAAGCAATAGTTTAGGTGCTACTGTTTCATCCTTAGCAGGGAAGGAATGGTCACACAATGGAATCAGGGTCCAAGTGAGAATGAATCAATGGGTCTCTCTTACTCTGTTCTTGTGCTGTTCCTCTTTTTCTGTTGTTTTGAGAATAGATACAGATATTGGGCTCTGTTTCAGGATGCTGGGATTTAGATTGCATTCCTGCTAGGACAGATGAAGCACAAGAGCTTGATCAGTCACAGTCTGGCACAACAGGCAGAAATGTAGATTTTGCCATGGATTTCAGTGGCAGTATGTTCATGCTGAAAATTGCATTTGGGCTTAGGGGTTTGGCTGAATGAGGGCCTCTGTGCTGAAGTTATCATTAACAGTGTCCACTGGAGTGGAGATGGATTCAGAGGGAATGAAACAGAGGCCACCATGGGATTTCTCGATGGGTTCAGAGCTGTCAATAGATAAATTAAGTCTGATCAGTGGTGAGGACTGTACAGCTGGATTTGATGTCGTGTTCCCAGAGGCTCTGAGCCCTGCTTGATACTCTCTTGTAGATTTGTAAAGATTTAAAACAAAGATAGGGAGCCCCTGAAGGTTTTAGGCATTATCGTCAAAACATACCTTTTAATTCCCACTTGACAAAAATGTTGATATTCAGAGTTGGAGTATGAATTTATGGAAGACATAACTGAAAATTGGACCTGGTATAAATGTGTAAGACAGCATAATTTCAGTGGCAAAGGGAAAAAAGTTTTCTGGATCTTGTCTCATCACAGAGGAGACTTAGAAATTGGGGTGTTTGTTTCAAATCTTCCCTCTCTGCACCTGTTTTAGGAAAGGAAAGCTATGGAGGAATCTTAGCAGCAAAAACAGTGCAGATAAGCAGAGAGGACTTAAGAAAACTAAAACTGGATCAACACTGTTCAAAGCAGGCATGTGGAATAAGAAATGTACTTTGCATCTAATGAATAGAAGAGAAATCCATTGGTGAATGATGAGAAAGATAGGAGGCAGTGGAGTAAGAAAGAAGTAAGAGTCAGTGAAACTAGCTTGGGCTAAAAAATAAGTGATAAAATCCTGGGGGGAAGGTTATGAACATCTTTCGTAGTCAAGTTCAGAACCAAAATTCTCATGCCTGTGCAGCTGAGCAGTCTAAGTTTCAAGTTTCTCTGGCCCAGACTGAGATCCACAGTTGAGAACTGGGTGTCCAGGGAGAAGCTTGTGCCATATCAGGGTGAGTCTGAAAACTGAGGTTGCCAAGTGAGTCCAGGGAGCCAGGAACTGAGCTGTCCAAGTGAGAGTAGTTCAGGGGAGGCTGCAAATCAAATAGGCCAATTACAGAAATTCCGTGTCAGAAACAGAGGTGTCTCGGACCTACTGAAGTGTTAGAGTTGGGCTGCTGTGGAAAAAGGGAGTTTCTGTCTCCTTTAAGGATTTTTTTTAGAATCTTCATACCTGCCTACATCCTAGTTTAGGCATCACAGCCTTCTTTGGGTCTTAATCTGGCTCTGCATCACAAAATACTGAGGAAAGTACTGATGAATTTTCTGGCAATCATTTTGGTTTTAAGATGCTGAAAATGCATTTTAAAAGTCATGCAATTGACTGGTCCCCAAGATAACACTTCAAAGTCAAAAAGGGGCAGAGGTAGCATCCATATTTTGCTTCTTCACACTGAGATAACTTAGACTGACTCTGAGGGAAGTGAGGAAAGGCATAAACTGAGGATGTCTGGAGAAAACACAGCACAGAAATGTGTGGGTAGGATTCTGGAGCGCAATGCTGTATCTCTGTGGAGCTCCTCTGAGCTTCTATAGAAGCACTTCTGAAAGCTTCACAGGGAGCCCAAGCTCTCTGTTCCCTCACTGAGCAGAGAAAACCACTCTTTCAGAAGGAAAGCAGCAAAGAGCCTCCTGATGTGTCAATACCTCCCCAAACCGGGAGCCAAACTGGTGGAAAGCACTGGAGAGAAACCACAAGAGGTGGCTGCTTTCCCTGATGGATTAGGGGCTGTCTGTGTCTGCAGTGTGCCAGGGGTGTTACTGCACAGCCCCTCCATGTCCTCCTGTGTGACTGTGGTGCTGGGCAAGGGGACAGATTGCTGAAACACCTCCTGCTGCTCAGCACTGACAGATGCCATCATCGCAGACAGATGGCTCTGCAATGTCTGGTGTGGAAAATGTGCAGAAGTAGAAAAGAAAGATGAGTGGAAAAAAAACCAATAAGAGACAGCTGTTCTGCAGAATTTTATCTTCAAGGTCTTCATGGGCCAGATTCTGTTCTCAGGTGTAGGAGTGTGAATTCAAACCATTGACATCAACTTGGGTCCTGGATCAAATGGGGAGCTGCTGGGAGAATCCTCTGGGGGACAGGGTGCTCCGTGAGTGTAGAAAACAGACTCGGGGTTAAGCGTCCCTGGTGGTGATCCCAGGAAGGAAGGTGAGGAATTGGAGGCTGCCGAGAAGAAAGGGGAGCAGTTCTGTTTCTGAGCTCTGACCAGCTTGTGCTACTGCTGCATGGACTTTACACAGTGATGTGGAGCAGAATTTGGCCCAAGGAAAGGCTGGAAGAGAAAAAGATGAGAGAACCAGTAGGAAGTATGTTTTCCTCTTCAGAACCCTCTTGTTTCCTTTTCTGTGTCAGGTCAGTCTCCTGCAGTTTTCCTTCCACTCTAGCACAGCCCTGTTATCAGCAGGATTACTGTACATTTACCCCTTTACAAATGAGAACAGAATTTAACCTTCCATCTGCACATGGCTTTTGTGTGCTTGCTCTCTTTAACATATAGAATAACCCTGGGGAAATTAAATTGGATCCAAACCAGCTTCCTTCCTGCTTACATCTCTCCTCCAAGAGCAAGCCTGCACTGCAAGATGCCAGCACATTTGCTCAATCAGGAAGGTGGTTCTGCTGAATTTCAGGATAAGAAAAATTGGCATCATCATTTCATACAGAGCTTATTCTGCAGGAAGGCAGTTGGCTGTGGAGCCCAAAACACCCAGCTGAGCAAGTCCAAGTGAATTTGCTTACTGCTATCCACATGCCATGTAAAAACCAACACTGCCTCTGCCTCCCACCAAGGGCATGACGACAAAATCTGGCTCTTCAAAGGGTGACCACTGTAGAGGGCTGTTTCCAAAGAAGAAATCCATCTGCTCAGCGAGGTGTCTGGTTTCAGCAGATGAGCTTGATGCCAGTGCCTGGCCAGCCAAGACCTGCTGGGGAGGTCATACAGTGCAGAATCCTGCAATGGAGTTCCATCCTTCAGGAGCCCCCAGACTACTTCTTGCCTCACACATGCCTGGCCAGCTCCAGGCAGAAAGAAGCACTGTTAGCAGCAAAAAAGGCTTTTTGGCAGCTCCACAGCAGGAGGTAGCCTCCCTGCCATGGCTGCAGGCTGGGTAGCAGAGGAGAAGTGGCACAGGCTGGCTATGACCAAACAGTGCAGCACTTGGTTCCCAGTCCTCTTCAGCCCCTGTGTCTCTAAAACATGAATACAACCATTTGGTGGGTTCATTTTCCTATATCTCTGATACTTCAAGTGGAATAACAGAGTAGTGGTTATACAGTGTCACCCTGGGAATCAGTGTTTCCTGCCCTGAAAGATGCCCCAAGGGCACCCTTGGAGGATGGGCTGGCATTGAAGGACTGTGAGATACCCAGGCTTGGGCCAGGCTCTGCCATGGGGGTTTTTGAGATGAGTCCTGGAATAAACAAGACCTGGACTTTACCCAGGGGCAGTTTTGAAGACAGGTGGTGGCAGCAACCAGAAACTCAGCCAGCCAGTAAGATAATAAGTGGTATGAGAAATTGGTGCTGGGGTCAAGTCCATGTTCAAGTTTGCAGGGAAGGGATTTCTAATGTGTTATGTGATGTCTTCTGCAGTGGGAAGAATGGTGCCTTTCTGCAGTATGAAGCAAAGCAAAGCAAACAGGAATTCCTCTTCCACTGGGTGAGGCTAATATCACAACACTAATGAAGTGACATGTGTCTCCACACACAGAAGTGTAGGCTGAGTAAGAGTTGACATCAAGTAGTTTTCTGACTGACAGGGACCGTTCTCATTATGTGGTTTTTAATAGACAAAATTCAAAAGGGCTGAGAAACCATGAGAATAGGATCACTTTTTCTCTTTTTTAGGTTGATGAAATTTATTTGTATTAAAAAAAATGAAAAAAAAAGAAGAAAAGCTGGTGGAGGAAAGACTGAAGGTTTTGCACATCCTTGTTGCAATAGTTCTCCTATGCATGTCTCACAGGGAAGATGGATTAAGGAACACAGGGAAAATGATGCATGAGCTCCAAAGAGATAACCTCAGCTGTGTATATATTTCCTGAAGTGTTTTATGAAGATCTTAGCAGTAAAGCCTCTTCCCTGTGGGCTTTGAATGTATGATAAGAGCCTTCCTCAGTGCACAGCTGACCTGTGAAGGCTGCTGTCACAGATCAGCTACTTAGCTGACTGCAGTGGCTCAGAGGATGCATCAGCATGTTCAGAGTTGACTTGCCAATCTGTGAAATGTCACCTCTGCCCCCACACGTCACCCTTTTGGTATCTGCAGATTTAAAATGCTTCTGGGACAGAGTCAGTACCCTGCATGGGGCCTGATGGAGTTTCACACTCAGACAAGACATGCCAGTGAGCCAAAGCAGGAGTGGGAGCAGCACTGCAGCAGCATATTTTCCTCCCAGATGACTCCATGAACTGACAAATTAAATGCATTTGCTGTTGACAGGGAATACAAAGTAAGTGAAAAGCTGATACCCCCAAATGCTTATCTAACTGTCTATCACAGCCTCTTACACTGTCAAGTGAAGGATGCCAAGTGAATGACATAGGCAGAGGTCTTCATATGAGCATGTCACCAGCTGAAGTTTCTGCTGCTGATCTGACTGAAATGACAGGGAACCAAACAGAAGATGAAAACATAAAGATGTTTATGAAGCTGCAGTACTGACTTCCTATAAGAAGTCTGGTTTTCAGAAAAAGGGACTTGGTTAAGTAGGCAAGAGTGTTGAGATCAAATGGAAATTTGTAGAGTGAATAACATGGAAGAACATGGCTTTGAATAAGCCACCCCAGCTTGTGATGTGCCCCTGAGCTGGGCAGAGAAGCACAGTTTTATGTATTTGTACATGTTGCACATATTTTCTCGTGCATGCCCTTTATTGCACAGAAGTTTGCCCAAACTAACCAAACCCTCCTACCCAGGCAGCCCCAGTCTTGCATTACCAGCCTGTCTGGTGAAATGGTCCCACTCCACCATGACAGGCAGGGTAGAAAGGGTGGGTGGGTGTTTCCATCTCCCCCTGCTAACAGGGCACAACAAAACCTTCATTCTTCATGAGCTGATCTGCTCTTGCAGCTTACTCCCCACTTCAGGTTATAATCCCTTTTGGTGACATCACAGGTACTGCTGTGGCCGCCAGGGTGATGTCACAATGAGAAGCTTATGACTGTAAATGGGGAATAAGTCACAAGAACAGATGACCTCAAAATAAGCTAATATCCTGTTATTATATAAATGTCCCAATACTTATATAAATGTGCCAGGAAAAACAATAAGAAAGAAGAAAGGCCCAATGGCCTGATAGAATGGTCTATCAGAGTATGTGAAGGGGTGTGTAAATTTGACATTTTCTCACAGACTTGTAGATCTTTTATTAGTGTGTCTTGCCTCTAAAACTCTTTCTACTAGTGGCATCGCTTTTTCAATCAACCTCAAGATCCTTCCTTATTTAAAGAGAGAAGCACAAAAGTTCTCCATATTTTATCATATCCAATAACCACGTACATGCTTCGGGATAGCTGAGCATCCCTACTAAATATAATCTGCACTTTAGGGTCATGAGTGCATTAAGTAATTTGACCATATTAGAACAAGGAAATGTGTCTTTTCCGTGAAGCTCTGTGGGCTCCATGGGGAGTGCCATAGACTGGGTGTATATATGAAACTATCTAATTATTACCTGCTGTATTCTTATGATAAATAGGCACTAATAAAATTGAAAACTAGATACAAATGTATCACAGAAAAGCTTTATTGCAGCTATAAAAACGATACTTTATATGCTGAACTAAATTCTTTGAAGTTAGAAATAAAGTTCAGAATCTCTAAGGCACTTTTTTGTAGATGTCTTGTCTCCACTGTGCTGCAGGTTTATTATTTTCCATGGTCAAGTATTTGTTACATTTTCTCCTGGAAAATTTTAAAAGGATTCTTTTGCTTTGACAGGGTATGAAGCACGCCTAAATGCCTCTAGGGGTAAATTATCTCACATCAACACTTTCAAGCATAAAGTCTGTATCTTCAGTAGGTTTTTACATTATGAAAGTAGACATTTAAGGTACTTAATGCTTCCTAACCTCTAGTGCCCTTTTTACACAGAGACAGGCAGTCAGCAGGGATTAATCTGATCCTAATTAACCACAAACTCTTCTGATATTTGGTCACTGCACAGTAGCGTGCTGCCAGGTACACAGAGGTAAATTGATCTGGATTATCTGTCGGTGTATGTGCTCCAGGGAGGGAGGTCTGTGCTCCCCGGTGTGGGTGAGCTACGGGCAGAGACAGCTGTGAACAGCACTGGGGAGATGGCTGCACAAAGCTGCAGCTGCAAGGAGAGGGGACAGCACTCAGTGGAAGGCCTCTTGCTCGTGGTTTGCTGTCAAGGTCTCCTTCTCGCAGACGGCGTTTGTCGGTCCGGCGCCCTCCCGGTCCAGATCGTGCTCTCCGTCCCCTCCTGATGCAGCTGTCACAAGCAGAACACAAGGTCCAGACACAGTTTATTAGAGAAGCCCTCTCATTCAGTCATGAGGTGCAGAAAGAATCCCTGTGCTTTCTAAACTCCTCCTCAGGGAGGAATAGGGGTGCAGATGTATCCAGACTTTGCCTCAGAGTTCAAGTTTAAAGGATTATATAGGTGTAATTTAATCGTTGTGTGACGTTGGACTGCAGGATTCAGAAACAAAACCCAAATATATTTATATTAATAAAATAATTTATTTGTTTTATTGATGATAATGATGATTATAATAATGATTAGACTGTAAGCCCTTAATCAGAATAATTTCTACACTGTGCAGATAGTTATAGCTACTAGTGTAGTGCACTATTTGTTGAAGCAATACTGAAACAGCAATATTAAAGCTAACAAAACAATTATTAAGTAGAGATTGATGTTTCTCACCCCTACCAACAACTGTAGGCAAATCTCTTCCACTCACCCTTGAGGAACAACCTTGAGGGGAGCCCCCAGTCAAGGGAGGAGTCTGCACACACACTCCTAGGAGGGGTATATTAGAAGTGCCTGCCATTAAAAAGTGGGATTTCAGTCCCATGGGACCATTGCACCCCCTGACTCACTGGTGTTGGGAGGTGACGCTGCTCCCCTCTGCCAGGGTTGATCCATTCTCTGCTAAGGCAACAGAGAAAACTGGGGACATGAGGTGGCAGGCAAAACTTGCCATAGAGCCAAAAGAATCCCTACCCACTGTTAATGCCGGGTGATAACAGCTCCAGCTCTTGATCTTCCTAACAGTGGCATGGCCAGACCAGCACTTGAAGAGGGATCCAAGACATTAAAATAAAATTCTTTTGGAAAGGACAGAACAGGGCTTGTTGCCTGCAGGCTCTTCACAGACCCTCAGCTCTGTTGGACTGTGGCTCCTGAAATGTTGCCTTGTTTGTGATGCTCACCCAGGCCTTATGCATCACATCAAGGCAGGCTGATAGGGTCACACTTATTGCTCAGGGAAACAACTTCAAATTTAATTTTTCAAACTCAAATTCAAATCTAATTTTTTATTCTGTATTGTTGCAAATGTTTGTACAGATGGAAAAAGGGAGGAAAGAGCAGAAGAAAAGTGAGGGCAGAAGAATGTCCCAGAAATGGGATCCTGAAAAGTGAACTTGCTGATCCTGAAGTGGCTAACACTAGACAAATTCAAGGAGCAACATGGACTCTATTTGGATAAAGTAGTGACTGGGCCACCTGCAGTCCTCTGAGAACAGTGGGATTCACTGCTTGGGGTTTATCTTTGTTCAGGCTGCTCCAAACAGCAGAGCCAAAAGCCAACTCAGGCCATGGAAGTCAGGCAGGCACATACTCACAACACAAGTTGTTTCCAGTATAGTTTGTTTGCTTTCCAAGCTCGTTCTTCTTTTTTTCCCCCTTAACTCTGAAGCATTCCCGTCTGAGCCATTGTAGTTCTTGGAGATCAAGAGAGTTAAAATAATCCCCAGAGAGGCAGTAATGTTGGGAAGCTGTCCTCTCTTGTATCCATGTGCAGGCTGCCTCATATCCAGCCATTAGCTCTTTCTGACACAGCTGGAGACTGGCAGGAAAACAGAGCTGCCTCCAAGCTGAGCTTTCAGGCTGTAATTCAGAGCCAGTTCCTACAGAACACAAGCACTGTCTTCTCCTCCTTTAAACAGAAGTCTGCTGGAATTGCCATCTAATGAAATAACATTGTTTTGTTTATATTCCTCTGTAGTAAGCACGACTACATTAGAGCTAGCCTTGGTGACACATTACTCTCAATTTTTCCATGGGAAGACTGGGACACCACCTGGTTGAGGGTCCTGTGAGGATCCACATAGAAGGTATGTGCTATTCACTACAGGATGGCTGCTTTTTTTCATCTGGAGTTGTTTTCTGTGCACTTTTGTCCTGAGATGCCTTTTGAGCTGGGACCCTCAGAACTGTTGTATTTCCAGTCCCTGAGGTTGTATGTTTGGAAACAGTAAATCTGTTTTCTGGAACAAAACAAAATTAAACTGTTAAACTATCTTGTTTCATCAGACACATTATCAGTAACAGAAAAGAAAAAGTGTGAAAAACCTAAGTGCCCTGGTGAAGGTCCCTTCTTCAAGGGCACAACGATGCAATGATTCTGTTTGAGATGTGGCAGAGCACATATGATCTCTGCATGACTGCTGTAATTAAATGTAAAACGTTTATTTCTCAATGTTTTTTTTCTCCGTGCTTAATGTCTATCTGTTGCTGCTTGGTCTCATGACAACTCTATTAATTAAGAAAAAGTGTCAAAGGACCAGCTAATGAATGAATGAGTCCTGAATTAGGAAATTGTTATTTTTCAATGTTTTATTTCTTTTAGAAATAGAACAGCTACAGCTTTCTTTAAGTGCTCTTGTCAAATATGGGGACATTTAATGTTGCATTTCCTTGGAAAATAAGACTTTTTACTTCAGCATTTCAAGAAGGGAAAAAAAATATTCAGAGATTGTTTGAGGGAAAAAAGAAACAGCTAGCAGTTGTCACAGTGTCAAAATTAATTATTTTGGATTGATCCATTTGCCTTGATCTTTATGACCCTCAAGAATTTCAAACACTTCTCAGTCAATCATTTAAATTCCTCAGCTAAACCCCATACCTCATTAAATAAAGAAATAAGGGGGGGCATCTTGATATGCTTTTCTTTAGGCCTGTCACTCCAGAGTCTGAAAAAACAGATCCTGGCATCTTAAAGTATTCTCAGGAGTTATCTTTTTTTTTAATAGCAAAAAAAATATTTCTCTATACAGTTCATCACATTCTCATCAGTGACACTTTCTTGCTGGAACCTCTTAGGACTAACTTCAAGTATCACCTTCAGTGTTGGAAAGAGGCTGAGACATTAAAGTTACTGGTGACTGTGCTAATGTCACCAAACAACAAAGGATTGTTGTGTAAAAGGCAAAGGGAAAGAGAGGAAGAGTGTGCTTAGAAGACATACAGGGAAAATTTAAGATGTGTGTGAACTCTCCTGGGTGTGTACTGACTTCTTAAAGATATTAAGGTCTAATGGAAACATTGCAGAATGGGAAGAGGGACTCAGAATACCAGACTGTGGGAGAGTGTATAGTGTATACAGTGCACAGTTGCTGTACTTTTTCAATGTCCAAACTATGCAAATAGATGCATTTCATATGCATCATCCATTTTACCCCATCCTACATCCCTATTTATACATGAAAGCCAGTTTTTGTCCTGATCTATGTTTTCTCATGATAGTTTCTTCTCTGAGCATGCAGCCTACTTTTGTTCCTGTTTCTTTAAGATGGCAAAGCTGGTTTGTTTTCCATTTGCAGTTTTTCACCTTTCATCTGCTTTTCCCATACTCCTGTGATGTGATGAGCAATACAAACCAGTACCTGGACCTGGAATGCTGCCAAAGGGGAAGCTGAAATCAGAGGAAAATCAGAGCCATTTGTAAATCAAACCTGAGAAGACTTTTGCTGCAATTTGTGTCTCACAGTATTGTGCACTGTGATAACTTGAAGGGGAAAGGCATCAAAAGCTCAGGTTGTAAAAAGGCTCAGAATGCCAGCCTTTAAACTTAGTCCCCAGAGAGAGCCCAGACCTCTCAAGTTCCTCTCCTCCCAGCAGGTAGGACCTCAGGCAGCATGGTAGCCCTTCTCCAGATCTGATGAGTTGTCCCTGCCATTGTCCCTGCCAAGAGCCACCACCTCCCCCAGACAGCAGAGCAGCACTGAACTCCCCTGCTGTGTGTCATATCATGAGGCACCTTCATCTGTCAGGCCCTGTGGCCCAGGGGGTGTCCCTGCCACCTGCACATGCAGCATGTGTGGAGATGGGCTACGACAAAGCTACAACATTTGCAGATCTGCTTTCTTGTCAGCCTACTTGCCTCTCAGGGGCACCTCTCTGGGATAAGAAGTGTCTCCATGGTGAACATCAGGGGAGAAAGGTTGCACTGCCACAGCAGTTCCCATCCTCAGCAGAAGCAGCTGATGCCCTTCAGCAGGACCTGAACTCATACCTGTAGTTTTTGCCCTGTGTAAAATCCAGATTGCATGTGGCATTTTCAGTGAAGCTTCCCAGAAAAACAATTATTATTTCAGTGGAAAGCTGTCGCTCATTGCCTGAGACTGCTGTTCCCCAGAGTCTAGTTCTGAAAATAGGAAATAGGATTGACTATTATTCCTATCACCTTTGGAGAATTGTCTTATGTAATTTACTTTAATTTCATTAATTTATATATTTTTTGCTACATAACATTTTTTCATGTACCCAAGATCTTAATTCTTGTATCACAGATTGCAGTCCCCTGTGCGTACTTCTCATCCATCCATGTCTTGTCTTTTTTTTTTGCTAGTCCTTACATGATTGCACATCATTTTCAGAAGATTTCACACTTCTGAAAGTCCATATGGTTGTCAAAATCTTTTCTGATGCCACTTGTTTATGGCTTCAAAATAATCAACATAGATTCACACATCCTTCCCCCCTCCTTCCTTCCCCCAGTCTCTTTTGTACACAATTCCAGTAAGATTAATTCACTTCTTCTCCAAATGATGCTGCCAAAGCTAACACATCAGCAGAGAAGGCTTGGAGCAAAAATCTGTTCCATCTTGCTATACTCTTCATTCATGTCAGGCTGCAAGCTAGCTGTCACTCCAGACAGCAGCCAATTTTTCTTTGGGCCATCTACCAAAAATCATGTCATCAGAAAATGTCCTGGTGACCTGGTGTATCTAAAGGACAATGAACCTCCATTGCAGAGGACAGAGCACAACAGCAGCTGCATCCTTGTGGTGTCACTGAATGATTCTCAGTGACGCTGAGAGAGTTTTGTCCCCTGCAGTCTGCTAGAGACAAGGTAAGTACCAAATCCAATGGAT
Source organism: Climacteris rufus (assembly GCA_013398175.1). Taxonomy (NCBI): domain Eukaryota; kingdom Metazoa; phylum Chordata; class Aves; order Passeriformes; family Climacteridae; genus Climacteris; species Climacteris rufus. The sequence goes on from VZRZ01004218.1 coordinate 512,931, forward strand.
TTAGTGAGGATACGTCAGAGAGGAATGGGCAGGAAAGGAAAGGAGCCTGAGTCCTGTCCTCTTCATCCTGGACATGGAGCTGCAAGTGCAGCCTCAGACTTGAGTCCCATATGAAGGGATGAGACAAGGCATCTGTCAGGGAACTGGTGGAGCTGGCAGAGTGGGAGCACCTCCAGGCTCATGTTGACCAGGGAGGAGATTGTGCTGTACTGAGTGGGATTTTTGTGGGCCTGGGGTTTTGTGAAGGGGAGGGATGAGCTGAATGGGAAAAGAAATAAGAGGGAAGAGGAAGGAAGGAAGGAAGGAAGGAAGGAAGGAAGGAAGGAAGGAAGGAACGAAGGAAGGAAGGAAGGGAGGAAGGGAGGAAGGGAGGGACAGGGAAGAGGAGCATCTATGAGGATAGGCAGCATGAATCCAAGAGAACTCATCTGCAAAAGGAGTTGAAAAAGCAAGCCAGCCCATCAGCTCAGAGCAAAGATTGTCCTGGAAACCTGGAAAACACTGTGCCCCTGGGCCATGCTGGCAGCCTGACAGCTTCAGCATCCTTAGCTCCCAGGGCTGATGGTTTCCCTCCATATTCCTTATCTCATTCCAATCCCTCGGAGAGCATGTTATTGTATAACCCCACATACCTGGAGATGGTGCATCATCTAGAGCTAGAAAACAGGAGGAGGGTCACAGATGGTTCCTGTCTTTCTGTTCCTCTACTGCCCTTTGGCTTGTCCCAGCACTACCCTGACCTCATCGCCAGCTCTTGCCTCACCATCTCCTACCCAGGTGGGTGGCAGTGGCAGCCCTGGCAGTGGTTGTTTCTTGCTGCCTTAGGCAGTCCCGAAAATCCTTTCTTCAAAACTTCTGCACAGTCTTTACACACGTGGCAGGGTGGGATCGAGCATCCTCACTCATCCTGTGGGAAAACCACTGGGCAATCAGCTCTTGAAAGAAAGCAAGGCAGCAAAATGCCAGGGAGAGAAACTTAAGGGCAGAGGCTGCATTGCTGTGGCTTTCCATGGCACAACAGGGGAACATTGGCACCTGGTCAAATTCCATAAGCAGAGACACAGAGTTAAAGCTTTGCTTTCTTGTGACAAAAAAAACCCCGCCAAAATGTAGGAAAAAGTGGGACTCATAACCATGTCCTGGTAAACTATGTGAAAAAGTCCCTCTCATTCTTAGTCACAACCCAGTTTAAAAAAAAATCTGTCCATGCAACACTACATGTGAGCTGCAAAAAAAATGGCTGCTAATTCATGGAAGTAGGAGGAATTATAAAATTGGTATTATGTGCTGCATTCTTAAATTGTATCTGTTCCGGGCAGCCCTGTCCCCGAGTTCATTACACCTAAGGAGCAGGAGCTCTCCAGCAGCACTGCTAGCCTCACAAGAAGCATTGTCTTGGCAGGACTTGGGTCATACTTAGCAGATTATCTCCGTACCAGGAGGGCTAAAATTTTCATCAAAGTAAACAGAGGAATTCGTGACAGGCAGCCGGCTTACCGAGCCGTGCTCAGGGGCTCGTTCGCAGCGGATGCTCGGCTCCATCCCCAGCGCAGCCCCGCGGGCTGTGGCCGCTCCCCGGCCCGTGGCTCCGGCGCGGCGCAAGGACACGGCGGGGCCCTGCGGGCCATGGAGCCGCTGGGTTACTCTGCTCCCCGGGCGGGAGGGAGGCAGCGGGGCACAGCAGCGGAGCACAGCAGCGGGGCACAGCAGCGGAGCACAGCAGCGGAGCACAGCAGCGGGGCACAGCAGCGGGGCACAGCAGCGGGGCACAGCAGCGGGGCGGGGGCGCAGCACGGGCACCGTCGGCAGCTCAGGCGGAAATACGGGGCACGGGGGCTGCGAGGGCAGCGGGGCACCGAGCCAGAGCCCGAGGGTCCCCCCCGGTGTCACCGCCTGGGCTGGCAGCTCCCCGCACTGTCGCTCGTGTGTGTGAGAACCACGAGATGGCACTAGCAACTTGTGCAGGCTGGTGGCCTCCCGACGTGGCACACAAACCCCGCAGGCTGCGGAGCTGCGGTCCCGCCGCACGGCACAGGCACTCCGCAGTCACGCCGGTGGGAACGACCGCTCGGCTTTGGCTAAATCCATTTCCGTCGCCATTTCATTATGTTCCATTAAGTCAGCGGTTTTCATTTATGACAGGCAGATTGGATTAATGGCCTCCACTTACCAAGCTATTTTCCATTTTATGCATCATATATTCAGGAGAAAAGTGATTAAAAAGGACAACTGGTTCAAACGTCAGCCATGCTTAATGCGGGGGGCTGAGCCGCAGTGCAGCTGTGAAACTCTCCAAGACTCCCTTTCTGTGGCCAAATTGAAGCAGACTATCGGTCTGTAAAATGCTAAAAAAACCCGAAAAGGCAGTCTGAACACTGTTCTCAAGCTCCAAGGCCAGCCCAGCACAGTTTGACTTGTGTCCACACCCTTCAGAGGTGCCCCACTGGTCACTGGGCACACCACACAGCAGCCGCCCTGGCTTCCCTTCTGGACTGCTGCAGGATCCCTACAGCTCTAGGACACAATTAGCCCATTTTACACAGGGGATTGTTATCTGGAATGAAGGGAGGACTGCACTGCAGCCCAGCTGAGAGGTGTTTTTTGCAGCATGACCCTGAAAGGCCAAGTTTCCTGCTGTGGGATGTCCAAGGGCACATGGGACGACAGAAAGGTGCAAAGAATGGTGGGACAATGTTGGAGGCAGAGGGGTCTGGGCTTGCTGTAGCCTCTTCCATAATGGGAACAGTCCTTGGAGTGAAGGGTACCACCAGGTAGTGTCTTCATGAAAGCTGCTTGAAGTGGTCCAAAATAGAGACAACAAACGATCCAGTGTCCCACTGTCCTGCTCCCTGTCCCACTTCCATTTACCACTGTAGACATATCCCACCAAGGATTTACACCCTGGAAAGCTGCAAGGCTTTCCACAAGCAGTTGGATTCCTCCCCAGTTATCTCACAACCCACTGGTTCCTGAGCTCAGGGGAACACAATCCTTCCCAGCTCCTGAGCTGCCCAGAACCCTGCACTGACTTCTCCTGGAACAGGAAGTGCTCAGTGAAACTATCTAGGTGAAGGCTGCAAATAAATGTGTCTATCTTCTCAGGGTATGAATTTAGTGCTGCTCATTGCCCTGAACCACTGTGGAAACCCGAGGAAAGAAAAGAGATTCAACAGGAAATCTGACAAATTGAGGGAAGATAAATCCATTGGTAGCACAATGTAGCAGTTGGTCACACAGTGATCTGAGCAGTTTTTGGCTCAGGAAGCCTGGACTCTGTGTAAATTTAGCAATTTGCACTATGCCGGATCCTGGAAGCTGGGAAAGAATGCCACAGGGAGGACTGCTCTGTACTCAAATGACACTTGGGCTCAGATGAGAGACCAGTCATTATCCGAGGAGAGAGCATTTTGAGGATTTTTTGGGAAGAGTCAACATGATTTAATAAAAGGAAATTACGCCTCATAAATCTATTAGGGGCCTCAGAAGGCATCAACAAATAGGTATACAGCTAGGAATGGTTTTCCAAAGTCCTTCATCAAAGCTTTTTAAGGAAACCCTGCTGTGATGGTTTAAGAGATAAGGTTATGTGAATAAAGGGCTGATTAAAAGGCAGGAAACAGAAGGTAGAAATAAATAGCCAGTTCTGACAGTGGAAGGAGGTTGGCAGTGGAGTCATGCAGGGATTTGTACTCAAGCTTACATTGCTCAGCATGACTTAAACCTGGAAAAAGGGGGGCTTCATGAGATGGGAGTTTGTTGAGGTTATTAAGCATCCAAGACAGTAAAGATGATGAACAACTGGGGAAGCTGCAGGAAAGCTAAACAATAGACAGCGATTGGGCAATAAAAAGGCAGATGAAATTCAATATAGCTAATTCTAAAATTAATTACATTAAAAAAACCCCAAATTTTATATACATGGTAGTAGAGTCTCAGCTGACTTTTTCTGCTTCAGAATAGGACCTTGTGGCTATATAAATATCTGTGAAAAGGGTAGCTCAGTGCTCAGCTGCCACAAAAGCAGAAAGTTCCATTACTAGGAGAGGAACAGGGAGTAAAATAGAAAACACCTTCAAGACATTCTGTACATCCATAGTGCATCTACAGCTCCAAAAATTATGTGTGTTTATGGACCACCCAGCTCAAAACAATGGAAAATTATACAGAAGGGTAACAAGAATGAACAAAAGCATGAAATGGTTTTTCTGTGAAGAACAAGTAATGGATTAAGACTTCTCAGCTTCAAAGGAGAAAGCAGAGCAGAGTGAAACAGCAATGTGCTCCAATATTCTGATTTCTTCAGTAGTTAACACACCATTTTAAACTGGTTCCTAAGCCCTTTGTGAGGTGGGACTGTCTTACCAACACTGGGGTGCTCCATTCTGTTGGGCAGATGGGACGGCCAGTGCCAATGCTCAGGCTGCTGAACCTGAAAATTTCTCCTGAAAGACCTCAGCACCCTCAGAACGTAAAACCAGATCATTTAGAGATGTGATGGGACAGTCGGGTCCAGAGCTGTCATGGCTGGATACAGGTTGTTTAGGGAAGAGTGGCAGATGGTGATGAGGTTTGTGCTCTAAGCAACTGAGTTCCATGCATGAATTCATGCATGAATTCATGCATGTTTGTGAGGGAACAGAGGGTCAGAAAGTCAAGAGCTCATGAGTCAGGAAAAGCCAACAAATGGGATATTGTTGTGGGCATCTCCTACGACTCAGTCAAGAAGGGAACACAGAACCTTCTTTGAACAACTGAGAGGTGATTCAGGACAGACTAGAGCAGTTCCTGTCTTCTGTAACAGGAAAAACCTCTGTCTTCAGTCACATGATCTTCACTCACAAGATGTTCTGTTAGACCCACCATGTGTCTGTATCTAGCAGTGAAGTTTTGAGACAAAAATTACTAATCACACCAGCAGACTGAGTCAGGGATGCAGTAAGCTGGACAAACACAAGTCCATGGGGCTGGATGGGCCACCACTGAGAGAAATGTGATGGCCATGACTGATACACTGAAGGGCAGGGCTACCACTCACAGAGACGTTTACCAGCTGGAGAAAGGTGCCAGGGAGTGTCGCAGTAACGACACAAAAGAAGGAGACAGACACCTGTTGAGCAAGGAACAAACTGCGGGCTTCTTTGCCCATCTTTATTTGATATGTGTCTTATAAATCACTGTGGATTGGAGGAGACAAAGAGCCTCCCCTCAATCACACTGGTCAAAGGAGATGTCCATCAAACTTCTGTGCCCAGGAGAAAGGAATGTAAATAAAAAGATACCATTACAATAACATGGCAATGTTTACAGAGAATGTCTGAGAACCAGTTACAAAAGAATGATAACATCCAGAACTGCAAAACTCAGGGCAACAAGGTTTAACCTCACCAAGTTCAATAAAAGCAAATATGAGCCCTGCACATGGCATGGACTAACCTGGTTTGACAGCACAAGAGGAAGCACCTCCTGGCTAGAGAGCAGCTCTGAAAAAAGAGGTCTTGGGGCCCCATGAACAGCAAGCTGAACACGATCAAGAAGAGCACCCTTGCAGTGACAAGGCCAACAGCGTAATGGGAGGCATAAGCAAGGGAGCTGCCATCAGGCTGACAGAAATTATTCTTCTGCCTACCAAGCACTCCTCATCCACATCCATATGTCTGGGTACAGTTTTGGGATTTTCAGTACAAGAGTTATGGACAAACTGGAGAGAGTTCAGACAGTCAGGGACTGAGTGTGTGTGATGTGGATGGCTGCAAGAGCAACTGCAGTCTTCCAGCACCTAAAGGGGGATCATAGTGAAGACAGAGCCAGAATTTCTCAGAGGTGTACAGTGAAACAAGAGGGGAAGATCACAATTTTTAACATGGGAAATGCTGACTGTTTCCTATCAAGTAATTCTTCACCAAGAAGCGTCTAAGCACTGGCACACATTGTCCAGAGACACTGCAAGATTGCCACCTTTGGATATTTTCAAATGTGACCAGACAAGGTCCTGAACAACCTAATTTAACTCCAAAGCTTTGAGGCTTGAGCAGCTTTGTGCTTGCTTTCAGCAGACACTTTGGACTAGATGGCCTTCAGAGGCCTCTTCCAACTCTTCATGTTTCTACAGCTCTATAAGTGCCATAAAAACATATATAAACCCCACAACATTAAACCATTAAACCATAAAAACCAAACAAAGCCAAACCTACACAGCTTTGCATATACAGTGTAATGTTGACATGCAGACATGTCCCATAGGGGGAATAAAGAAATGCATAATAGGTAACACCACACATCGATGAAAATAAGAGGAAAGGATGATTATGAAGACCAATGTACATCAAACAAACCAAGATGGGATTTAAGCATGCAAGATTACCAGTATGTGTCGCAGCTCCTATTTTATAATTCAGCTTTACTAGATAAAATTATTTACAACCCCACAGTGAGAATCAAAAGACCCACTCTGCAGAGGCAAAGCTGAGTCCAACGTAAAAATACTTTCGCTATGTCCCACCAACACACACTGACAAAAGCTGCAGAGCTTGTGGCACTGCAGTCATTTTGGAAGCCTAGTTAAAATACTCTGTAAGTCTGCAGTACTTCATAAATGAACATGCAAAAGGTTAAGTACAACTGACTTTTCATCTCTATTTTATTTCACAAAAGCAGTGCATTCTGGGGTGAGAAGGAAAGTTCAGGAAAAACCTGCAGTTTTCAAAATACATTGTTCATAATTTAACCAAAACAGTAAGTAAATGCCATTAAACTTGTTTATATTCAACTCTCTGAAGAGATGAGCCCCTTCTTAAATAATGGGAAGAGAATTAATGAAGCCTAGCTTCAGTGAAACATGCTTTGTAATCTGGCTTTCTTTTTTATAGACAAAAAGTTTTCTGTACACTATCACCTCTGTTCTTCCTGACAGTAGGACACTCAGGTTTTACAAGATTTGGTTACAAGCACCATCAATGTAAACAATTAAAACTTTAATCTCTAGTTAGAACAGAAATACTGGGAGACAGAACCAGAGATACCAGAAGTACCGGGAGACAGAACAAATTCAGAGTCTGTGGACACTCATCTGTTTCTCTTCCTGTCAGGAATAATGTGGCAAAATCTGGAGCTGAAATGCTTGTGGAGCTGCTGGTAAACACAACACATGAACGTCCTGACTGACACTTGAGCCATCCTGTGCTTCCCTGCAGATCTCCAGTACCAGTGCTTCCTGCTGCATCAGGCGATGGCCCCCAGATGTAATGGGCGGCTTCTTCTAGAGATATGCCCTAGGTTGAAAGATGGTTCAAAGCCTCTTCTTCATTAAAAAGCCCAAACAGCTTTCGTCAGGAATTTCAGTGTTGGCATGATGCCAGGATCAGAGAGCTACATCAGCTCAAATGAGTTTTTTCATTCATGTTCAGATCTATTATTAAAATATTGCAAAAAAGCTTTTTTTTTTTTCCTACTCCAAGAAGGAGTACTAAAATTTTTAACATATTTGAATAAAATTTATCCAGTTGGCTATCCTACCTGGAAGTAGCTATTCTTGATAAAATGGCTGTCCAATAAATAGACATTGCTATTTCATTATTTATTTTTGTACTACCATGAATATGACAGAAAACAACAAAGCATAAATTTAAACCTGTGGATCCTGACTGTCCTGGACATCATTTTTTGTATGTTGAAATGCAAACTGATGGAAAAAGTGGCTAGGCAGACTTTCACAGCGTTTTATACATATTTTGGCAGGGTACAAACAATAACATGGGAATACAACTTCAGATAAATCAGGTTCACTGTGTTATGGGGGCAGATTGATCTAAAGTTCATGAAAGTCAGAGGAAAGACTGCATGGGGTCTGAAGGAACACTGAGCAGGTAAATACATGCACACCATGACAAATCCTTCATTAGTGCTATTTTTGATCCCAGAAGGAGAACAGTTTACCCAAAACTGCAAGTTTTGGTAAGTTTTAGAGGGCAGAGAAAGGCTGATAATCCTTTGTGCTCTTAGTTTGAACAGATTTTGCTGTTTATTCATTGTGTTTAGCACAAAAGACAAAGTCTACCCTTGATACATGCTATGACAGCATCACACAGAGAGGAGACTTGGAATTCAGCCTTTTTCCTTACGTGGAGAAAACAACAGTAAAAGGAAAAAGCCTTGACTATCCCTCTGGTGTCTTCTGGACTGGGGGTGCAGGTTCCTCCCCTATAAATCTGTGCTTATTTTTTCCCCAGACTTTCTTCCAGAATGGTTTGTAAAAACTGTGCGTTTACTTAAATGGGCCAGGGGAGTTGTTCCACTTCTTGTAACTACTATTTACACTATGTGTGTGCTTTTTTTGCTTCTTTTTTCCCCTCCCATAAAGCAGTGATTCTCTTGATCAAAATTACCTGGTAATATGGCAAACATTTTTTCTCCAAAAAAGAGTTTTTATTCCACACATCACAATGCCATCATGCTAGGTCTTCAGCATCTACACTTGTGTATAGGTTACATCCAGCATTATTCATACACCTTTTAACACATTTTCTCAGTGGCTTGACCAGAGCTGTAATCAGTGACACTTTTCATGCTAAAATACAGCTTTTCTGAACATGCATGATAAAATCTGTTTATATGACTTAAATCCTGGTGAAGGTACTTAGCTGTCACATTAGCAGCTTTTTACTTATTTTTTTTTAAACACCAAAATAATTAGAGCAAAACAGATTATCAAGAATGCATATTTTAAAAACATGTCTTGAAAGCCAGTAAAATTTGACTTGTTCTCCCTTTGGAGAGAGGTATTTAAGAATAAATATGTTTTACCCAGAAAGAAGTATGCTTGCATTGGAAATATGAAGAATAAGTTTCTGCATTAATAATTTTTTAACAGAGTAATAACAACCCCTTAAAAAACAGGGAGCTATCATGTATTTGGGCCTGATGGTATAGCAATATATAAAAATGCTGGGTTTTCTCTCTTGTTTTCTATTCCAAAAAGGTAAGCTCTGTATTGCCCGAATTAGAAGTAGCAAACATGGTTTACTTGGGTTACCATTGTCTACACAAGTGGTTCAGACATCAGTCCAGATGGCTCCCTTTCAGGAGGAAAGGATGGGCTTCCCGGGTGGAGGGGCTGAAAATGTTCTCTGTGGTTTCCCTTTTGGCACTTTCCGCATCCTGGTCTGTCAAAGTAAGAGATACGGTGGAACTTCCTCTTCCTGGGGAAGGAGTGAAACTTTCTCCAAAAAAGTTTCTATAAATGCACTGGCAACAAAAGAAGGGCCAAGGAGTCTTCATCCTTTGCTGGATGCAGAGGCTAGCACAGTGTCAAGGGATGAGGAAAAGGCTGAGGTACTTAATGCCTTCTTTGCCTCAGTCTTTAACACCAAAACCAGGTGCCCTCAAGATACCCAGCTACCAAAGCTGGAAGTTAGGGACAGTGAGCTGAGTTCAGTCCCCATAATCTAGGAGGAAAGAGTTAATGACCTTCTGTCCCAATTAGACACAAGTCTATGGGCCCTGATGTGATGCACCTGAGAGTATTGAGGGAACTGGCGAAAGAGCTTGCCAAACCACTCCCAATCATCTACCAGCAATCCTGGTTAAGTGGACAAGTTCCAGCTGACTGGAAATCAGCAAATGCAATACCCAACTACAAGAAGGGTTGGAAGGACAACCCGGGGAACTGCAGGCCTGTCAGCCTGACCCCAGTACTGGGGGAGGTCAAAGAGCAGATCATCCTGAGTGCCATCACATGGCATGTACAGGAAAACCATGAACTCAGGCCCAACCAGCATGGATTTTTGAAAAGCAGGTCCTGCTTGACCAACCTGATCTCCTTCTACGACAATTTGATCTGCTTAGAGGATGAGGGAAAGGCTGTGGATGTTGTCTATTGAGACTTCAGGAAAGCATTTGAAACAGTCTCCTGCAGCACTGTCCTTGAGAAATTGGCTTGGATGGGTGGACTCTTCACCGAGTAAAACTGGCTGGATGGCTAGGCCCAGAGAGTGGTGGTGAGTGCTGCCACATCCAGCTGGTGGCTAGTGACTAGTGGTGTTTCCCAGGGCTCAGTATTGGGGACAGTCCTGTTTCACATGTTCATTGATGATCTGAGGGGATTGTGTGCATCCTCAGTCAGTTCACAGATGACACCAGCGTGGGCAGGAATGTTGAGCTACTGGGGGGCAGGAAGGCTCTGCAGAGAGATAGTGACAGGCTGGATCAATGGGCCAAGGACAATCCTATGAGATTCACTAAGATGAACCTGCACTAAGTGCTGGATCCTGCACTTGGGTCACAACAACCCTCTGCAGTGCTACAGGCTTGGGGAAGAGTGGCTGGAAAGTGCCCAGCAGAAAGGGACTGGGGGGTACTGGGATTGGGGAACANTACTTGGCACTGGTGAGGCCACACCTTGAGTCCTGTGTTCAGTTCTGGGCCCCTCACTATAGGAAGGACATTGAGGTGCTGAAGCATGTCCAGAGAAGGGCAACAGAGCTGGTGAAGGGTCTGGAGCACAAGTCTGATGAGCAACAGCCGAGGGAACTGGGGCTGTTTAGCCTGGAGAAAAGGAGGCTCAGAGGTGACCTCATCAATCGCTACAACTACCTAAAAGGAGATTGCAGTGAAGTGGGGTTGGTCTCTTCTGCCATGTCTCAAGTGAAAGGATGAGAGGAAATGGCCTGAAGTTGTGCCAGTGGAAGTTCAGATCAGGCATTAAAAAAAATTATTCATTGTGGTCAGGCCTTGGAATAAGTTTTCCAGGGAAGTGGTGGGGTCAGTCTCTGGAAGTGTTCAAGAGGTGTCTGGATGCAGCCCTTGGGAATATGGTTATGGGTGATTATGGTAGTGCTGGGTTGACGCTCGGACTAGACGATCTTGAAAGTCTGTTCCAACCTTGATGATTCTGCAATTCTTCCCCACTCACCAACACCAGCTCTCAAAGGTTGGAAGGAACAGTGTGTTTCCTCACAGGAAGCTTCTTGCCTGACTCTACTGGAGCTCTGCTGCAAGGACCTGCTGTGCTTAGAGCTGCCTTTGGAACTAGTGAAAGGGAAATAAAACCCCTTTCTTTTCCCATCTTTCCTGAGTTAAGGGAATTTCTCAGAACAGTTAAAGCAGTTTAGTGTCACAAATTAGTCTTCATTTTCTGCCAAATTAAAATAGAATACTATGTGCCTCTTCTGGCATTTCCTTCACCACCAGTACAAGGGTCAGTCAGAAAACATCTGCCTGGCACTGCTGTGGAAAAGCCTCTGTGCTGATCACCTCCTTCAGTACAAAGGTACAGGGTGCAGGCTCAGACTGCTTTACTGTACCTAGTTTGGAATGCCCATCTCAGAGGGTTCTGAGCATTTTCTTTGAATATATAACACACTCTGCTGCATCACCTTCTCCTCAGCAAGGAACCTCCTGTAAGCTCAAGGTACACCCACTGCTGTCATTCACAAGTAGAACATGTTTGCTCTGGAAGGTATAAAATAGAAAAATCTCAGATGTAAAATTCTTCTTCATTAACTGGTGAAGCTGGGCAAACACGATCATCCAGAGAACACTGAGGTGCTCTCAAGGGCTTTTTGTGCTGCTTGGAGGGAGATGCTGATGTAAAACAGCTGGAAGACCATTCTGAAAGAGAAGGCAGCGAACCATCAACTGACTCAAAAGTATTGCACATGGCTGATACAGGCCTTCCACTGGTGGCTGCCTGTTTCGCCCTGGCAGTTTGTTTCTGTGATGGAAGAGAGTCTTCCAACTCACTGCAAAATCCATTAAGGGCAGAGTATGCAGAAACCACAGACAGGTCTGATAAGGACAGCTTCATCCCTGTGTCCACATCAGTCTCTTGGGCACCTTCCAAGTCATCAATGTTAAGCTTGGGGCTGCATTTCCATGTTTTTAACCTGGTTGCAGGTGACACAGCATTTAAAAACTGAAATGGTTCACTGAAATGAAGTGTCTCTGGTGCAGAAGAGGAGTTCACTGTGGGCAAGCAGAACAAAGACTTGCTTCGTTGAAATGACCATGAAATGCTGGAAGCAGTCCTGGATCTGTGTGTGAAGTCTCCTTGATCACTGTGTCTCAAGTCCTGCTGGGAGAAACCAAGATAATGACCAAGGCCATTTGCGTGATGTACCTTTTTTTGACCCATTTCTTGTGGCTGTTCAGAGACAGATCGGTGGCTCTGAGGAAGAAAGGCTGGCAAAGTAGTGAAGTGGGAATCTGTTGACACAGATGGATATGGTTGCTTGTTCTGCTTTGCAGACTTCCTACACCAACTGTGTGCTTGCTGCAGCCGGGAGAGGAAGAAAAGAAGATCACATTAATACAGAATTGGCAGTTTTACAACCCCAAGTCTCCATTGCTGAGTTGCTACTGCAAATAATCATGAAACAGACTTTAGTCAGTATGCTTGCAGCAAATGTTTCAGTGCAATAACAAAGACAAACCACTCTGCCAAAATCCCAAATATTTACATAAGGAGCCTCGAAGACAACAAGAATAAATGGTAGAGAAGCCCTGCCTTGTGGGCTGAATTACACTAGCTTGAATTTCTCACTTCCTATTGACTTGTTCAGATTCATTCATATTCTGTCTTCCAACATTACTGCCTTAGTGGACAGCTGAAGAACAAAAATGAAGAAATGAAAGAAGTATATTACCATAATTATAATTTCTCATTTCTTCTTTACTGTGTTTTTTTTTTTGTTTTGCCCTCTTTTGAAACAGCAAAAAGCCTTCAGCGAGCAAGCTCATTCTCTATCTTCTCAATGGGAATTTACTACTTCCTTCAACTCATTGACATTTTCTTTCTTACCTAGTTAGCTGAGCAGAGTGCCCCAGAACCCACCTGCTCTATTAACTAGCTCACAGTGACATTCTGCACAGACATTTTATTTGCTTGTAGAAACCAAGACTGAAGACCTAAACTGATGGCAGTGATCCAAATTTGGACCAGAATCTCAGTCCTAGGGCAGGATTCAGTTGCCTACCCAACAGATACTCAAGCATTTGAATGGGGAAAGCAGCTGTGACAAATGGAGAGCCAACATCCTTCCCAAGAAGGAGCTGGAGGCCAGGTAGCTTTCCTATAGGATTAGACACTGATGTCTGGGCAACTGAAAAGTGTCTGAGCAATCATAAGGTTATTCATCTTCCCACTTACTTCAGTGAGGCTTTTAGAAGTTTGCCTTTCAAAAAGTTTAATTTAAATTTAATTTAAATTCTTCTACTGGAATTTCTTGCATAATACAAAATGTTTGATCTCTGCCCCAAAAGGGACAGGAACTAATGGGACAAAGTGCAATATCATACTCTTGAAAATAAAGAATAATATCAGCTATGGGACTTGTCAGCTGGAAACAAGAGAGGAGAAAGAACTGGGTATCCTCATCATTCTCTGCTATTAAAGCGACAGGGCTGTGACAACAAGGTATCGGGCAGTCTCCAGTGAGTTAAAAAAGCCTTAATGCAGTGTGGACAACACTTCTCAGGCCCCATCCAGAATGCTGCACACGACTCAAGGCACACCTATGTGAAAAAGAACAAATTTAAACTGAAAAAGACAGAGCCACAGGAAAAAAAAAACAGTAAGATGAACTACGCATTAAAAAAAACCAGACCACCAAGTAATAAAAGGTTTCTACTAACAACAGAAGAAGAGTCTTCTGGGGCAAGTAATGGATAAAGACAGAGCTTGTTCATTTTACCAAAGAGATTATATGACATGACAGAAAGAGCTGAGACCTGGCAACCAAGGAGGTCCTTTGTATCCCCTCTCTGAAAGAACTCCATACATTGCTGCCTCTAACATCTTGCTAGTGCACATCACATTGTCTTAGTGACCCAGATCTGTCATAGCCATCTTCTGGTTTTTATTGAAGCGATTTTATAGGCAAAAAAGGATTTTCACATCTGCAAAAAATGCTTTGCTCATTCATGATTGCCTACTAGAGATTACAGGACAGCCAAACCACAGAAGTTCATTTAAATGCTGTAGATCAATATATATACATATGTATACAATATATATATATATATATATATCTGTAAAGAGGTATGTTAATTCATAACCTATTTCTGTGTAATATAGTAAGCTGTTTTCCCTAATGTTATAAAGAATTATATAAATTAATGAAGACGTTGAGTACAAAAGAGTCAAATAAAATGTCAGTTGTCAACAAAACATTAGCCAGAAATCACGTTAGACCTCTACACACATTATTCTGTTAGTGCAACGTGTGAGGCAATTTGTTTAAATATTACTCAGCAAGATAAAAGGCTTGTCCATGAAGAAAATACCAGCTGTTTCTTAACTGAAGACGTTTTTGGACAACACAGAAATAAGAATTTGACATGCTGAAAGTCCACAAACAGACCACTGCCCTCTTTTGATATGTTTGATGAAGAAAATATTCCTCATTATATTTGGTTTGCATTAACCAAAGGTACCATTTTTTCCTCTGCAGTAGCTCTGTTATCAGATATGCTACATGAATTCAACCACCATGCTCAGTGAATCAACAGAAGCACCTCTAGAACACTTCAACATCTCAGAAAGAAGATCATGGATTGCCTTACCACAGCTTATTTTTATGTCATATGTGTGTTTTTGAAGATTTAGCTGGTCATTTGGCAGATCAAGCATACAAAGTAACCAAGGATCCAAGCAAGTGTAGTCTTCCTGTTTGTGAAAAGGTAAGGATGGGACCACTGGTAAAAACTCAGACAAAACTGCACCTGAAAACATAAGGCTTTTGGGAACAGATCTGTACTTGCACTGCAGAGAGTTCTGTGGGCAGAAGAAAAGCCTTGCCTTTACCCAGCACAGCCCATACCACCTGTCTACCAAATGTATGTCAGGCAGAGCCACACAGACATCATGAGTAGGATTTAGTTGTCTAGTTAATACAGCCAATGGAGTCTGGAAAGCAATTCAGCTTCCCCTGAAGAAGTTTTTGTGTCTGTTTGGTTAGCTGAATTGCTTTCTGTGTCCTTGGGCTGTACTGAGCATATATCCAACAGCTACAGTGAGAACACAAGACTGTAGCTGACATTCTACTTTAGGTAAGACATCAGTTTTAGGGTTTTGCTATTTTAAACTTTTTTTCCTAGTTCTTTTAATGTTCCTGTGGACAGATAGAGGCATTTAATTTTATACAGGGTATTTGCTGTTAATCTTGCTCGTGGGTCACAGCTCCTGGACAAGCTCAGCTGGCCTGGCAGGATGTAATGGTAGATGTTGAGAAGAAGGGGACAAGTACAGCCTGCCCCCAGGATGGCTGCCTGCAGGGCAGGTCAAGTGACATCACTAATACAACTTACTTCTGAGCAACTCTGTTTATAGGAGGAATTGCTTACCTCAATCACTATTTTTTAAGATGAATTAAGATTTAGAAGACCTATTTTCCATCGCTGCTCTTCATTATATGGGCAGAAATGGGAAATAATAGGGAGATATTATTTTAATACTTTAATCTTAAACGTAACTGAAGACTTTCCCAGCTAACACCAGACAGTACAAATAGTAGTTGTGTACCACGGATACAAGCGTACTAGAGGTAGGACACTGCACTACAGGTAGTGTGTCAGAAGCTCCATCCCACGAAATACTAGTGAATAAAGATTACAGGCTAATCCTATATTGGAGAGAACTGGATTATGTGGACTAATAAGACTTTTCTATATCTACATTCTCTAACTTGCCAGAGATCACAGAAAGGATTCAATGATTTAGCCAGGATTAAAAGTCAGGCAAAACTAGCCCCTAGCCCTGTGCCAAGGCCATTGGCTGTGCTCTCCTGTGCCACCCTGGCACAGCACACTGAGTGCTGCATGCAGCCTGTGCACTCCTGTGATCACTCCTCTTTTAGGAGGCTTCTCTGCCTCCTTAATCCTGCCAGTGGCTTTGAAAACAGTTGCATCTTTTCTGAATTCTCTTCTTTTCCAAGTCCTCCTCTGCAGCCTTCCCACAGCTTGCTAATGCTCTCAGCATTGCTTGTTGCCTCCCTGCTGTCTGGCAGAGCCCTGCCTGGTACAGCCTTGCTGCCTGCAACGGGCACAAGCACCAGAGAGATGCCAGAGAGGGCGGCAGTCATCTGAGAGGACAAAGACACGATCCAAAGTGACACGTTGATTTTGACTGAAATTCCAAATGCAGGGAGATAGATCTGTCAGACCTTGCCACAGAGATGTGCAACAAAACGCGGCCATTGACTGGGCAGATTAGCTCTCTAACAGAACAGATTTTTTCATCTGGCGCTAATCTGCTGCTCATTTACAATCTCTGCACAAATCTTTGTGAAGCCTGGAGGGATTTAAAGTCTTTGTGTTTTACAAAGGGCTGCAGAAGAATTTCATGATGAATATCCGGGAATGCCATAAACAACTTGGGGTGAACTTTGCAGAAATGCACTTTCAACTTGGGCTGCCTGGACCTAACAGAATAAAATCCATGAGTGTTCCTGCAGTCTATTTTAAGTTATCTGCTTTTTAAAAAAGCAGATAGAGATCTCCTTAAGCATTATTTGTATTAAGAACTGCCAGCAAGGCTTTGCTGAGGTCAGGACCCAGTCAGCACAGCAATGACATCACCATCTCAAGCCCAGATTTTGCCTGCCTTGCTCAACAGGAGTGCGATGGTGTTTGTTTAATTGTATTAAAACCAGTGGAATTGATCCAGGAAAAAAAAATCAACACAAGAAAAAGTGGCAGAGGTTAGTCCTCAGTGTCACCACAGTAAGTCTTACTTGAAAGGCAAAATGTAGTCCAAAGCACAGGATATCAAAAGAAAAAATGCACAAATTTGATTTAAAATCAAACATATTTGAAGAGTGGCTTGTAGTGTCTTTAGAAAACTAGTAAAGGTGGGTGTTTTGCAGCACAAAATATATTCACTCTCAAGAATTTTTGCTGGGTGTACGGAGTCATAGGAGATCCTAGTATGCCATGAAACTTAACTGCACTAACAGAAAAGATAAAGTACCTTAGGTTGAAAAAAAAAAGTAAAAAATGTCTTATTTGAATTAGTGACTGATTCTCTATGCTCCCTTAAAACTCAGTTATTAGCATTAAAGAGAATCAAACACCTATGTCACAAAAAGAAATGGAAAAAGTGTAAAATATTTTGAAAAACAGAAAACTAGTATCAGATTTACAGATTAATTAGATCATGTTAAGGCACCTCCCTTGACTGAGTCAATTTTTACTCCAAAAGTCTGTTCTTTTCACCAGTTTCAAAAGAAACTAAACATAATTTTTTAAAAGGTGTTCTGTACACATCCTTGCTTGTCATAAGTCATAGAATGTTTTGGGTTGGAAGAGACTTTAAAGATTGTCTAGTTCTCACCCCCCAGCCATGAGCAGGGACACCTTCCACTGGACCAGGTTGCTCAAAGCCCCATCCAATCTGGCCTTGAACACTTCCAGGGACAGGGCATTCACAGCTTGTCTGGGAAACCTGTTCCAGTGGATGCTTTTCTTTGCTCTCCTCTTTGTGCTCACTTCTGCTCTATCTGCACTATTAATTCAGCAAGCTTGAAGCTCTTTTCTCACCTCCATTTTCCTTCCTGCAGACTAAACTGCTCTCTGAAAGAGTGTTCTTTCTTTGCCTATTTTTGTCTTCTCTGATTCTGGCTTAGTTGCTCTGCTTTCTCTTTTCCACTTTTACTTAACTGTAGGAACTCCAGTCTGTAGCATGGGACTGCATTTTCTTTCCTTTATCTCCCAGAGTTTGTTTGTGGTAATGCTTTGAGTAACAGGAATGAGATTATTTCATTTAAGACTACAGGCATACATGGTATCATCCAGTCTGACCTTTTGTTAATCATTTTACAAATCATTAAGCCATCTCTCTACAGAGCCTGTTGACATTTCAGGTGGATGAAAGCATTTCAGTTTTCAGGGTATTAAATAATTCTGTGCTTCCACCAGGGGCATGTCAGAGGTGCCACAAAGTCCAAGCACCACACCTAAAATGGTAGTAGATTGAGTAATGCTTCCAGAGTATTTGCATGTTTTATCAAGGTCATATGAATGCTAGATGACCATCCAGGCAGCAAAACCGGAAACTAGGGGAAGGAGGAGGAATACTGCTTTGTGTTGGAGAGGAAAGGCAGAGCCAGGTGAGGTTCAGAAGGGTTTGGTGGGTCAGCTGAAGTAAATGCAACCATGAGCACACTGATCCGTGTTGTAAACTTCTAAGAGGAAAAGTAACTGGATCCTGAGTCTCAAAAATTTGCCTTTCCTTGGCCAAGGTAAGTTTGAGGGGCAAACCATTCTTCATGCTGCACAGGAGAGTAAAATGGTTCTTTTAGTCTCAGCTGGGGCTGGGAGAGGAAAAGCTTTGTCCAAACCTCCTATCTTGTAATTTTTTTTACTTCATAAGCTCAGTAATACCTACCCACACCCACATATCTAAGATGAGGTATTTTCTGCATTGTCTGAGTCCTCCTGTCCTGGCTCCTTGCTTCAGTTATGGCCACTACCTCTGCTCCTAAAACACACGGTTACACCACTTCTCAAATCAAGATTACAGCTGCCCAGTACAGGTAAGAACATCGGCCGATTAATTCAGCAAATCAGCTACAAAAAAATCCCTCTACCTCCTCCTAAGCTGTGATCTGTTAACATTTGCAGTGTTATTTCAAGGATGCTTTATAAAGCAACACTAGGCAGAAAACAGCCACCTCATAAACCCTCTGGCATGTAAAACAGCAGTAGGTGCTATGCTTAAGCGTTGAGTGTCTAGATGAGATACACATTTGCTGCTGTCCACCTTCCTCCTGGGCATGGCTGCATGTCCCGCCTCATGTTCCACAGAGTGGTCATAAAATCCTGCCAAAATACTATTTTACTTTTCTTACCCTACCCAGAGATGTTCTCATAATTTAAAGATGCCATCTGTGCACTTTCTCCTCTCTGCTCACTATCCCTGCTTCCCAAACATGCATGGCCAAGCCAGTCCAATCAGTTATTAACCTTTCCTGCTTCCCATGTTGCACTGCCAGGAGTGCAAGTTGATTAGCACTTCATCTGTCTCTGTGTGGATTATGCCCAGAGGCAGCCAGGAATCTGGACAAGACATATAAATCCGGCAGGATATGCAGTATACCAGTATATGGTATATTCTTAGCTACATTATTTACATATTCTTCCCACTGCTCTGACAAGAGCTCCCCAGAGCTCCTGCTTCTGGGCTTAGCACTGGTGAAGCAGTGTGGGTGTCTTCCCACAGGATGCAATCCTGTTCCTAAGTCTTGCTCCTGCCCCTGCTCCAGCCAACTGAACCCTTTGCCTCAGCTGTTACATAGCTGCAACCTTGGAGCAATTTGCCAACGTGTAAAAGCTAGTGACAAAATAATTCTGAAGGGCTTCCTTGCAAATGAAGGAATAGTTTCTTGGCATTAAACAGATTTATCTTACCCATGAATAACTTTGTTTTCTCTTGAACTGACTTTATCTAAGCCCCTTGATAATTGCATTTGCAAAATGGATTAAGAACATGGATCAATCTGGCTGGCAAGTATCCAAGTCCCTGTAAGGACAAGCAAAAAAAAAACCCACAGAGGTCACATCCTGTTAGCCTAATCATGGAGGTATATTCAAACTTCAAACTTTAAACACTGTCTACAAATTAATAGGGATGTTTATCTATGATTTTTGGTACAATTACAATTTTTAAAAGGTGCAGTATCTGCATAAAATAAACAAAAATATTCTGATGATTACTAAGTACTAACTGATATGCAGGCTGAAAAATACTGGGAGGTCATCCTCTGAGCTTATATAACTGGAAAGAAGTGAAAGTTATCACCAATGCTGTGGCATGGATAACATTGCTAATAGCAGTTCTCTGTGAGAAGTCAAAATGTAGTCCTGTTACTTTCAAAGGTAGATACTATAATTGCTTTGAACTTAGAATGAATTAAAAGAATATAGGGAGTCCATGGATCACCAAATCCAGTGTTTCCTAGAACCCATGCTCCAAAATTTCCTTTCCCTAACTGATCATCCTGCCTTGAATAAAGGTATTAACCTGCTTGCACTGGCTGAGTGGATATTATGTCATCAATATGTACTGAAACCTACTTATTGTCAGTTTTTTGTTCCTGTGTCAGAGAAATCTTTTAGTGAAACAGCCTTTTCCTGTTCTTGCTGTTTACCTTCATGTCTGTTTTCCAGTCACAGCTCCCTTCAGACTTAATCTAGCTGGGCTCAGACGACCCCACTTTTCCAGTTTCCCTTTGTAAGACAGTCTCTCCATTCCTCTGCACAGGGGGAGAGCCCTTCCCTGTACCTGCACCTTTCTGAAGTCTGGACTTTTCTGGAGTCCAGAGCTGGAGACAGGTGAGGCCCTTGGGACCCTGTGAAATGGTATAAACACTTCCCATGCTTTGTAGGGGATAGTAACTCTGGTACACACCAGAGACTGCAATTTTCTTTCCATGGTCATGTTGCACTGATGGCTGTAGGTATCTGAGCAACAGGAAATTTTCCCTTTGATTTAGCTGTAGAGCTCCACTTCTGATTGTACAGACTTGCTTAAAAGCCATATACCAGGACCTAGTTTTCACGACTTCACAATGGTATAAGTTAAATCCAAAGTCTCTGTTTTCCCTCCATTTTGCATACAGCAAACTTCTTTTGCTTCACCACACTTTCAGTGATAAATTCCATTTCTGTCACTTCATTCCCATTTGCCATTTTGTCCTCCTGTTCAGAATCATCATCCTCACCAAAAAGAGAAACAGAGGCCACACTTAGCAGGTTTCTGCTCTTCTCTTTTGGTACATATGGCTAAAAACTTATTCTGATTTTCTTTGCTTAGCAAGTCTCGCTTTACCTCTGCACTGCCTGGCACCTGTTACTTCTGAAAATTTGGTGGTTTTAAATCAAAAGCCTTATTTAGAAGCCCTATTTTTTTTTTTACCCTTCCCTTCAATTTACATGAAACCACTGTAAGATCCCATAAACCAAGTTTATATCACATAACAGAAACTTCCTGAGAAAAAACAGGGAAAAGTGTATGTAGGTGAGTGTGATTTCTGTGTGTAGTTGCATGATGACTCTTATCAGCTTCAGCCTGCAAGTTATCTCAGGCTAACACAGATAGGTCTGAAGTGCAATCAGTAACCCTGACAAATTGGTGAGGAGACTGTCTTGCCAGATGGGCAAGGAAGCTTCCCTCCTCAGCCCTATGTGTGTGTTATTCAACTCTGGCTCAGGGTTTCTCTGAAGGTGGCACCTGCAAAGCAGCACAGAAAGGTTTCACTACCACCTGGGTGTGACTCACCAGAGCACAGATGTCCTATGTACTTGGAATTTCAGTCCCAGGAGCTACACACCCAGAGGCACTGTGCTACAGAGGGTGGTACACACCTCTCTGCGTGCTGGGAGGTCTGTACGGTGGAAGGATGGCATCCACAATGCTTCTTCCACATAAACAAGGTCAGACAATTGGAAAAGCCACATGAATGCAATTCACTCTAAAAAATACCCTTTGAAATCTGAACAACCATCTTCTAAAGGTGAGGATCTGTTCTCCTGGACTTGAATGTAAGTAGCAATAAATACCTCTGCAGTGCAAGAATGCACATTAACCTGGCTCTGGAGTGCCACAGATACCCTCTCTGCAGGGCAGGCAGCTGTTAAGAGCTTGCTGCTTATCCTTTTATCTCCCTTGGATGTGGTGTAGTGAAGCAGAGCATGCTGATATATTGCCCAGATATGGTGTCTACAGATGTCCTAACAAACTCTCAGGATTTGGTTATGAGCACTTGAGATTAGCTCAAAAAGAGAATGTCTCTGTGTGAATGTCTCTCTTAGGCTGCTCTTCAGGGCGCATTTCTTTCCCTTCATCACCTCTCTCTTCATCCTGATAATCGCTGGGCAAAAGAGAGATGCAGTTTGTCACCCACTGATGCTGGAAAATAATGAGTACCACGAGGACTTCTGCTTGTCTTCCATGAAAGTCTCATAACTGAGGGCTAATTTAAAACTCCCTGTCAGTTCTGTGTCCATATTTCTTACAAAACTACAATCAACAGCCTTAATTTCTCCATTCAGGCTCATAATTCCTTCTCTCCACATTTTTTTAAACAGCTACCCCATCTCACATCGCTCTTAGCATAAACTGAACTTGACTGATATCTGGATAGTATCATTCACTGCTTTTCTGATCTGTTACACACACAGCAAGGGGTTTTAAATTCCTTCTTTAGCAGTACTGTCCTGGCTCTTTCTCCAAGGATAGAACAAAAAAAAAAAAAAAAGAAAAAGGCAACCTTTGCATCTATCATTTCNTCCTTGGCCCTTTCCCCAAGAAAAAAAAAAAAAAAAAAAAAAAAAAAAAAAAAAGAAAGGGCAACCTTTGCATCTATCATTTCAGGTTAAGCTTTCCTGCACAAAACCGAGAAATGTGGTTCTATTTCCCTGTGTACAGAACTTACCTGCAAAAGGATCCTATTTCCATCATGGTCCTCTGTCTGCCATCTGCCTTCGCTGATGGGGCTGCAAGGGTTGGGCAAGAGAGGCACAAGCTGCCCCACATCTTTAACTCTGAACTCCAGCACTGCTGACTCTGTCCTCACCGGCGCCTGGCCCTTTGGAAGCTTTTTTAAAGAAAACTGAATGTCTATTTCCATGTTAGAATAGACAGGAAAAACACAAAAGTCCGCCTTTTTCTGGCACACTGGCCTTTTCAAAATCAACTCATACAATTTCAAAGTGTCCACAAAATTTTCATTCCGGCAGTATATGGTGAAGCGGATCATTTCCTTCCCGTAGTGCACTGGGCGAATGGCCCACAGAGGAGTCTCTGGAGCCAAGGTGTAAAAGTCTTGGCTGCAGGGCATGTAGGGGAGGAACTTGCCATGCATTAGCTCTGTGTGGTGGTAGTGCCAAGGTGGCCGCTGAAAAGTTTCGTGGAGCTGCAAGATCGGTTCTTCTCCATACTCCTCCTGCAGGAAGAGAATGATGGCAAGGGCTGGCTGAGAAACAACAGCCTTAACCGGCTTCCTGCGCTTCCTGGGCACTCGTCTTTCTGAGACCCGGAACAGCTGGAGGTCTGGATGGATCCAGGCTAGAAGCTTATCGATGGCCTGCTGAAGAGTCTGGGATTCACCTGGGTCTGTGATAATATGCACACTAACAAGGAATGGGTCTTGGATGCCTTCCACAGAAAGTTCACCTGAAATATTAAAGAAAAGTCCTTTAAGATTTTCAACCAAGTTGTCAACACTTAGGTGATCCTTAAAGGAGAAACCGCCTACTCCATCACAGTAGGCTTTTCTTTTTTCTCATCTCTCTGAAGCTCACCTGTAGATAGCAACAAAGAAAATAATCAGAAGGCAGGGAAGTTTCATCACACATATCATAAGACATGAGCGGTGCTGTTTCTACTGAGATAGCATCCAAAAGTTGTTACTTAACGTGCATTTTTGTGCTAGAAAAGAGCTGTTCCATACAGTTGAGAGGTAGAAAAGACAAAAATACTGACACAGAGTGGGGGCATGAGGGAGATTAATGATACGGGTGGACAGCGTTCACCCCACCTTGTTTTAATTTTTGCCAGTTGGCTCAGGATATGGAAATCACATCACTGAAGTCCACTTTATCACCCTGAAACTGGAGTTTTACACTCAGTTAAGTGTTTCGTATCCTGGAGGCAACTGGTCTAATAAGTAAGGCAACGTTTGTAGGGAGAGGTAATATCTTTTAATGCACCAACTGATACAGTTGGAGGAAAAAAGAAAAGCAGACAAGCCTGCAGGCACACAGCTTCTTCTTTAGGAAAATATATTACTTGTCCCTACAAATCCTACACTGTTTATATCTTCAGACTATTAAGACTTTAATACTACTGCTTCAAGGTTTTCTTAAGATTAGGGAAGACTCATAAAAGGAGGAAACACAAAAAAATTACACTTACTCGGGGAAAAAAACAAACCCTCTGGTTAGCCCTTGGCAATGTTTACAGGGGCTCTATCTGTTGTTTGTCCCTGAAACTTCTTTGGTAGTTCAGCAGAGCAATGGCTGATTGGAGGTCTGGGGAGAAATTGTTACTTCTGTTCTGCAGGAGTTACATGCCAATAAAGATGCATGTGCATGGTGATCCAAGACAGTTTAATTAATTAATCAGGTAACCTTGATATTTTTGCTGAAATGGTTCTCCTTGTGTGGTGTTCTGAAACCACCTCCACGTCTGAGACCCTGAGCTTGGGCACAAAGCCTAAATGTGTGCAGCCTTAGAAAGGCTTCCCAAGCTTTTCATTGTGCACACCACACTTAATAAGGGGATTGTCTCAAAGGCTATTTCCCCTCCTATTAGCAATCAGTACAAACCTCTCCCTCCTTCCTCCTGGCATCAGCATAACATTCTTGTGATACTTCACCAACTGCTTTAATGGAAAAGCAGCTTTATACGAGTAGTGTATTTTAGTTGTCTTTCACTACAAAATAGCTGCACTCCCAGGGAAAATCTAGATGCAACTGCATGGCTTTGCAGACAGAGAGGACTGGTAAACATACCATCAGCCTCTGTTTAGAAGCTGCAGAAAGATATGGTACGCAGAGCAAATAGCATGCATCTTGCCTTGGGAGATAAATAAAAATCAAGTAAGTAATCAAAAATACAATTACAGCAGAGTTCTTCTATCTCTGCATGAAATAGGTGATGTGGAGTGACTGTCAGATGGCTAATGGAAGAAAAAAAAGTGAAGCAAAGAGAAATGGTGTCAGTATGTGGCAAGAGGCTTTGCTGTGGCAATCATTACGGGCAGGTAATTCTTTGAGATATCCCCTGTGGGTAGTCACAGTGTGGGAAAAAGACAAAAGGGGGTTGGGGGGAAGGTCCTCTCATGGTCCTCTACATGGGACAGCAGAACAGGAAGGAAAACAAATTGCAGAGGGCAGTGATCTAATAAAACCTGAAAGAAAGTAATCACCATAGCTACGCAGACATTCATTTTCTAAGACTGGAATAGGAGATGTTCAGCTCTTTTCTCCCTCTGATTCCTTTGTGACACAAATGCTATCAAAGTCTGCAACAAGTGACAGGCTTGATATTTATGCATATAAATGAGTGCAGCTCTGAAAGAAGCCTGGACACAACAATGTGAAGCCGAGAGCCATCGTTGCTGTCGGCTTCTTGCTCTGCATTGAAAAAAAATCCCTCAGCACAGCTTTTCTGCCCTCCTGTTGCTCAGCATGGTGCATGGACACTGAATGGCCACAGCATTTTTCAGAAGTGAAGCCTTGTGGGAGCCAATGCCAGCATTAGTATTCTGCAGTCATCACTGCCTGTGCCCATCAGCACCAGATGCTCACAGAACCAGCCTCTGAGGCACAGCACAAAGCCACCCTTAAGAGCCAGAGTTATACACAGAGCAGAGGAAATCATCACTTCATTTTGTGCTAGAAGCAACTGTGTGAGTGTAACAGACCAGCACAGAAAGAGCTTCAGTTCTATTTCATGTTTGCAGAGATGCTTTTACTGCAACACTTTTACACATTTCATTATGTGGCTTCTTGTGCTTCTAAAATGGCAGCCTGTTCTGTTTGGGTAACAAAAAGAGAAACTTAAGAAAAGCAGAAATATGAGGCAAGGAGAAACTCTCTCTGAAATGACGATAAGCTGCAAATTGTTTCTATGTTACTAACAAGTCTTTTTTCCTTCATCTGACAAAGAAGGAGGGGAAACACCACCATTTCTCATGACACAGTTCAATTTGCCCCCGGCAAATTGTTACAGAAGCAAATGAAAGCTCTGCATGTGTATTAGCCTTCCTGTGTTACTAGTTAATCCCACAGAAAATATCAAAATGCTGAGGCATCTATTTGAAAATAAGCTTCACTGTTCTCACAGCTATTACATTTTTTCTCTTCCTATGACAGAAGGGGATTAGGTCTCTCTGAGTTGGCAAAGCAATAACTTTGCTAAGAGGTAATTACTACCAGGGCTGAAAGAGTATTTTACAATTCTAAAGTTTTTGCTCCTCTGTTAGGTAGTATTAACCACCCATGAGAGGTTAAAGCAGTCAGCCCAAATGCTGCAGGGCTGTCACACTGGACCTTTTAAAGCTGGGAGTGATATTTTATGATTGAGCCTTGTATTGGTCCTTCTCTACATATCAGTTTTATTTTGTTGCTGATGCGGTATTGCTGAGCAGAGATGCAAGAAAGTCCTGCAGAGCAGAATGGCAGTCCTGCCCTCAGGTTCTTCCTCCCCTCCTTTCCCTGTCCAGAAACCAGGGTATTTTCATCAGTAAAACAATCTGACAGAAAGCAGTTGGTCCTGTCAAGTCTGTCTGTGTCAGCTACCTCATTTTGGTATGACTTCTCTGAAATGGAAGCTGCCTTGGCTTGGGGACAGACAGGACAGGTACCTATCTGTCTATCCCAGTAGTCTACATCCCCTGCTGTGTGCATGGAGAGAGGCAGCCACCTCTGAAAAACCTGTGGAGGGTGATCTTGCCTTCATCATTCTTTTTCTCCACTCTCACACTGTAGGAAACAGCACTGCTGGCAGAGGACAACCCTCTTGGCACCCAGAGCTGCTTGGAGGGATGGCTATGAGAACAGGGGCTGGTGAAGGCTGTAGAGAACAGGTCTGATGAGGAGCAGCTGAGAGAGCTGGGCTTGTTTAGCCTGGAGCAAAGGAGGCTCAAGGGGGGACCTTATCACTCCCTACAACTACTTGAAAAGAGGTTGTAGCCAGGTGGGGGTTGGTCTCTCCTTCCAAGTAGCAAGTGATAGGACAAGAGGAAATGGCCTCAAGTTGCACCAGTGAAGGCTTTGATTGGACATTAGGAACAATTTCTTCACCAAAAGGGTTACCAAGTTTTGAGACAGGCTGCTCATAGAAGTGGTGGAGTTCCCATTCCTGGAGGTATTTAAAGGACATCTACATGTGGCACTTGCGGACATGATTTTGCAGTGGACTTGACAGTGCTGGGTTAATGGTTGGACTCTATGATCTTAGAGGTCTTTCCCTAAGTGACTTCATGATTCTATGATCTAGTGACACAAATATTCATGGGTGAAGTGCGAAACAATGGTTTAAGGGGTTGTGGGGGCAGACCTCACCCCTGAGAAGTGCCATAAAGACTCAGGTATCTGGTAACACCATTCTTGCTGCAGGTGGGAAGGCAGAGCTCCTGGCCCAAGGCAGGCAGAAGTGGGTGTAATGCCAGGCCAGCAACCCCAGCAGCTGGGAAGCAGCCAGAAAATACGGAGAACTGAATCTTCTAACACTCCTTCTCCCTTCAGTATGTATGCATTTAACATTAACTCATACAAGAGGCAAAATATCCCTAGAATTTTCTTCCATGCCACCTGCATAATCCTAGGTTAGAGATGTATCCCTCCCCTCATTTGCTGTTTGGCTCCAGCTCTCTTGTACACCTGCTCCAGCAAAACTCTGGCCATGACCTGGCAGTCTGGTCCCTCTTTTACACCGTGAGAGACCCAGGTTGCATTTCCCATGGGGGTGCCTGAGCAAAGATCCATCCCTTCTTGGGCCACTATTCCAACCACTTTTTTTTTATTTCAGGAGAAGTCACCACCTTCAGCAGTCTTGATGAGATCTGATTTTCCAGGCTTCTCCAGTGGACTAAACTCATTCCGTAGCAGAGCTTAGGAAGGGTTTAAGTACCTGTCTCCCTGAAATATCTCCTAACCCTGTGTTGGTGAAACAAGGAATGAAGCCAAAGACCTCTCAGATGCACCAGGAGATATTTCATGAAGAGTTACCTACGCAGTATAACAAACCTGGTATGTGAGCTAGGATTGAATTTGTAACAGAGTGAGATTTTAGGCAGACTGGTCCCTGGCCCCAGTTTGTGAATGTGAAAGAGAATTTCCAAACCAAGGCAGATATTTTCAATTTTCTAGCCACGTACATTTTCAATCTTCTATCCAGGAAACTCAGAGGAAATGCCCAACCTAAAAATACTTGACAATTTTTTTGTTTGCTTGTTTTTGCTGACATTGAGAATCTGAACACTGGAACACAAATTTCCATTTTTCTACTGCAGCATGCTGCTTCATGACAACCAACACCTGAACCTGTCTTATGCCATACAGACCAGATTCCCAGATTCCTTTGTCACTACATCAGGCAGTAAGACTGCAAATTTCATTTGACCAAAAAGCATGATGCAGTACCAGAGATGTAAATCAGGCAATGGGAGAGGCTCAGAGTGAATGTGCCAAGCTCCTGAACCGCAATTCCCATCGAGTAGTACTTAATTATCAAGAAATAACTGCTATTAGGAAGTAATGAAATAATTCAGAACCAAACATTACAACATAGCATATTTTTTTCACTGTTAATCACTCAAGATATTTCAACTGTGTGAATGTAAAATAATCCCAAACACTTTATAAGTAATGTCAGAAAAAAAAGCAGTATAATATTTCCAATTAAAATTTCTGAGGATTTCTCTTGCACAGAAAACATCAATATTTTCCTATTTCAATCACATTCCAAAATACAAAGAAATGTGAAAATGGTAGCATTTCTCAGTGGACAGGACCTTCACATTTTATCTAAGGCAAGACTGACCATTTTAGGTGTACTAATTGAAAGGCTCAGGGGTGGAAGCACAGCCAGAGGCCACTTTCATAAACAAGAAGCATCACTTTATGGGCAGCTGCAACAGAAGCTGTAACCAGACACCTCTGGCAGCAGAACCCACCACTAGGTCATGTTTGATGAATTATGCAGCATCAATAATCTTTTGAACAAGCAGGATGTGACAGATTCACCAGCTCCTCCATTCTCTTTCCCTGCTGTTCAATAGCATCTGACAAATGCAGGGCTGCTGAATAATGTGCTTCTCAGCATGCCCTGCTTTGCACATCACCTAGAACTCAGGAAAGATGTTCAGAAGCAAAAAGAAAGGGGATATTCTGCACAGCACAGTGCCAAGAGGACAAACCTCTTTCACGCTCCCCTCAGAGCTGCATTTTGCTGAGGAGCTACAGTTGAATGTTCTGTATTGGAGATTATGATGTCAGGATGCTCACTCCACCATCTGTGCTAAGGAAGTACAGACAATTGCACAGCAGACCAGCATACAGACAAGGATAGCAAAATGGTCAATCTGCTCCTCCAGTTGCTGTAGAAGAACAACAATAACAATACAAACAAAAATTTAGCAAAAATAAAGGTCAAAATTAAGCCCATTATCTATATGATGGAGATTAAAATCCTTCTCTGGTACACTAATATGAAAGATCTTGAGAGGTGTCATTGCCAGTAGTGTACAGCACGCAGCCAGCCCTGAGGGCATGAATCTTATCAAAAACTGGTACTTTATGTCCACAGAGGCCCTGCATGATCAAGCAAAGGCAATGGCAGATCTAAACATGTGGTACCTTTGCTGTTAGATGGTGCCACTATTGCTCAAACTCCCCACTGTGCTGCAGCTCCAGTGAATTATCACCCTTCCCCCGCCAGTTACCTTCCCTGACCTACTTAAGGGTAACTTTACATGATCATCATAAGCTGCTGTTGAAAGGGGCCATCTCACATCCTTCAGCTCTCCATGCATCCCTGCCCACTCCCTTTGGTTGGCCTGGGCACTTGGTTAGTTACATTTCCTAAGGTGAACATGCAACAACACCCTGGCACTCACTCTTCCATTTGCAGTCATATGGTTTGTGGTGCCATCTGAGGCCACCTCAGAGGCACATAACCCTGATCTCCTTCACAGGAATCACAATATTTGTGGCACAGAGTCCTCCCATGGAAAGTCAGGCATCTGACAGGTGTTTCTCCAGCAGGTGGCTGGTTGTTCCGGGCTCCTTTGTAACCCCAGGCGAGAGGCAGAATCAAACCTCAGATAAGGCCCATCACTCTCCACTGTACACACTTCCCTTTTGGGTGCCTCATCTATGCAATTAATACAGAAGATAAGGTCTGGCCTGCGTACATTATCCTGAAGATCATCCTTGTGCTTGTTACCTTGCTCTACTACTTGTCCACAGATGAGAAGTGGTTTTGTGGTAAGTGTTATGGAAGAAAAGCTCTTGAACTACGTGATTATCATGTCTTCTATTAAATCCTCCAAAACCAACTACTTTGACTCCTTTAGTCAGGCTGCTGACTGTTCATAGCAAGGCAAAGGGTCCAGAGTCACTCCTTAGGTCACAGATACATTTTCAGCCCCCATTTCCCTCATCTCTTCATTCACAGTGCTGTAGCTTTCTTACTTATCCCCTAACTACGTGGTAGCCAAGGAATAAAGGGATGTGTGTGTTGCCTGTAGGCTGACTGACCAGCTGTAGGTTAGAAAAAGAAGTAACTTCAACTCACATTAGTCTTTTTTCTCCCTCTTCTTCCAGTGCCTTTCATTCAGCTCCAATGAAACCTGTGGGAAGTTAGTGTCTCTGTGCAAACAGACGGCACAAGCTCGCACCACATTTCCCTTCAGAAACAGGCTGAAAAGAAAGGATGAGAATGCCATACTGTGTTTCTGGTTATGCAATCCCATGTCCCTGACACTCAGCCTTCTCCTTGCTGTGTCTGTGTATTCCACCTAGGCTCTGTGGAGCCTGTAGGCACGTCAAAGCCGAGGCTGTGTTTACTGTATATTAAGCACCCAGCAAAAAAAAGACTCCCAACTCTGAGAAGACAATGTATGGGATCTTCAGGAAGACAAACTTAGGAACCTA
Source organism: Climacteris rufus (assembly GCA_013398175.1). Lineage (NCBI taxonomy): Eukaryota > Metazoa > Chordata > Aves > Passeriformes > Climacteridae > Climacteris > Climacteris rufus. The sequence continues at coordinate 543,585 of VZRZ01004218.1, forward strand.
TAGTGAGTGCTTTCACACCATGGTTACAAGCAAGTAAACTGCTTAGCAATTCCTCACAAACACCCTCTAAGACAAGGATTTTTTCTGCCAACCCTGTGGTCTTCTCCATGAGCTCCTTATTTTGGCTGCCTGGTGTTCTCCTGCCTCAAAATATGCTCCTCAAACCTTATGTTACATTGTTAGAAATAATTTGAATTTCAGTTTAAAAGACCAACAACCTTATTACCATCTACTTATCCTCTGGGGAGCACTGAAGTCTTCAATACTCTCCTCAACCACAGATAAAGCTACTAATTTGCAGAAAACCAAGAACCCCAGAATGCTGGTGTACTCATGCACTTTTACAGATCTTCTCCTGGATGTAAACTGCTGCAATTCCCTCCCACACAGTCCACCACGATTTGAGAGATGTCCTGGTGTCTCAGTCTGCACATGTATCCATGCCACAAAACAGACTTACACAATTTGGCATCTTCAAATTGTCTTCACTGTTACAGCTGTCTCCTCTCAAAAGCCACAATCTACCTCCACTTTCCCACCTGGGGCCTTAACAGCTTCATCACAAAGAGGTAAATTCCCACAGGAAACTCAACACCAATGGGAGAAACAGCAAAGTAATTTTATTTCGATATCCTGTATCACTATTCCTGACCTGTGGGAAACAGCTGGCAATTGCCATTCCGTGTCTTTCAGAAACACACAAGAAGAAACAGCAATCAGAAAGCCCTGAGTGGGGAACTGCAGCACAACGATGAGCTGCTGGTTGCAGGACTTGCCACAGGGAGTTTGGTGATGGTGGCATGAATGAGCCTGGGCCACCAGGGTAAGATGTGGGACCCTATGTAACAGCCTGTATTGATGCTAAATTCAGTCCAGTGGAGAAATACAGGGACGGTGCACTAATTATAAATGCTCAACTGTTACATTAATTTGTTTTGTTGCTATTCTACATTGTATGTAGAATTTTAAAAAAAAGTTGCCTCACTTTTAAGGAGGGGGAGGAGAGAGAAGAGGGCCTGAAATGGAAACAGAGAAAGCAGTATTCCCAAGGACTGCAGATTTCCACTTTAGAAGAGTCAAGTTTCGCGAAGATAGATGTCCTTCTCAGTCATAAAAATCTTCCTAAAGAAAGATAAGGATCATTGTACTTGGCAAGAACCTGGACACCAATCTTTGGTATAAATACCAGATTCTGTACAGAGTTGCAATGTGTAGTAATTCAACCAATTACTACATAAATAAATTACTACATAATAAAACTCCCATCAGCAACCACCAGTAAATCAAAAGCTGTACAAAGTGTATATAATACCATGCTTTTCAAAATCCTTTCATTACAGGTATTGTGTTTCCTTAAAATTCATCTCCTATGAAAAGCTGAGTTTCTCAAAAATGTTTTTTATAAAAGGGCAGAAAGAACATTGCCTTAAAAAAACACCCAAGAAACACTGTACACTTGAGTAGCTAACAAATTCAGTCCAACAATGAGCTCCATACTGCACACAATGTACTCTAGTTAACTGAGAGTGTGATTTTATGATGGGCTTAAGACAATTTAAGACTTCACTGCTGGCACTCTTTCCCCTACTATTACCAGCTAAGTGTTTCCAGTGCTTCCCCTGTGTCAGGTCTAGATGCAAGTTGAAAGAGCTTGCTGAACATACTGAAAAAAAAGCCCTCAGACAAGGAATGCTAAGGATTATGTCTTCTAGTGGCAGCCAGAAAATTCCTTTAGCTAAAAATGCTACTTTTCAGGCAGACCTCTTCTCTTAATCAATTTGTGCTTTTACACAAATCTTCCTGGTATCACAAAGATGTGGCAGGGAAACCCAGCCAGAGAGGAGGCAGAAGTCACAACAAAACATCTACACTCACGGCACATCCAAAGATAATATGGGATCAAACCCTGAGGCATGGCCAAGCATTGCCATGTTTGTGTCTCCCTAGACAATGGACAATATCAGCATTACAGCAAAGGACCTATTTGGACTTGGCAATAGTGGAACATTAGTTTGAATCTCATAATCCTTTCAGCTGACGACAGCATGTGGCTCAAAAGATCTACCCCCTACCTGCTGATGGAAAAGGGAAGAGGAATAGAAAGGATGCTTTGTTGTTGGGGCTCCATCCTGGTGCCCTATGATGGCAGCCAGGAGTCACCTGGTAAACATTTTATGAATGGTTTATAAACTACAGATACATTTTTTTTCCTAAAACACTAATCAAGAAACACGTTGTACCAACAAAAACAAGGCATGCAGAGGACATCTACTGCTCTAGAATGTGGCATGCACCTACCACCAAATGTCCCAGTTCCCACTATGCATGCATAAATAAATGATATTTATTTATTTATTTATTCATTTATTAAAGTTCAGATTAAAGAAAACACCACACGATAATGTACTAAGGCCATAAAACAAAGAAACTAACTGTTGGCATTGGCAACATTTACAAGAAACTGCCTTAGTAGCTCCAGCCTTCACAAGTCTTTTGTTATTTGACTCAGTGACTCAGATGGCTTTTCCTGTTCTACCCCAAGTGGTGCCTCTGAGTCAGGAGTTGCCATGGGACGGATTTATTTTTTTAGCTTCCCTCTTTGGGCTTTAACAATTCAGACAGACATAGCAACAATTTCCATATCATTCTCATCACTGTACCAGCTGAACTTAGAATGCCAAGATCTTTCCTGCAACCCATTTCTCTGGGTTAAAACACCCACTAAATGGCTGCCTAGCTCCTTGTGGTTTTCTGGGACAGCAGCAGTAACACTTCCACAGGGCGAAATTTAACCCACATCACCAAATAATCCAATTTAACTTTCTCTGAAATATTTCCTGTAAGTTTTTACTAGAACTCTATGGCACTCGATAGCTCAGTGTCTAGCAATGATTTCCTAGGCTTCTGAATTGCTGGTTAATAAAAAAAGAGGATGTATTTGGTTACACGGTTTTGATTATGACTATGTGTGCTTAAAAAAAGGAGCTAGAAAAACATTCAGATTGTCATCCATACATGTTAATCTTTTCAAATAACTAGTCCAATTTTCATCTGCTGCATCTGTATGACAACAAAAAAGAATCTGACTGGACGTGGTCAGAAAAGAATATCCAAAACAACTGAAAACAATGTTTTGATAGCTCTGGTCAAGTAACTGTTTAGGGCGCACCTGCATCCCCTCGATACAGAAATCCCAAAATAGCACTAAATCCATAGAAAGTAATTTAGCCATAGGGGACACAGCTTGGTGCATGTTCAGTGATCCCAAAGACTGAAATGCTGGGTTTTACAAAAAACAGAGATACACAGGTTACTCCAAGGCAGACAAATTTGAACAGAAACTTCAGTATTTACAAGGGGAATATAATGTTTGTGGTTGATGCCACTTGGAATGCAAAAATTAAATCTAGGTTTGATTTCAAATTATGCATTCTTTTGTCCCCGTCCTTACACTTGGCTGTGCCTCATCTGTAGAGGTGCCTTCCAACCTCAGCTCTCTGGCTCAGGACTGTACTTTTCTATCCTGTATACAAGCATTTGGTCCTTCATCATGGTGGAATCTGATGACAAGCAGCTACAAAAATGTTTTGCACAGCTGAAGACTGCCAGGTGACACATAACATTGACATTTTACTTCTTCACCCTGCAACAGTGGGAACAAGCATTGCATTTTACCCCTGGCATCATAACACAGGTCAGGCAAGATATGCAGAGATGTATTTTATTTTCTACAGATATATTTTCCACAGGAGCAACTTCCACAGGAGCTGACACTTCAGATCTCACTACTATACAAAACACCTGAATTTGCAACACTGACAGATGCTGCAGGCTAGGAGTCTACATGATTCGGGTCCAATTTCCTCTTGCATTTTTCCTCATACTTTAATTAGTCTTCCTTTTATAATAACACCTTCTGGAAATACAGCATGATGCTGGCAAGCCTGCTGTAAATTGTTTTTTATAATTGTATTTAATACAGCTCATTGCCAGCCATTGTAAAAGCATCTCAGTTCTCTATGGAAATAAGAAACAATATACAACAGTGTATCTTTGTACAGCAATAAAAGAATATAATTATATCCTTACACTCATTAAATTATGTTGTTTAGAGAAACAGACATAGAAGAGACCCAGTCCAGCAGTGCCTGGGTCAGAATCAGTTAAAACTAATCTAACTTCAAATAGGCAACTATATTATGAAATTCCAGCTCTGTGACAGATTTTTCAAAGTCAAAATCAGAACTGCTCCTCTTCTCGCTCCTGGTTAATTTTCATCACCTTTAACAGTTCATTGAAGACACCCAGATTTTGAAATTATATACAAGTAACAGGAAGACATTTCTCCATATGCTTTTGCTACAAGGCATCTTATAGTGAGTTACCTCTGGCTGGACACCAGGTGCCCACCAAAGCCATTCTATCACTCCCCTCCTCAGCTGGGCAGGGAAGAGAAAATATAATGAAAGGTTCATGAGTTGAGGACAGGGAGAGATCAGTTACAAATTACTGTCACAAGAAAAAAAGACTTGATTTTGGGAAATTAGTTTAATTTATTACATATCAGAATCAAAGTAGGATAATGAGAAGTAGAACAAATCTTAAAAACATATTCCCCCCTAGCCCTCTCTTCTTTCTGGGCTTAAATTTACTTCAAATTCTCTACCTCCTCCCCTGCAGTGGCACAGAGAGATGGGAAATGGGGATTATAGTCAGTTCATCACATTGTTTCTGCTGCTGCTTGCTCCTCAGGGAGAGGAGTCCTTCAGTGTGGGGTCCCTCTCATGGGAGACAGTCCTCCATTAACTTCTCCAACATGAGAACCTCCCATGGGCTGCAGTTCTTTACAAACTGCTCCAGTGTCGGTCCATTTTGTGGGATGCAGTTTTTCAGGAATAGGCTTCAGGGTGAGTCCCCCATGGGGTCACAAGTTCTGTCAGCAAACCTGCTCCAGCATGGGCTCCTCTCTCCATGGGTCTGAAGGTTCTGGCAGGAACCTCCTCTAGAAGGGGCTTCCCACAGGGTCACAAGCCCAGGGAGCTGATGCAGATGACACTGACAAAATAAACATTGAGCAAATCCCCAGACGAAGATCTGAACTTGTATCAGCATAGGAACAGAATATCAAACAGAAAATTTATTAGAAACAAACATGTGCAGTAACCCACATACTTGAAATCTTCCAAAACAAACTGTCTTGTGTTTAATTTCTAGAACCAGAAAGTGAAATTTGGTGAAATTCCATGGGCTAAGACCATGGGTATGTGCAACATGGAAATAAAATTTTAATATCCCAGCTCTCAGGTTTACCACAGAAGAATATGAACAACCTAAAACCACCCCAGAAGGACTCAGTGGTTTCCTAGCTGCTAAAGGAAAGGCAGGGGAGCAGGGGAAGGTGAATTACCAGCTTTCCAACTGCAAAGCAGGTGAGTGACAAGCCCTTTACCTCATTGAGAAGCACAACATGAACTACTACAGGGTTCTACAGTCTCAAAGTGCTACAGGGTTCTACAGCCTCAAATGCACTAAACTCTTGACCGAACTTACATCTTATCCCATAGGACCATTTTTATGTTTCATTTACCAACTTAGTTGGACCAGTACAAATCCAGGCAATTAACCGATTGCCCAGCTAAAAACGGTTAAGGAAATAAAAAAAGTCACTCACTTCCACAATTATTTCTAAGACAACCTGATTATATTGGCTCCAAGGCTGACTAGGTATGGAATATTTCAAATCATAGAATCATTAAGGTTGGAAAATACCTCTAAGATTATTGAATCCAATCATTAACCCAGAACTGCCCTGTTCACCACTAAACCACATCCCCAAGTTGCACATACACACACTTCCAGGGAAGGTGACCCCACCACTTCCCTGGCCAGCCTGTTCCAATGCCTGACCACACTTCCAGTTGAGAAATTTTTCCTAATATCTAATATAAACTTCCCCTGGTGCAATTTGAGGCCATTTTCTCTCATCCTTTGTGAATGCTACAAATGACAAAAGTCTTGCTTCAAAATGTCCATTTCTGGTTTGGGTCTTTCTGAAGAGCCATTATCATAAAAACAAAGATTAAGCAGAGGAGGCAATAAGCAGCCCCCATCAAAACTCCTCCTCCCTGGCTGAAAATCATTCTTGCAACACATAGCCCAAAGCAACCTGAAGATAATTAAAATGATGATGTACAGAGACTGTTGCTTATGGTGCAGACCAACACTAATTAATTATTTCTTTGTGATTCCAATTGTCTGTATCCATATGCCACTTATGGTCTTTATGTTTTGGTATTATGTACTTTGGGTAAAGGTCTCTTCTGTGGGTATAAAATGCCTAGCACAATTCTCTCTCATATAGAAATAGGGATCCCTAATGATATTTGAAAACCATAATTGAAAAGGTAATAAAAATATGAGCAAAAAGAAGGTTAATACATTTCCTAGATTAATGAAGAGCACACCAAAAGGCAAAACATCCTAACAAGAACAAAGCATATTTCCTGCTAAAGAAAAAAAGGGGAAAGTGACTATACACATCAGCATTCAGAAAAAAGAAAGAAGTAATTAGCATTTCTCTTCATTGAAATCACACTGCTGAACCTTTGAAAGCTGTAATACCTCCAAATGCAGCATCCAGCAGACAGGTTTGCAAGGCCTTTTTAACCTACTCAATAAGACAAGGCAAAGTGGCACACAGTCACCCTGACAACAGCCAGAGCCTGCACAGCAGGCATTTCTGCATTTTCTTGCAGAAATACACAAACCCTGCAAAATTTGTTACTCTTTCTTAAATAGCTTGCTGTACACAAAACCACAGCCATTAGATGAATGCTGCCAGTAAACAGCATTTTTGGGTTGTCTGAAGCTGGGACACAAGGCCAAAGAAGAAGATAAGTGGGATGCTGCTCAAGACCCACGGTCTGACGACTCCAGCAGGCAGGGCTTTGAACTGCTGAAATAGTACACTGACCATGACAGCCGCTGCCATGTGCTCAGGGAAAAAAAGTACTAGAAATGATCCTGCCACTGCCATATAGCTGACAATGAAGTTTTACTTCCAACCTGGGGGGTCTTGAATTCCTGTACACCTTTGCACTGGTGCCAAGTCCTGCAGTTTGCTCAGCTGCTGTGGTAGAGGAAGCTGTAGTTAATTCACCCACTAAGTCCTTCTTAACCTTTTCTTGGCATGTCTGTGGAAAACTATTGTCCAGTGGAATTAATCCAGAAATTTAAAAATTATTTATTTGTTAAATACTGGACTTGGAGCCTCGCTGGTACCATCAAATAAGACCCCTGTAAAACCATATTAGCCTGTAATTCTTCTGTTCTAGATAAACTACATTTCTTTAGAACAGGAGCTTCGGGTGAAACAGTTGTAGGTAAAAGAGATTCCTTCCTTCTTAATTTACAACAGCTTACTTTGTGTTACGCTAGGGCCTGAGAGCATCATTGGCTAGACTGCTTTCTGTACTGAGAATGATACCACTTGTTCAATCTTTTCCCCAAAGCAATTAGAAGGACCAAATTACCTTTCTTTTTTTCCCCAATCTCTCTTCTCCAATAATCTTTTCTTCAAATGTATCATGTACCCACTGACTAACAGCCTCTGACATGAAAGTATTTCTAATTTACTGATATTCTTTTATGTAACTGCTTCTGTTACTCTTGCACTGTCTGACCAAACCAACCACACAAACCCCTCAAAAGGCAAAGTTAAATACTGCTGCTTGTGAAGCTGCATCACTATAATTTGCCTTGGAAGCAGAAAAGAGAAAGAAGGAGACTGTGTTGTCTCCTGAACTCATGTCTCTCTGCTGGAATGATAATACCACTTTGTACTGACAAATTACTGGTGTTGAAACACAACTGCAATCCCCACATACACTGGACAGCAGTGGCCAGCAAGACACTGAGGTGACCACAGTTAACACGTCACACTGTAGCTGCCACATAATAAAAAATTCCCCTTAGAGACAGGGGATTAAATAAAACAAAGACTTACAATTATATTTTTTCACTTTCATTTGTAAAATGTGCAGCAGTCGTGCAAAGTTGTTAAGGGATCCAAATCAGAATTTTAAATGACAAATACTTTACTTACACCTTGTCTTCTGAACTAATCTCCCTCCATTAAGCAAATAAGTATGATAGTCACCATCCAAAGAGTGGAGGAAGCTGGCAGCATATTCCCCAAACCATCATCTGAAATTGTGAGCTGAGGGGGTGGTAGGGCACACATCTGGTGTAACCAGTCAAATCCAATATGCTTTCACCATCACAGAGAAGCTGATTGCCTGGATTTTGCCTCCCAATCATTAAGTTATGTCTGACAGTGAGAATTCAGAAATCTATTTAAACAACAGAATTTTGGAAAAAGCTGCACTAAAATCTCTCTTTCTCAGACACACACACACTGAGCAGATGGAGGAAAGACAGTGAGTTCCCTGCTAGTCACATCAGCTCCAGAATCAGACATTACAAATGCTGTCTCATCCAGCTCTTGTTGAAATCAATAAAAGCCCTTCAGTGAAGACCATGGGAGATGGAAAATAACCCTCTCCACACTCAGCCAGAATGTGTGAATGAGAAAAAAATGACAGCTTTCTTCCCCTCTGATTTTCATGGTGCTTAAAGATCCAGATTACAAAACACAGCTTGTCATCCACAAATTTTTGATGTGCTTGCTTGGCATAAATAAAGCTCATGTCTACATGTGAATCAGGAAGACAGACATCACTTTGCACTTGGACAAGGAGAGATACCAGCAGTCATGCATGAGTAAGTATTACTGCATTTCAAAGTGCTGTGGATGCAGTGCATTCTACAACTAAGGAAGTGGTTGGAGTGAGTAGAAAGAGGACTGAAAAAGTGCTCCTTGTTCCTTAAAAAAAAAAAAAATCGTCATTTTGCATTGGTGAAAAATAAAGAAAAATAACCCAGACACCAGAATTTGTCCTTTTATTAGTTGGTTAACATGAAAATCAACCAGCCATTGTAAATATCTAGAAAGACTGTGGCACTTACTAGAGCATCTACCATCTTTGAAATCTAAGAAAAACTTCACTAAAGTTGCTCTGAAGTGCTTTGTTGGCATCAGCTTACAATAAACACTCAATTATTCCTGCATTCCCCAGATCTAATGGCATTCACCACTGTAAACTCCTTTGGCCAGAGGGCCCATTCACACTGGCCCACACAGTGTCTATAGATTTTGTTCTCATTTTGCCTTGCATCCTTGTGAGCTCCAATATTTATGACCTCACACGTGGTTTGTATTTCGGTCATAAATACTCAAACAGTTTAATTTTCTCTACTGTTTCTAGACATGGATCCAAGAAGAGAAGGAATGGGGGTTTTACTGTGTCAAAGTGAACTTCATCACGAACACCAGGTTGATGTTAATAAATATTAGCAGGCAGAAAAGAGAAAATACAAGAATCCATTAAAAAAAAAATCTCAAAGTTATACTCACTGCTGGTAGAGGACATGCGGCTGTACTCAGACCTGCAAGAAAAAGATTTTAATTAGAATGTATTAAACCTAAAAGAGATAATGAAAAAAAATACCAAAACTAACATACATTGCTTACTGAAATAGTTTAATGCCCACTTAGCACTGTTTTTGTGCTAAGTTAAAAACTGGAACAGGTTTTGAACACTGCTTCAGAAGAACTGAAAATTTTGAAAATATGTAAGTAGAATGAATAAAACAACTATGGTTTTATCTAGGGGTTATTCATGCTACCTAACTGTAAGTGTGAAAATTGAAGCTCAAAAGGCTCTCTATAAGGAAGAAATAATCTGCTTCAGACACAGGTTAGGAGTAAAAGACTACTAGACTTTGGCTCAGCTCCTCACCTTCCTCACTTTATGTCCTCTAAATGCTGCTTTGCAGACTATTTTTTTGAAGTTCCTTTTAAAAGAACTCTGTTTGAAGAGCAGAATTTTTATAGTTCTATGGCCAGTACTGGCAGGGAAGAAAAAAAAAAAAGAATGCCAAAATACAAACATTTAGATGACAAAGCTTTTGGCTTTAGTAGACCATTTTCTTCTTAATCTCAATAAAACTATACAGCCATTGGTTCTAGTTCAGTGCATAGTGGGTTATCTGTGGGAAAGTCAGGGCAGTTAAGTATTTTGAGCAACAGTGCAATTAATTTTTCAGCTGCATAGAACCTCAAATTCCTGAAAACCGCATTCTGAGTTGATTGAAACATAGCCCATTTATGTCTTGAAGATTCAGAAATAATAAGGTAAAACAAATACACCATGACTTAATATTTAAGGAAAAAAAAATAATTTCCACTGCTGAGGCCCTGCCTATGCAATCTGAGTGTTTGGGTTTGGAGTACCCTCCCACTTGTTGGGTCCCCAAAACAGACCCCACTCACCAGAGCACTCTGCCACAATAAACATATGGCAAGTGTGCCCTGCAGTGCCCTGAACATAACAGGCAAAGTTCTCGGGGAGCCCCAGCACACTTCTTGGATTCAAACCTAAATGCTTGTTTTATATAATAGTTGCAGAAAGTTTGCAATGTTGCTTTGAATTAAAGAAATCATATGAGTCTTGACTCCCAAGGTATTTTTGTGGAAGTAGCTACCATCTAAGCATATTCACAGGATACCCTCATACTCTAAGCTCTCAGGCATCCAAGGGAATAAAGGACATCAATCTCACATATCTATAGTATCTGCTTTTGATTTTTATATGGCCATATCTCTGCAGAAGAAACAAAGCAATTACAGTCATCCCCATATTTCACACCCCGGTGCTTTGCACTCAGTACTCTGCAGATCAGATGTCGGGACTGCTGGTTTAGTTGAGAAGAGCATGAGGAACTATGCCCAACTCTTCTTGCCAATCCTGCTGGACCAGTGAAAGATGACATAATCTGACGTTTTCCCAATACTCATGAAAAAAGATCCACCAATACCATCAAGCACCATGAGGTTATCACAGCTTTTGGAAAAGATCTGGGGAATGCTGAGGAGAGAGTTGTTGCAGGGGGCTTGCAGCTCTCCCTTGGTTGCTCTCCTTTGCTAATCCCATACTCCCAGTCACTTTGATAAATGCCAAGGATCAAGGAAACATCTTTGTCCGACTGGCAGAGACCACAGGATTAGGTTATTAGCAGCCATTCTCAGTCACCCCATACATAGCTGCTACACAGCACCTTCTCCATGAATAAAGTGCTGTCCCTCAAACAATCACCCCTAGGACTTCTATGTAGCTGGGAAAGGCAGAGGCAGTCGTGACATTGTTGTCCTGAACGTGGACTCGCTGCCCAGTGTGCAGCCCCAATCTACACACCAAGATGAGGTATTTCCATTTCTTTCTTCTAGTTTGCACAAAGCAGGGAGCTGGTGTGGCCCACAACAGCCTGCCTTCCTGATCATCAGTTTTACACAATTCATGTATTTTAGCAAACAAAGAAGTCAGGATTCACTGGCTACAAGCCATAGTTCTCTTATTGATCAGTATTCTACCTTTGATTGACTAAATGACACTCTCACTTCTCATTCTAATTAGTCATGTTCAGTCTGTCTCTTCTCTCGAGTCAGGGGGTTTCTTGAGACAGTGGGCTATGAGTCGATGGTTGCATTCTCCCCTGCCAGAATTACCTTCTACCCAGTTAGGGCTGATTTCAGCACAGTTGCTGAAAGTAGTTGGCTTTGTTAGTTTCTTCCTTATCTTGTGAGTTTGGCCAAATGTCCTTGTGGCCTGTAACTTTTGCATTCCTTGTGCCCACTATCAGCAACACATACCACTCGCCAAGGTTTGGTAACCTCCCCCTAGGTCTGAGAACACTGAACATGTCAAGCCCTAAACCTCAACTAGGCAATTCTACCGGCAAGTAATTCGTCTTTCTAACACCAGGACATCAACATAAGCAGAGGAAGAGACCTTCCTCTTCCTGCTGCTGATCTATGTACACATCACTGGTCCATCTCTGGGTAGGGACCAAGGGGAAGTGATGCCAGGGTCTGGCTAAGGTGTTATGCAGGCCATAAAACTGCACAGTATTTTCAGCAGCAAGTCACATCAGTGTCATGTGGCACCATGTATATTTGAAAGGGTGTGAAAACTGTGTAACATGTCACTCTTCATCAGCCTAGAGGCAAACAATATACATCCAGCTGCCTCCAAGCAGCCCAAGCAAGGATTCATTTAGTCTGCACTTCTGTTTGAAAACAGCCTGGGGCTGTCCTTCAATGTAACTGTGTTCAGCAGTTGGCAGCTAATTCAAAATGAATCTGCACTGCTTGTATTTCGGATGGAAGCGAGGCAACATTTTGCCTTTTGCTTACCGCAAGTTGGAACAGCATTCTATTACTTCACACTGTTGTTTTATTACCCCAAAGTGCTGCAGGCACATTATAGGACATGGAGAATTAATGAGTCTTAAACTGGGGTAGTAGCAGTCTATGTACATGCAGGACTTGAAAAATGAGACAAGAGGAAAAATAAAAAGATGGGGAGTGAGAGAGGAAGAGACAACAGTGTGTTTGGAGACTAATTGCACAGACACATTTTAATAGGCTTTAGAATTGTATTGTGGGGGTTTTTTGTAATTCTAATATGGTTCAAGTTAATATTTAATTCATGTTTGTTGCATAACTGACATACACATAATTTAAAAAACCCAGTAATTACGCTCAAAGCTTATGTCAACCTCAGATACCGAAATGAGGGCTGTACCCTCCCTATGCTCCCTCTATTGTCAATAAAAAGAGAGGTCTGAAGTGTCTCTCCCTAGCTGTTGTCTACAGAAGAAGCCTAGAGAAACCGCATTTCTAATATAAGACCCTCAGCCATGTGTCTAAAACCAAATGGAATTTTTACCAGTCTCTCCATGTGCTCTCAGGGACAACCTGAATAATCTTTTGTTCTCCCTCCAGCTCCTTTCTTTGTCTTGAATCTAGTCCTTGAGAACAAAAATAACAGTGCTAGTAAAATCCTTAATATTTTCAAAACATTAGAACAAACCATTCAGAGTCATGGCATGCATCGGTGTCTTACAAATTCATTTTTTTCCTTACAGTCACCTATTTAGGACACTAAATTCTGAAGTTAGTATAACTCTTTTAAGCTTTTTAGACAAGTACACACAACATTCCCTTTGACAAAATAATGCATTAGAAAAATCAAGTACCGAAAGAAACATTTCCTGGGGCATATAAGCTCTCTGGACATCAAGTAACTGTGTTTCTTTTTACTCTTTTCATTCGTGCTTCAAACATCCTCAGTACTGGCTTCTATAATTTCCCTTGGAAGAGGATTTTCCCATTAGAGTAACTCAAGAGTAAAGCACTCGTGGGCTTTAATGGTGACACATGGGACCACACTGGGGCTCAGAGGTTCCAGGCCTATTACATGGTCTTGCAGCAAGCTATTTCCTCCAACGGAGATTAGATTATAGATAAAAGGGAAAAAACATTCAGGACAGTAACCGAACAAACAGAGGACCATTCCCCTTATAGGCACATAATGAGAAAAAAGGTATCAAAAAGGGTATTGAAGCAATGTGAGGTACTGAAAAGGAGGGCTCATTGCTCAAGCAAAAGACACATCAGTCTGCAAAGAATGTGTGCTCAGTGGTCAGCTCACCAGCAAAGAGGAGCTGTGAAGATGTCAAGAGACATTAAAATAGGAATGTAGAAGCTTGAGATAAAGGCAGGACCTCAATTCCCATTACCGCCATTGAAGGATCAGACTGGGCTTTATCAGAGATGGTAAGAGCATCAGGAGCACAAAAGACGACTGGGCTTTATCAGAGATGGTAAGAGCATCAGGAGCACAAAAGACATTGATCAATCCTCTGAGATCTGTGTGCACCATTCATTGCTGGTTAGCGATACAGAGCCTCAAAATATCCCAGAGAGGGAAGCATTCCACTGAATACAGCTACAGTAAGTAGCTGCTTGTGTAACTTGCAGTTGCTGCATGTGGTACATAAAATCACTCTAAACCTGTTTCTTTGGGTAAGAACACGGCTGTTTTACAGCTCTGACTCACACAAGCAATGTAGCTACTCCAGCATCACACTGTGCTTGGGTTCCTTTGGCACACTGATCAGCTGTGGCACAGCACCACGTTAACACAGCTACAGCACCGACAGCTACAGCCATAAACAAACACTCCCAAGAGAACTGCCTGGGTCGGAGGCCAAGTGCCATGAAACAGGCTGCACCTGTACCATTAAAACCTCTCACCTTCCAAAACACACTGACAAGTGGTCTGCTGGGAATGATCCCCGAACCATGGTAACATGGCAAAACAAGTCCCTGGCCCACAGTAAAACCTACATAGGAAAGACAGGGCAGAGAGCTGGATGGCCCCGTTTAAACTAACGCCATCAACCATTTTAAGTATTCAAAAATATGCATAAACCTGTCCCCTGCTCGGGGACACCCCTCTGTGCTGTTTAATGCACTGGCATGGCTGGAACTAGGCTTTCTGAGTTGTGCAACATTTCCACAAGGCAGCCTGTTGTATAAAACAAACATCTTAAGTAATTCTAAAACAAACATCTTAAGTACTTCTAAAATAAGGCTACACTGCAATATGCCCATGGTCTCCATTGCCAGGGCTTCTTAATCTCACATCCCCAAGACGGAGTAGCGGAAAGTTTACAGTTTCTTTTGCTGTGTGCATCCTTCATTTGCCTAGGACTGATGGAATGGCACCTGCCAGATTCATGTTTCCCATGCCTTCTCTACCTAAAGCTGTTGCAGATTTCAGTGTTTCATATTAAGAACTGTATTTTTAACAGCTTCTTTGCCTTCCCTCCCTCAGAAAGTGCTCCACAGGGCACACGAGATATTTTATAGCAGTTAAAGCCCCATGCATGAGTTAGAAGATTTGGTTTTATAGCTCTGTCTTGGGTTTCTTCTCACCAAATTCCTGCAGGTCACATTACAATCTGCTTCAGTAATGCCAGTCCAACGCAAATCTGTTTCCCTCATTGCACTTCTACTTTTGTGTCATCAAGATGACTGAAGTGAATTACTCAGAGCAACTTGTCTCCTAACTTCTTGCTCTGGATTTCTAGTAGAGTGACAAAGTCAGGTGAGGGATTCCCATTATGCAGCTCTAACCACTACACTCAAGAGCTTATTACCAACAGCAACGTTTGAGACCCCACGTGAGACATCATCAAGGTGCAAGGATAAAAGTTGTCTGTAACCTTCCAAAAAGCATCTGATGAGGCAGGACCGCTCTGTGCTTTAGTGAGCACACCTACATGCACACCCTGCTTATCACTCATCACAGAGCCCTCCCAGAAGGACACATCAGGTGTCATGTACCTACCCATCCAAAGCCAGGGGCTCACTTGTCCTCTTGAGGTCCTGATTCTCTTAATTAGCAACAGCAGAAGCCTAATTTATACAAAACATCAAACCTTCACACAGCTACACTTATCTAAGGTGAACCTCACTGCTTGCTGGGACCTAAAAATTACAGGTATCAGCACAGAGCTCCTGGCCTGCAGAATGTGGAGTTAAAGTCTGTTTCAGCCTTGCTTTTCATGCCCAGCTCCAGTGCCAGGAACTAGGAGGTCTGCCTGCCCCGAGGTTCAACCAAACAGCTTTGCTTCAGTGAGTAAATCTGGTTAGAAATGGTGCCTCAACTCCAGTTTGTGACAAATAGCTCAACTTCACATTATTTGAATGTCAAATCAGAGACAACCTGAGTACCATGACATATCTGGATTGATGGGTTTCTATATGAAGTGAAAGTCTCAGTAAAAAAAAAACAAAAAAACAAAACAACCCAAAAAACTCCAAACCAAAACAAAAGAAGCCCAAAGGTAAAAATAGGCCTTAAAATAGCTTTCAACATCAGTGGTTTGTGTTTCTGAGAGTTTCTCATAGATGGATGAAAGATGTGACAAGAGACTGACATGTCATTTTGAAGGACTGCCATACAAAATTGTAGTGTTGAATCCCTTTAAGCCAGAAACATGAGACATGAAAGCAACCTCTCACCCCAATAAACCATTCAACTATTCATTTGATGTGTGACCCATTCTGACTGAGGACACACATGGATGACAGCATTCTTAATATTTTACCTTTAAGTGGGGTTACAACTTTTATATATATATAAAAAAACCTTCAACAAATAAAGGATTTTTTTATCTGCTTAAGAGGTAAGTTAGTAGAGGCTCAAATAATTTGTGATTTGGCCAGGATCACACCTGCAGCTAGGGAGAGCCATAAGGAAACCAAGAAACAACTACAGCACAGTCAAAAAATTAACATAATCTCTGCAAAACTAATTTGAGGAACGAGAGACAGGAGAAAATATAAAGAAAGGAACAAGAACTGTGACAAGTACTGTAACCAAACAGCAATGGATTTTGCTAAATATGTTACAAATAGCTGCTACACGGTACAGTGTCATAATCTTCAAATATCTCGTTTCTCTGTTGTGCAATGGCTTTCTCTATATATTGTTGAACTTTCATCGCAGTTGCCTACTACAAAAGATAGTATAATCTTCCTTCCTAAAATCCATCAAATACTCAACAATTAACTGCTGCTTAATTCAGTTCGCATCGTCAGTATTTAGGTTTTAAACTTATTATACAGACAAAAACACCCAGCTGATACTTCAATAATGTCTCCCCACTTTCTCTAAAAATATTAATAATTTATTTGAAAAATAAGTGAATAAGTTGCAAATTCAAATAAATTAAAAGTTATAACTTCTCAAAACTTTAAATACTTTAAAGTGAAGAAAAAACCTACATGTTTAGGCAAACTTTGAGACAATCAGTAAGCTAATGGTTAAAGTGTGAACCTTTTAAGGCATTGGTTCTTTCAGCTGTCTAAGTCAACAAGTCAACTTCTGCTGGGAATTATCATCTATGTTGAAACCTTCATTAATGCCAGCCATCTCACTGAAGTGTTACGTTCAGTTAATCCATGTATGCTTGATAAACAGGAGAGAACAATTCTATGGAAGCAATCCTTGAACACTAATAACATGACCAAATAAAATTTCATAAAGAAAAAGATTAAGGCTTTAGAACTGAGGAACTACCCATTTTTCCACGTTCTCTTGGGATATCAGTCCTGAATACAGTGAATTCAGTGGATGCTTTGTCTCTGATACCAGTGGCAGCAAGAATCTGCCTCATTGCCTCAAAATCAGGCATATCTAACAAGTTCAAAAATTGTCTTAGTTTGTCATCTGTGCTCTGCTATTCAGAGTAAAGACATTGAGATAACAGCATTTGCATGTCTTGTAAAATGAAGAAAAATTTAAAATTCAGATTTCTTTTAATTTTAAGCAACTTAGTATTTTTTTCTCTTTTTGGTTTTTCTTTACCATTTAACTACAGTTCTGTAAATTTACATATTTCTCCTCCCTTCAATACCTTTCTTTTACTTGTTTTTCCTCTCTCTTTGCTAATAAAAGACCAAAGAAAGACTATTTTGTCTTTCTAAATGTCAGGTTTTATAGTATAAATCTACTACTAAAACTATTACCAGAGAAAGCTCTGTCTGCCATACTTCTGGGCTATAAGTTTTCAGTAGCAGATGAAAAAGTATTTTTAAACTAAAACCTCACAAAATATGTTTTCTGAGAAGATACAGCTCGTATAGGCAAAGTCTCTCAGATAAGGATGGTCAATCTATTTAAAATCTCATTAATAAACAGCCAATATAAACTAATTGGCTTATTTGTTCTACACCCTTTATTTAGGTACTTGACAACACTAGCTCAATCCATTCTTATTGGATTCAGGAACTCAAAATATGCTATTTTTGTTCAGCAGACTCTTTGCCAACCCTATTTACCAAGACAAATGCAGTAAGAGCAACATATTTTCCAAAGGAAAATGAAGGCTTCGAGTTGTAATTGGTCTTGCCTTCAGCACAGTTTTGCCTGCTTTTGTAGCTGGCAGCCACAACAAAACCTTAAGCAACATATGCCCTGTAGAGTACTTGATGTGTTCAATTTGTTAGCTGCTCTAAGCAGCTTCAGCAGTACAGGCTCCGTGTAAGAGCTCACACATCATTACGTACAGTCATTGAGATGACAAGGGCGTGCAGTGCCTGGATTTACTGCAGTCACTATCCACTATTATTCCCTGAGTGACAGAAAGGGACCACTCGATGCAAAACTGTTACTGAATTACTCTGACAGTTGTTTCTCCTTATTCTTTCAGAGGATGATGGCTGAACTTCAAAATACTTAATTAATTTTTTTTTTTTTTTTACCAGTGAGTAATTGGAGGAAAAGGAAAACAATTTAGCAATAGCTGTGATGGGACTGAGACAAAGCAAATAGCAGATCTTCTGGTAAGAGGGAAAAGCAAGTGCTGTGAACAGTTGGTTCGGTGAGAAAGCTGAAATATAAACATTGTGAAAGAGACATACGCAACATGTTTATCAGAATTAAATAGCTGCTAAACGAAACTAAAAATAATAATTGAAATGCAGAGACCCACTGCTTTTCAAAATAAACATCAGTGCAAAGCACTGCAATTATTAATTGCCATATGGAATTGTTCGAATTCCTCAGACCAACTCTTCCACCAACCTGTATTTTCCAGTGTTAAGCATGGGACAGAGATGCTTCATAAAATCATCTGCTTTAGCACCTCATCAACACCAGACACAAGCAACTGTCATGCTGGTCACTGAGGTCTAAAGGCTAATGTCCCCAGCTGGGTCAAATCCTTCCAAGTGCCTGTCCCAAGGAAACACAGCTTGTTCTATCCCAGATCAACACAGCAAATTAAGAGTGGCTTGACCAGTCAAGGGGGTTTTGAGCTTTGAACCAGCCATTAGTTCACTGATTATTTTGTCTTCCTTTTACCCCCATTCCCCAAAGGGGACTAACCAATATCTAAAAAGAGGTCTGGATTTCTTCCTTTGAATTCACATCACATAAAATATTTTCAAACTTTCACCGTTAGGTGTGCCTACAATACAAAGTGATGCGAAAAGTCCTTAACTTCTCAGATTACAGAAGACATTAAAAACTATTTGAATAAATAGCTGGATGTATGAAAAAGATTACCATATTCCATTTTCACCTTTTTGTTTTTTATTTGTAATATTGCTACTTCTGTTTTGGTGCCATGCACCTTACACCTCTGCACAAAGAATTAGCTCCACAGTTTTGCAAGAGCCAAACTAGAGGCCAAAGGAGATACATCAGACCAGGAGCTTGGAGAAAACAGCTGGGGGAACAAGGAGGGAGGAGAATGGAGACTCAGGAAAGAACAGCCTTAACAGGAGCATGCAACCTCCTTTTGCCCTTCTGGACCCAGAGAAGGAGCAAAGGTTCACTGCCATTCCTGACAAGATGCCATGGCAGCAGCATGTAGGACGGGATGGAAAGCACTTCCCTTTCTCTCCCACAGAAATGGACTGAATGTGTGAGCTGAATGGGAGATCCCATGGATCATCCTTGCAGCTCCATTAACTTAGAAGAAGTCATCCAACTAAGAAACACAGCACACCTCTGGCAGCAGGGTCATGAAGTCAGGAAAGAAAAGTCTTTCTCCTTTACTCTCATGTGACACTACCAGCAAAATTTACAGGAGTTCATAGGCTAGCATGATGAGTAGCATGACAATAACAACCCAATTTCAGGGTGCCTACGTATCTAACTTGCTTTTGTAGATGGCTCTCTAATGGTCCTTCTAAGGAGTCAGCTCTCTACCTGATGTTGTCTGGGTGTCACTGCCAGCAGGGCAGCAGAGGTAGCTGGGCATGCTTCCAGACGACCCTCGGTTGCTCTGTCCCTGGGATACAGGGATGGTGCGGCACCAAGTGTGTCTACAGCGCACAAAGCTGAGCGCGGGCCGCTCCGCCGCGGCATCACAACGTGCTCGGGAGCTCAAACTTAGAGCCCACGGCCACGATCGCTCCGCGGCTTCCTCCCCGTGTGTAGCAGGAGGACGGTGGGGACCTCTCCCCTTTCACCGAAGGGGAACGTGAACTCCCCGGGGCTGTCGGAGCGGGGCGATGTCTCCGGCCTCCCCGGGGGTCACACCGGACCGAGCCCCAGGACGGGAGGACGAAGGGAAAGGCAAGGAGACCCGGCGCTGAGCGGGATGCTGCCGGGACGCCGGTCCCGCGGCGGGAGGGAG